>CM052703.1:20882172-20901392 GCA_028551405.1 Uromys caudimaculatus
AAGATTGAAATAATCCCACGCATCTTATCAGATCACCATGGCCTAAGGCTGGTCTTCAATAACAGCAAAAACAACAGAATGCCCACATACACATGAAAACTGAACAATTCTCTACTCAATGATAACTTGGTCAGGGAAGAAATAAAGAAAGTAAAGACTTTTTAGAATTCAATGAAAATGAAGCAGAACATATCCAATCATATGCAGCACAATGAATGCAGTGCTGAGAGGAAAATTCATAGCATTAAGTGCCCTGGTAAAGAAACTGGAGAAATCTTACACTAACAAATTAGCAGCACACCTGAGATCTCTAGAATCAAAAGAAGCAAACTCACCCAATAGGAGAAGATGGCAAGAAATAGTCAAACTCAGGGCCAAAGAATAGAAACAAAGAGAACAATACAAAGAATCAACAAAACCAAAAGATGGTTCTTTCAGAGAATCAACAAGATAGATAAACCCCTACCCAAACTAACTTAAGGGCCTAGAGGCACTATCCAAATTAACAAAATCAGAAATGAAAAGGGAGACATAAGATGTATTTAGTGCAGAATTCTACAAGACCTTCAAAGAAGACCTGATACCAATATTCCTCAAACTATTTCATAAAATAGAAACAGGAGGAGTGCTACTTAACTCATTCTATGAAGCCACAATTACTCTGGTACCTAAGCCATACAAGGACCAAACCAAAAAAGAGAACTTCAAGCCAATCACACTTATAAATATCAAGGCAAAAATACTCAATAAAATACTTGCAAATTGAATCCAAGAACACATCAAAACCATCATTCACCACGATCAAGTAGGCTTCATCCCAGGGATGCAAGGTTGGTTCAATCACATGATCATTTCCTTAGATGCAAAAACAACATTTGACAAAATGCAACACTCCTTCATGTTGAAAATGTTGGAGAGATCAGGAATTCAAGGCCCATATCTAAACATAATAAAAGCAATTTACTGCAAACTAGAAGCCAATATCAAATTAAATGGAGACATACTTGAAGCAAGCCACTAAAATCAGAGATAAGGATACCCACTCTCCCATATCTATTCAATATAGTGCTAGAAGTGCTAGGTAGAACAATAAGACAACAAAAACACATCAAGGGGATACAAATTGGAAAAGAAGAAATAAAGATATCACTTTTTGCAGATGATATGATAGTATACTTAAGTGACCCCAAAAATTCTACCAGAGAACTTCTCTAGCTGATACACAACTTCAGCAAAGTGGCTGGATATAAAATTAACTCAAATAAATCAGTAGCTTTCCTTTATACAAATGATAAACAGTCTGAGAAAGAAATTAGGGAAACAACTCCCTTCACAATAGCCACAAATAATGTAAAATATTTTGGGGTAACTCTAACTGAATGAGTGAAAGACCTGTATGGCAATAACTTCAAGTATCTCAGGAAAGAAATCTCAGAAAATGGAGAGATCTTCCATGCTCATTGATTAGCAGAATTAATATAGTAAAAATGGCCATCCTAGCCAAGGCAATCTACAGATTCAGTGCAATCCCATCAAAATCCCAACACAATTCTTCAAAGACATGGAAAGAGCAATTCTCAAATTCATCTGGAAAGGAAAAAACTCAGAATAGTGAAAACAATTCTTAACAATAGAAGAACGGCTGGGGAATCACCATGGCTGACCTCAAGCTTTACTACAGAGCAACAGTGTTAAAAAAGTGCATGGTATTGGTACAGAGACAGACACGTTGATCAATGGAATAGAACTGAAGACCCAGAAATAAATGCACAACCATACGGACACTTGATCTTTGACAAAGAAGTCAAAAATATACAATGGAAAACAGAAAGCATCTTCAATAAATGGTGCTTGTCTAACTGGCTGTCTGTATGTATAAAAATGAAAATACACCCATATTTGCCACCTTGAACAAAGCACAATTACAAGTGGATCAAGGACGTCAAAATAAAACCAGATACACTGAATCTAATAAAAGAGAAAGTGGGAAAGAGCCTTGAACTCATTGTCACAGGGGGAAATTTCCTAAACCACTCCAATGGCTCAAGCTGTAAGATCAAGTATTGATAAATGGGACCTCATGAAACTGGAAAGCTTCTGTAAGGCAAAGGACATAGTTAATAGACAAATTGGCAATCTCCAGATTGGGAAAAAATCTTCACTAACCCCACATCTGATAGATGGGTAATATCCAAAATACATAAAGAACTCAAGAAGCTAAACACAAAAAGCCTAACAACCCAATCAAAAAATGAGATATAGAACTAAACCGAGAATTCATAACAAAGGAATCTTGAATGGCTGAGAAGCACTTAAAGAATTGTTGAAAGTCCTTAGTGATCAGAAAAATGCAAATCAAAATAACCCTGAGATTCCACCTCACACCAATCAGAATGGCTAAGATAAAAACTCAGGTAACAACACATGCTAGCAGGGATGTGGAGACATTGCTGGTGGGATTGAAAACTGGTACAACCACTCTGGAAATCAATCTGGAGATTCCTCAGAAAACTGAAAATAGATCTACCTGAGACCCAGCAATACCACTCTTGGGAATACATCCTAAAGTTGCCCCATCATGCCACAGAGGCACATGATACACTATGTTCATAATGGTCTTATTAGTGACAACCAGAAGTTGGAATCAACTCAGATGTTCCGAGACAGAAGAATGGATACAGAAAATGTAGTTCATTTACACAATGGAATACTACTCAGCTATTAAGGAGAGTATCCTGAGTTTTGCATGCAAATGGATGGAACTAGAAAATATCATCCTTGGTGAGGTAACTCAGACCCAAAAGGACATGCATGGTGTGTACTCACTAATAAGTGGATATTAGCCAAAAAATCCGTACAGAATTCCCTGGATACAGTCCACAGAACTCAAAACAGTTAAGAAGCCGAAGGGCCCAAGTGAGGATTCCTCAATCCCACTTGTGAAAGAGAAGAAAGCAATCACAGAAGGGATGAGAGGGGAGTGACAAGGGTGGGAAAGGGGACAGGGAGGAGAAGAGGGGAACATGATCAGGTATTGGGTGTGGCAAAAGAACTGAAGCCCTGAGAACCAGCAAAAAGAATGAAAAGAGGCAACCTCTAAGGGAGGGCCTACAGTAAGGAGAGGGAACTTGTAGAGTTCACCTCCAGCAGAAAGACAGGGTATCAAGTGAGGGATGTGGTTGCCATCCCACAGTGAAAAACTCTGACCCATAATTGTTTCTCTCTGAAAGAACTACAGGGACAAAAATGGAGAAAAGCCTGAAGAAAAGGAGGTCCAGCGACAGGCCCAAAGTGAGATCCAGCTGAAGGGGAGGTCCCAAGGCCTGACACTATTACTGTGGCTATGGAGTGCTCACAGAAAGGGCCCTATCATGACTGCACTCTGAAAGACCCAACAAGCATCTGACTCGGATACAGATATTTACATCCAACAAATGGACAGAAGCTGCTGTGCCCTGTGGCTGAATTAGGGGAAAAGTATAAGAAGCTAAGGAGGAGGGTGACCTTGTAGGAGGATCAGATGTCTCAATTAACCTGGACCCTCAAGATCTCTCAGACACTGGACCACCAACCAGGCAGTATATACCAGCTGATATGAGGCCCCTACCACATATATAGCAGAGGACTTCTGGGTCTGTGTTCCATCAAAGAAGATCCACTTAACCCTCAAGAGACTGGAGGTCACAGGGAGTGGAGAGGTCTGGTGATGTGGGGTGGGTGTGTGGTGGGGACATCCTCCTGGAGACAGTGGGGAGGGAGGTATGGGATGTGGAACAGTCAGAGGTTGGAGCAAGAGGAGGATAAAATCTGGACTGTTAAAAAAAAAGATTAAATAAAATTTTTAAAAAGGAGGAAAACATAGGAGTGATGTTTGTACTATCTACATAAAATTTTTATTTTAAAGAATTATTTATTTTATCTATGTAAGAACACTGTCACTGTCTTCAGACACCCCAGAAAAGGGCATCAGATCCCATTACAGATAGTTGTGAGCTACCGTGTGGTTGCTGGGAATTGAACTCGGGACCTCTGGTAGAGCAGTATGTGCTCTTAACCACTGAGCCATCTCTACAGCCCCTCTATATAAGATTTTAACACCTGCCAATATTTCACAGAGAACCCCTGACATAAAACATGGGTGTTTAAACACAGAATAAATGAAATTTGCTATAACTTTATTCCTGAAATCTACAGAAATGAACATGTAATTTAGACTAAAAGTGATGTTCTTTGGGAAATGTACATATTTGAAGCTAGAAAGAAAGAAAAAAGCACATAGATTTGGACATTCTTGTTATATATGTATATGTGTGTATATGTGTTTATAATATATATGATAAATACTGCAATATGCAGCCATTAATAGCTAACAAAATATAATATTGAGCCTAAATTATTTAATATTTTAAAGTCATATAGCTATCAGGCATTAGATGAAAGACAAAATTTATTATCTCTGTTATTTACTATTAGATTTTTATTGCAATAATGGCTTCTTATTCTCCCGAATGAATATTTTTGTTTCCTGTGTTTCAAAATTAGAAAGCTGAGAATTTTAAGGATTTATTGTTTACAATAAAAAGGTGAAAATAAAAAACAGAAAAGAAATTGAATAAGGCTTGTGTGATAGCCAGGCAGTGGTGGTGGCCCCCTTTAATCCCAGCATTTCTGAGTTCGAGGCCAGCCTGGTCTACAGAGTGAGTTCCAGAATAACCAGGGCTACACAGAGAAACCCTATCTTGAAAAACCAAAAAAAAAAAAAAAGACTTGTGTGATGACTATTCCTTGTTGTCAACCTGAACACATGTAGTATGAACTAAAATGCAGAAAAGGAGTGAACATCTGTGATCCAGATCTTGAGGCATATTGGCTACGAAAAGTTTAGGCCCAGGCAAGGTAGTACATGCCTTTAATCCTAGGAGACAGAAACAAGAAGAACTGAGTTCAAGACCAGCCTGGACAGAGCAAGGTCCAAATTCAGGCATGGTGATATACACCATTAACCTGGGCCATACTTCTGCTGGAGGCCTACATAAGGACAATGGGAAAAGGGAGTGTTTGTTCTTCTTTGTCTGTTTGCACTTACCTGCCACCACATCTCTTGCAACCTATTTCTTCAGGATTCCAGCTTATACAGAAGACCAACTGAAATGCCTAGCCTTATGGGACTAAGCAACTACTAGATTCTTGGACTTCCCATTCATAGCTGCCCGTTATTGGTTTAGTTGGACTGCAGACTATAATCATTCCAATAATTTCCCTTAATATATAGAGACATTCTTTCAGCTCTGTGATGCTAGAGAACCCTGACTAATAAAACATGTAAAGATGGAAAGACCTCCTGTACTCATAACTTGACAGAATTGATGTCACAAAAAGGGCTACATTAGTGAAAGTGATCTATGAATACAATCTCTGTCAGAATTTTAAATGTGAGTTTTCAGAGATAGAAAAAAATCCTAAAAATCACATGAAAGTGCAAAATGCACAGAAACCTCAAAGCAATACCGAATACAATGATTAATACTGGAGTTATCAAAATATTTGATTTGAGTCATAGTAACAAAAATGGTATGATGCTGTCACTAAATCAGACATGTAGATCAATGGACTAGAATAGAAGGCCAAGAAATAAGCCTATGTAACTACAGCTACGTAGGTTTTGAAAAAGTTGACAGAATAAAGAATTCCAATTCCTTATTTTTTTTTTCAGAACAAAGTTTTATGGATTCATTTAGAAAATTACCAAATGGTTTGTCAGTTTAACAGTAATATAACTGACAGCATGGTACTTAATTTTCCATTACAATTTTGAGTATACAATTTTATATTTATTGTAAGTAGAATACACTTTGTTTATGTCCTCTACTAGAGTGGTGCTTGAAGAGTCATTAATTAAATTACATATTATTATACACTTTCTCATGTAATAGGCAATAATATTGATTTTTGATGTTATACATGTTGGCATAAATCTATGAAATTCATATCAAGATAGTAAAAGAAACATTACAATGTACTTGCTATAGGGAGGCACTGGGTATATGATACAGTTGAGAATATTTGATAAATATGTCCACTGAATCAATGAGAATGAGGACAATTTATTGGTAGAAGTAGAACAAATGTAACAAAAGAAAAAAGGTAGGACAGTAGATTTGAGCCTTTTTGAAAGACTCACCTAGGCCACTGTTATATGATCCAGTTCCCAAAACAGTCACATCAAAATCTCTGATGGCAAAATCTAGTATTGATTTGTTTGTTTTTTTCTCAATAATCACGCATTTAATGTTACTTGTTTTCAGTAGGCTTTGAAAACCTTACTACTGTCACACTCACTAGAAATACATTGACAATTCCTGACTAAATTCAGAGAAAATAAATGTTAGTCTTCTAAAATATACAGGACTCACCTCCCTAATGTGAACATAAAATTCAAATACCTCCAATGTTCTCCCTTGAAGATATGTTGGCTTCACTCTAAGCAAAGGGCAACACTCCTTTGCATTTCCCAAGGCCATTACATTGTGATTCATCAGATACCTATAACACTTGCTGAAGTTACCCCTCAATTATTTCTATTTGACCAGTATGAAGTGTCCTTCCTTATCTTTTTTTATAACTTTTGGTTGAAAGTTGATTTTATTCCATATTGGAATGGCTACTCCAGCTGGTTTCTTGGGACCATTTGCTTGGAAAATTGTTTTCCAACCTTTAACTCTGAGGTAGTGTCTTTATAACTGAGGTGTATTTCCTGTATGCAGTAAAATGCTGGGTTCTTTTTACATATCCAGCCTCTTAGTGTATGGCTTTTTATTGAGGAATTGAGTCCATTGATGTTAAGAGATTTAAGGAAAAGTGATTGTTACTTCCTGTTATTTTTGTTGGTAGAGGTGTTTCTGCGGCTATCTTCTTTTTCGGTTTGTTGAAAGATTACTTTCTTGCTTTTTCTAGGGTGCAGTTTTCCTTCTTGTGTTAGAGTTCTCCATCTATTACCTTTTGTAGGTCTGGATTTGTAGAAAGATATTCTGTAAATTTGGTTTTGTGATAGAATATCTTGTTTTCTCCATCTACGGTAATTGAGAGTTTTTGCTGGGTGTAGTAGCCTGGGATGGGACTTTTGCTCTCTTAGGGTCTCTATGAGACCTGCCCAGGATCTTCTAGCTTTCATAGTCTCTGGTAAGAAGTCTGGTGTAATTCTGATAGGTCTGCCTTTATATGTTACTTGATCTTTTTTCCCTTACTGCTTATAATATTCTATCTTTGTTTAGTGCATTTGATGTTTTGAGTATTATGTGACTGGAGGAATTTCTTTTCTGGTCCAGTCTACTTGAAGTTCTATAGACTTCATGGATGTTCATGGGCACCTCTTTCTTTAGGTTAGGAAAGTTTTCTTCTATAATTTTGTTGAAGATATTTACTGGTCCTTTAAGTTGGGAATCTTCACTGTCTTCTATACCTATTATCCTTAGGTTTGGCCTTCTCATTGTGTCCTGGATTTCCTGGATGTTTTGTGTTAGGAGCATTTGCATTTTGCATTTTCTTTGACTGTTGTGTCAAATTTTTCTATGGTATCTTCTGTACTTGAGCTTTTCTCTTCTATCTCTTGTGTTCTGTTGGTGATGCTTGCATCAATGATGTCTTTTCTAGGTTTTCTAAATTCTGGGTTGTCTCCCTTTGTGATTTCCTTATTGTTTCTATTTCCATTTTTAGATCCTGGATGATTTTGTTCAATTCCTTCATCTGTTTGATTGTGTTTTCCTGTAACTCTTTAAGGGAGTTTTGTTTTTCTTCTTTAAGTGTTTCAACCTGTTTACCTGTGCTCTCCGGTATTTCTTCAAGGGAGTTATTTATGTCCTATTTAATGTCCTCTATCGGAACACTCCTCCACTGTTGGTGGGATTGCAAGCTGGTACTACCACTCTGGAAATCAGTTTGGTGAACCCTCAGAAAAATGAACATAATACTACCTGAGGACCCAGCTATACCTCTCCTGGGCATATACCCAGAAGATGCTCCAACATGTAATAAAGAAACATGCTCCACTATGTTCATAGCAGTCATAATTATAATAGCCAGAAGCTGGAAACAACCCAGATGTCCCTCAGCAGAGGAATGGATACAGAAAATGTGGTATATCTACACAATGGAGTACTACTCAGCTATTAAAAACAATGACTTCATGAAATTTGCAGGCAAATGGATGGAACATGAAAATATCATCCTGAGCCAGGTAACTCAGTCACAAAAGAACGAACATGGTATGTACTCACTGATAAGTGGATATTAGGCCAAAAGTTCAGATGCCCAAGTTTCACTTTACAGTAACCGCTAGACTTAGAGTGAGGTCCCAGATGGAGGAGTTCGAGAAAGGACTGAAGGAGCTGAGGGAGTTTGCAGCCCCATGGAGAGAGCAACAGCATCAATGGGCCTGACACCACCCTCCCCCCCCCGTGGTTGTCCTGCAGTTTGGACCACCAACCAAAGAATACACATGGAGGGACACATGGTTCAGACCACATATGTGGCAAAGGATGGCCTCGTTGGCCATCAGGGAGATGAAAGGCCTTCGGAACTGAGGGTGTTAGAGGCCCCAGTAAAGGGGAATGTCAAGGTGGGAATATGGGAATGGGTGGGCAGGTGGGTGGGAAGTGGAATTCCCTCATAGAGGCAGGGAGGTGGAGGGGATATGGGGTTTCCAAAGAGGAGACCTAGAAAAGGGGAAACATTGGAAATGAAAATAAAGTATCAAAATAAATTAATTAATTCAAAAATAAATAAATAAAAAATAAATCCTCTATCATCATCATGAGAAGTGATTTTAGATACAAATCTTCCTTTTCCATTGTGATGGTATATCCAGGATTTTGTATGGTGGGAGAATTGGATTCTGATGATGCCAGGTAATCTTGGTTTCTGTTGCTCATGTTCTTGAGCTTGCCTTATGCCATCTGGTTATCTCTAGTGCTACCTGCCCTCCTTTTATCTTACTGGAGCCTGTTCTTCCTGAGATCCTGGTTGTGTCAGAACTCCTCAGAGACCAGCTGTCTCTAGGATCCTTTGATTCTGGGATCCTGGGGTCCTTAGATTCTGGGTGTGACAGATATCCTGGGAATCAAGCTGCCTCTACAACCTTGAGATCCTGATGTGACCAAGCTCTTGGGATCCTGAAATCCTGTGACCCTGGGTGTGTCAGAGCACGTGGAAGTTGAGCTATCTCTGGGTGTTGTGGGAATGGCTGAGGATTCAAGTCCAAGGCCTGCTCAGGGCACCATCACAGACTAGAAGAAGTCCAATTCTTAATTATTACCAACTCAGTTTCAGTTTCATTTTAATTTCCAAATCTTTATCATAATAGATAAAAGATGATATTCTGTTATGCAGTATAATACTAATGTTACTTTTTTTCACTCTCTATATGCATTATGTGAAAAAAAACCTGAAAAATGACTCTTCTATTAATAACTCCTTTTATTTTGAATCAAGTAAAGCAGAGATGACTCTCAGTTGAGCTCTTCTGTGTTACACTCATAACTTAACACATGTCTTAGTACAGTTCACAGTCAATATAGGTGTTATAGACTGAAGGAGACAGAGGATGGATTTGCATGGTAACTCTGGAAACTCTTCTTAAACAAAGATGGATGATGACTGGATGATGAAGAGATGTGAGAGGAGAAATGATAGAGATGTCCCAATAGTGGAAAGGATATGGAGAATACCCCTGAGAATTCACAGATGCCAGCATAGCAACAGCCAGTGTGTTCTGCTTTAACGAGGAATAAAGTACAGCTGGTATGAACGTGGTAGACGGCCAAAGGCATTGGTCAATGGAGTAGTGTCAATGCCCTTTGTATCAACGAAAGATTTCAGGTTAAAATTCTGTACAATGGTGGTCAGAAGCAAAAACAGCTCCATGCGAGCCAGGGACTCTCCCACGCACATTCGCTTTCCTGAAAACAAAAGCAACACAGAGGTTTCCCTGCTTACAGTAGGTTCCGAACTATTGTAAAGGTAGACAGTTAAGTTTGAGTCTTAAATGGTAGATGGGTCACATATAGAATGACTGCAAGGATTTTTATCCAGAGATGCACACACAAATGTTGTCTGTTTAATGTCTAGATTAGGAGGCATCCTTCATTCATTAAATATTTACTATAAGCTCTATATCAAAACTTTACTAATAATTCACAAAACTACCCTTTGAACTTTCAAGTTGATATGAAGCTTCTAGAGACACATTCACTTCACTGCCCTAGGAGGCACAAAGAGCAAAATGACCTCTCCCTCAGGACATGGTAGACAATCCATTTTATCTCAGAATTGTTACTTGTGGAATCAGACCTAGTGGCACATGTCTGTGATGTCAAGCACTCAGACAAGTAGGGCAAAAATATTGAGTCCAGGGTCAGTCTAGACAACAATGCCCCCCAAAAGTTTACCTTGTACCTGAAGTAAAAGTAGAAATAAATTTTATTTACCTATTGAGAAAGGCATAAAGTAGTCACTCTTCTTAAAGTTCCCATTCTCATCCAGAAAATGGCCAGGGTCAAATACTTCTGGGTTGGGAAATTCTTTGTCATCATGTAGCACAGAAGTCAGTGATGTTATTAAGGTCGTGCCCTAAAAATAACAGATAAAAATATGTGAACCCATCCATAAAACCAAAATGTATCCTCTCTACAAGAAATGCAGTGACAGAGAATGGAACAGAGACTGAGAGACTGGCCAATCAGTAATCAGTCCAACTTGAAACACATCCCATAGGCAAGCACCAATCCTAGAAACTGTTAATGGCACTTGGTTCTGTTTGCAGACAGGAGTTTAGCATGGCTGTCCTCTGAGAGGCTCCACACAGCAGCTGACTCAGAGGGATGCAGAGACCCACAGCTAAACAGTAGAAGGAGATTGGGGACTCTTATGGAAGAGTTAGAGGAGGATTTCAGGCCCAGATGGGGATAAGAACTCTACAGAAAAACAAACAGTTAACTAACCAGGACCCTTGGGGCTCTAAGAGACTGAACCACTAACCAAAGAGTAAACACAGGCTGGACCTAGCCCCCCACACACACATATGTAGCAGCTGTGCAGCTTAGTCTTCACATGGGTCTCGAACAACTGGAACAGGGGCTATGCCATACATGGGATAAGTTCTAGCTAGGCTAGCTTTTCATGTCTCAGTGGAAGAGGATGTGCCTAGCCTCACAGAGACTGGAGACTTGATGTGCCAGGTTGTTGGAACACACAAGGGATTGGGGATGGGGTAAGTATTGTGGCAGGAAGTGACCTAGAGGAGGAGGCAGTGAGAGAGATGTTAAAATGAATAAAATAAAATAAATAGTTCAATGAGTGGAAAGGCTCAAAGGTGGCTCAGTAGGTAAAGGCATACAAGCCTGACAAACTGAGTCTGATCACCAGAACCCAGAAGGTGGCAAAGAGAACTGACTCCTGAAAATGGTCCTATGACCCCTCAATATCAATCAAACAACAAATAAATAAATGTAATTTTAAACCTTAACAATGAAAGAAACGACATGCAATCATGGCTGCTTTTCAACATTGTCTTAGAAATTCTCATTCATAGAAATATACAAAAAGAACACTGTAGGCATTCAAGCTAGTTCTAAAAGATGAGGGATCTATAAAGATTTCAGAAAAGAAAGAGAGAGGAAAGAGGAGAGAGAGAGAGAGAGAGAGAGAGAGAGAGAGAGAGAGAGAGAGAGAGAGACTATATTTCTACCAGACCTAAAAAATTTTAAAGAAGTTCTTCAAAGTAAGAGAGTTGTCAGCTTATAAGAAAAAAAGAAAAACATGAGAATGTGAGGAGCTCACAAGTAACAATGACTCACTGAAAAATCCAAAGGTCTCTAACATCATAAGAGAATAAAACACTCTGAATAGCCTTTCCTTCAGTCTCTGCTCCATGCGTTTTTTGTCCCTGCGTTTCCTTTACACAGGACAAATTCTGGGTTAAAGATTTAGAGATGGTTAGATGGCCCCATCCCTCAATTGGGGGCCGTCTTTCTACTGGAGGTAGTCTCTAAGGTTCAATCTTCCCACTGTTGGGTATAATCTCAACACCTTTGGGTCCTGGTTGGGATCCATCCCATCCACAGACACCAAACTCCAACACTACCGATGATGCCAAGAAGTGCTTACAGACAGGAGCCTGGTATAGCTGTCCTCTGAGAGGCTCTGCCAGCACCACAGTAAAACAGATGCATATACTCACAGTCAACCATTAGACTCAACCTAGGGACACCAATGGAAGAGTTAGGAAAAGGACTGAAGGAACTGAAGGGGATTAAAACCCCACAGGAAGAGCAATAGTATCAACTCATCGGACCCCTCAGAGATACCAGGGCCTAAACCACCAACCAAAGAGAATACATGGGTGGGTCCATGGCTCCTTCAACATATGTAGCAGAGGACTGCCTTATCTGTCTTCAGTGGGAGGGGAGGTGCTTGGTCCCGTGGAGGCTTGTTGCTCCCACAAAGGGGGATGCTAGATGGCTAAGGTGGGAGTGGGTGGGTGGATGGGGGAGCACCTTCTTAGAGGCAAAGGGGAGGAGGGTTGGAGTAGGGAGTTTGCAAAGGGGAGATTGGGAAGGGGAACATTTCGAATGTAAATAAATTAAATAACTAATTCAAAAGAACAAAGCACATACACAATGGAAAAAAGGGAATAAAACTCAAATCATTCATCTCTTTACTATGAATGACAAAAAAAGAGTAAAAATAATAACTGTATAAGTATGTAAAAATATAGGTAATATAAGAAAATGGAAGCTATGGCATCAAAATCAAATCATGGGGCCATAGCTCAGTGCAATAACACTTGGCTGGCATGGGCAAGGCCATGGGTTCAATCCCCAGAACTAAAAAGAAAGAAAAAGAAAAGCAGAAAGGATAAATTTTCAAAAACTACAAGAGTGTGGTGGCACATGTTTGTAGCCTAGCACTGACAGGCAGACCTAGGGGAACCCTGTGAACTCAAAAGACTGGGAACCACATCAGAAAAACAGTGTGACACTGACTCCAATTTAAAAGTAGGAGAGAGGGCTGGAGAGGTGGCTCAGTGATTAAGAGCACTGACTGCTCTTCCAGAGGCTCTGAGGTCAATCCCCAGCAACCACATGGTAACTCAAAACCAACTGAAATGGGATATAATGTCTTCTTCTGGTGTGTCTGAAGCAGCTACAGTGTACTCATATACATTAAATAAATAATATTAAAAATAAATAAATAAAAGTAGGAGAGAACAGAGTATAGATACAAATATTTTATTGGATTATTTCCTTTTGTTGTTGTTTGTGGTTGTTGTTTGCTTGTGTCTTTTTAAAGTTTATCAGCATGTTATGTTGCCATTTCAACATAGCTTGTTAAAATGAAAATATGTTTTCCTATAAAAGGCAAAAATCTACAGTAGCCATTCACAAGAAATAAGCAAGGAAGCAAAACACAGTTTTTGAGTAAATCATGTTGCCACAGAAAAGCATTTAAAAGAGAAAGAAGAACTAAAGAAGCTATAATTACACCATGACACTTGGAAAGCAGTAAGTACTTCTCAATGATTATCTAATTATAAATAGCTTAAATTATCAAAGTAAAAGAAAAAAGCACCACAGGAGACTCTGTTCAAAATAAGACAACAACAAAATAGCCATATTGTTAACTTATTTCACTTATACAAACTGAAAGAGATTCAATCCAAATAATGTAGAAGTGGCCATGGTTAGATAAAATATTCTTTAAGCCAAAAATCACAAAAAAGAGATGAAGAAGTTCGTTATATAATAGTAAAAGGGTGAGTTCAGCCTCCCTCATTTTGTGTTGGTGGAGAATTAGAATCTTTTTTGGGTTTTTTTTGTTTTGTTTTGTTTTTTGTTTTTTGTTTTTCCAGACAGGGTTTCTCTGTATAGCCCTGGCTGTCCTGGAACTCACTCTGTAAATCAGGCTGGCCTAGAATCATATTTTTAATTCAGAAACTACAAAATCAGAGAAACCCTGTCTTGAAAAACCAAAAAAAAAAAAAAAAAAAAAAGTAAAAAAGAAACTACAAAATAACTGAAGTACAGGGTCAGATGAACGAGCTTACCTTGGGAATTATATAATTTCTGAATCTAACATTACAGGTAGCTGCATGTGGTACATTGTTGGGGATGAGGTTAACGTATCTCTGGATCTCATGCACAGTTGCATCTGTGTAGGGCATGTGGGTTCGGTCCTGCATGCAGGGACTCCTGTGTCTGCCAATCACACGATCAATCTCTTCCTGGACTTTAGCTATAAGGACACAATTAAGAAATGGCACATTTGTCATAGCAATTTTAAGCATATATGAAGTGTGATAAAGGTATCAGGCCACATACTCACTTAGAATTAGACCATTGTTATAACACACAAATCCCCCCCACAATTTAAGCATTAAGATTAACATGGGCAAACAGGTATATTAGCGTACAGAAGATTCAATACACAGAAATGATGAAGTGTTTCAGTATATAAATGCCTGATGCATGTGAACTCTAATCATTATTGTCTTACTGAGAAAAAAACACAAAACAGGAATTAATTTCACATCCAAATAATAGTGATACTTCAAAATTGAACCGTGGAGTTAAAAGCATATTTCCATGGTTAAGAGCACTGGTTGCTCCTCCAAAGGATGCTGATTTACTTCCTAGCACCCACAGGTGGCTCTCAAATGTCTGTAACTCCAGTCCCAGAATTAAAACCTTCTTCTTGTCCCTATGGTCACCAGGCATGCATGTGGTCCACAGACATATATGTAGATAAAACATCCATACATATAAAATAAATAATAAAGATTTTCAATAGAATACTAAATATCTGTATGTGTGTGTTTATGCATATGTGAGACTTAGTTTCCTGCTTTTCATTTGTACAGTTCCTAAAGACATACTCTTTGAAATGTTCTAGAAGTTTTATCAGTAGTATCTGTTCAGGTTGTAAATAATAACTATTTCTATTATTTGATTGTACTACTTGTGAGCAGTTTTACAATAGAGAAAAATTACACTCCTATGACTACTTCATACAAAATATTGAAACTCGCACATACATGCATGCTTACACAAAACACAAACACACACACACACACACACACACACACACACACACACACACACACACACACTGACACAGATGCTCCCCGGAGTATCTTTTCATTGAATTCAGAGCTCTGGTGTTCTACTGACACTCACAGTAACTTTATTTCTCTTTATCATTTTTCTCTATTGTCAAAATTGGTCTTATTTGTATCTCATCATATATGTACAAATGGCATCTGGTGACACGAAAACATTGATATTAAAACTTCTTCCAGGCTATCTGAAGAAGACTGACTTTGCCTCACAAATCTCAGAGTCATACCTGTGACCTCTGTGTGCTTCAGTAGGAGCAAGAGTCCATATCTCAGGGTAGTGCTTGTGGTTTCTGATCCAGCTACAAACACATCAGTTATAGTAGCCACCAAGCTTTCAAAAGTAAACTCAGAATAGGGATTGTGTTTTTCCTGGGAATTGTATTTCATTATTAGAGAGTGACCATACATATTAGACAGTGACCAATTTAAACAATTTTCAAATAATACAAGTTGGCTTACAATAAGCAAATTTAGAATGTGAAGTGCATAGTAAAAATATCACAGCAAGTACACAGTATAGCTCAGAATGTAAGTTAGCTAACTCGATCTTCATGCCCTTACTTCTTCCTTGCATCAAGATTCAATTCTCAGAGCATGCCTCACCAATAACATTACAAAAAGAACCCAATAGAAAGTTTTCATGCCTTCTTTTTATTTTAAGATTTACTTATTTGTTTATTTGTTTGTTGTTTATTTATTTATTTATTTATTTATTATTTATTATGCAAGCATTCTGCTTGCATTTATGCCTGCAAGCCAGAAAAGGGCACAAGATGTCATTATAGATGGTTGTGACCCACCATGTGGTTGCTGGGAATTGAACTCAGGACCTCTAGAAGAGCAGCCAAACCTCTTCTCTTCTGAACCATCTCTCTAGACCTAATTCTTTCTTTCTTAAAGCAATGGAGATGGTATACCTCGCCTGGAGCATAATAGTTTAACCTTTGTATGAAGGCTGGGGAGATGATTCAGCCATTAAAAACACTGCTTGCTCTTCCACAGGACCCAAGTTCTATTCCCAGTATCTATATCTGGCAGCTTACAACCATCAGTAATTCTAGCACCAAATGATCCAATATATCTGGATCACTGACAAACAAATACAACATCTATGCATCATTTTAGAATAATAATTATAAATCGTTAACAACAATATGAATACTCATATACTAAGCATAAACATGGAAAATGGCAGGCATGCACCACTATACCCAGAAAGAGTTTGAAGTTTTTGGAGTATGATACAAAGTTGAATAAGAGACTCCTGACTCTCCCTTTACCTACTGATACATATATACATTATATATATATATATATATTTGTAAATTTATTTATATATATACATATGT
This sequence comes from Uromys caudimaculatus, assembly GCA_028551405.1. NCBI lineage: Eukaryota > Metazoa > Chordata > Mammalia > Rodentia > Muridae > Uromys > Uromys caudimaculatus. Next base: position 20,898,691 of record CM052703.1, read on the forward strand.
GTGTTTAATATATTAATGTGTGTATATATGTATATTAATTTATATATGTTGATGTAAGAACAGGTTTAAAGACTAGCATACTTTTAAACCAAGAATTTATTCATATTTGTGCATAAAACTAAAAGTAATTGTTAAAAGCATATTAGTCCAATAGTGACAATCCAAAAACACAATCATAAAATTCTTTAAAAGGCCCAACATACAGAATTTTCTGAGTGAAAGAAGGACAAGACCACAAGTGAAACACTATCTCAAAGGTTTCTAGTAAGTTAACCCTTATGTTGGTGACTCTAGGCCAGAGGGGATTAAACATATATGTGGTTCCCTAAACCATGGGGGTAATGGCTGCTGTATACAGTATTGCAAGCACCCCTAACAGTGCTAGTCACTGGGGAGACTATTTTAACATTGGAAAGTGCAGGTGAGGGAGCAGACAGGGAACACTGCACATTCCTATTCTGATGTAAATTATTACAGTAAAAGGCAGGTCCTCAGAAAGAGCAAGAATGAATGAACATGACTCAGCCATTTCACTCTTCAGTATACATCCAAGCCCAAACTGAAATTAATAAGTGACAGAGATGCCTGCTCTCCTGTTACCTACAGCACTATCCACTGGGAACAACCAAGGTACCTATGTCCAAAATGATGGACTTTTAAAATATGAGATAGATTAAAATTCAAGATGGTGGGGCTGGAGAGATGGCTCAGTAGTTTAAAGCATTGGCTGCTCTTCCAGAGGTCCTGAGTTCAATTCCCAGCAACCTCCTGGCGGCTCACAACCATCTATAACTGTAGCCCCATGGGATCTAATGCCTCTTCTGATGTGCAAAACACCCATGAACACAAAATACATAAATAATTTTTAAAAATTTAACATGGCTAAGAATAAGCCAGGACTAATGACATTGTTTCAGAATCTGTCTTTCCATAATGCAGACTACTATTAAGACAGTCCAAAGAAGGGAAAGGGATTCTGATCTCAGATATCACTCTACTGAACTCAGTGATTCCCCCTGGCTAGCAAGAGCATTACACTCTTGTTTTGTTTTAAACAAATTCCTGAGTAAGTGGAATTTCTTCATGTCAATGCCAATATTTTCAGAGTACCTCAAAAACATTTTTACCTGATTATCTGTCCAGAATTGTTTCTGTTAGACCAGCTAAGGTTCTTACCCTCCTCTGTGTCACCATCCACATCCAAGTCTCTCATCACTTTACTGTACAAATCTTAAATTCTCACCTCTGCCTCCTTGCTCCAAAGATTACAAACAAATCCAAGTTACCTGTCTGCCATTCTTCTGTACGATCAAGTCCACTTTTTACTTTAATGTTTAGCACTTTGCATTTTAAAGTCATTATGCCTAATTCACCCAAAGTGTATCTTCACTGTCCTCATATACCTTATTAAATAATTCTGATTGCTTAATAATTCAAGTTTAAATCTTTAATGATACTAGTCCATTTCATGCCCACAATAGAAACCTAAAGTGCTTACCAAGTGTTTCTTGCCTGAAAGTTAAATTTTCCCCAATAAAAATGGAAATAATTAATGAAACATAAGCCAACAAATAACACTTTACCTGTTCCATTTTGATCAGGAAACAGTCAATGAAGTCCCGAGGATTGTCTATGTCCAGTGTTCCTTGGTGTTCTTTCACTCGCCCCAAAATATAACTTTTTATTTTAGCAACATTTTTAATTACTTTGTTATGGCTCCCTGGGAGATAATCGATGAAGGCAGGGAGAGCATTGCAGATCTAAAACATTTTTAAAAATATGTTTATTAGACTGAATGTGGTCACTTGTGTTTGTAATCCAGTTACTCAGGAAACTTCTGTGAGTGAATCACCAGAGCCTAGGAATTTGAGAATAACCTGGGTAGCATAGTGAGATGCAGAGGACTGCCTTGTCTGGCCCCAGTGAAAGAAGATGCACCTAACCCTCAAGAGACTTGAGGCCCCAGGGAGTGGGGAGGTCTGGTGGGATGGCAGTGGGAGGGGTGGGGACATCCTCTTGGAGATGGGGGTGGAGATATGGGATGAGGAACAGTCAAGAGGGTGGACTGGGAGGGGGATAACTACTGGACTGTAAAAAAAAAAAATTAAAGAATAAATTTTTTAAAATAAAAATAAAATACACATAGAATGCAAAAAAAGAAAAAGAAAAAGTAGCACGGAGAAGGAGTAAGAAGAATGATGTACTGAAGTAACTTTTTCTGAAATTTTGCAGGTTAGAAACAGAGAGAGTTAGTGGTTGGGAGTCACATAATCATGTGGGCTATTATCTTCCCACAGCTGTGCTGATATTGAGCCTATACTGAATATGCAGCTAGGTCAACAAGAGCCTTCTTTATTTTAATAACTTCCATTCTTTGTACAATAGAGGCCTCTGCTGGTTGTACTCAGCCATGCAGGCTGCCATCTGAGCTGTCTTTCACTTCTGAGACTTCCTCTTACTGAAAGTTGGAGATTTAGAGCCAATAAGTCCTGAATGCTGCTTGGAAGATAAGTGTACAGGTGTACTCAATTGTTTAACCACACTTGTGTATAAGCATTTACCCATAAAAATGCTTTGCTGGATTTCTTAATGTCTATTGCTGAACTATTATTCACAATAGCTAGGAAATGGAATCAGCTTAGATATCCTACAAAAGATGAGCATGTGTGTGTGTGTGTGTGTGTGTGTGCGTATGTGTGTGT
>CM052703.1:20901892-20917784 GCA_028551405.1 Uromys caudimaculatus
AATGGGGTATAATTAATAGCAGTTAAAATACAGTTAAATAAATAATGCCATACATGTTCAATATTAGCAGAATTCATCATAGTACATATTTACACAAGAAATATGAAAAGACATAGCAAATAGTTATTAATATCAAGTAACCACCTGACAACTTTTAAACAGTTCTTTGTTTATAAGGTCAACATGAAAGAAAATAAAAATACGATAAGCATCATTACTGGCAAAAGTTACAGGCAGCAAATATATGTCACTGTGTCACTAAAGCAGACCAAACAGATATAGAATACCTCGATGACAAAACATATCACTTTCTCATCTTCTATGAAAATATGATGAACTCAACCATACCATGTACACTTGACAAATACTGTGCAAGGAAATATTCTAAATAATAAAGTCACGATGATACTACAGGAAAATGTTACCCTGTATTAATATTAATGAGGCTTAACACTTTCTATCTTCATGATGTTCTGTTCTGAAAGTAACTGGGTCAGAATGGGATTCTATGAGTATTGTGTCCACACTGTGTGCACAATCAGCATATACAGACATGAGGACAGGCAAGCTAAGCTTTGTCCTTGGGAACTAGCATGAGAGCTAACAATCACTGCCCAGAAGTAGCTAGCGACCATTGCAGTGTTGAAAAGGGCCAGTGTAGAGGAAGAGCCAGGTGAACAGGGACTCACCATTTGTTTTTCTTAGCTCTTCCACAAGACAGGATGCTTCCTCTTGAACTCGATCCTCAATGCTCCTCTTCCCCATCCCAAAATTCCTCAGTGTCATAAGTGAGAATCTCCGAAGCTCCTTCCATTTTTTTCCATTGCTGGAAATGATCCCTACCAGAACAGGAAACGGAAACTAGAAGGGAGACCCCAGACAATGGAGGGGACAGGGCCCTGCCTGCCAATTGGCTACCTGGCTGTGGTGGTTTGAATATGCTTGGCCCAGGGAGTGGCACTATTTGGAGGTATGGCATTGTTGAAGTAGGTGTGACCTTGTTGGAGGAAATATGTCACTGATGGTGTGGGCTTTAAGACCCTTGTTTTTAGCTGCCTGGAAGTCATTATTTTCCTAATTGCCTTCAAATGAACAGTAACTGCTGTATTGAGAGTGAGGTCCCAGATGGAGGAGTTGGAGAAGAGACTGAAGAAGGTGAGGGTGTGTGTAGCCCCATGGAGGGAGCAACAGTGTCAACTGGCCTGATCCCCCCCCCTCGTCCTCATAGAGGTTGGATCACCAACCAAAGAATACACATGGAGGGACCCATGGTTCAGACCACATTTGTGGCAGAGGAGGGCCTTGTTGGCTATCAGGGGGAGGAGAGGCCCCAGTAAAGGAGAATGTCAAGGTGGGAATATGGGAGTGGGTGGGCAGGTGGGTGGGAGGTGGAATTCCCTCAAAGAGGTGGGGGAGGTGGAAGGGATAGGTTGTCTCCAAAGAGGAGACCTATAAAGGGGGAAACATTGGAAATGTAACTAAAGTATCAAAAAAAATAAAATTAAAAAAAAAGAGATAGAACTCTCTGCTGGTCCTGCACCATACCTACCTGGACAGTGTCTTGCTCCCATCTTGATGATAATGGACTTAATCTCTGAACCTGTAAGCCAGCCCCAATTGAAGTTATCCTTATGAGTTACTTTGGTCATGAAGTCTGGTCACAGCAGTAAAACCCTAACTAAGACAAAGCCTAAGGAGCTTTTCCTGTCTAGTCCCTAGATCCCTGCTCAGCATACACATGCATACACATGTGCATACATGCACATATGTGCGCACACTTACCCAGACCATAATTTGTTCTTTCAACAATTGGGCGACGACCCCTCCCAGAAAACTCCTCTCCAAAGTCATCCAGGGCTTCCTTTACTGCTTCATATCCATGAACCACCACAGTGGGCTTCATACCAAAGTACACAGTGAACACAGGGCCATAGACTTTTGAGAACTGGAAATAAGAAAGAAAATATAAGTAGAAGAAGAATCTAGGCTACGTGAGCATCTTACTGTCCACATCTGTAGTCTGCCAACCACAATTCAAATTTAGATTCAATGCATAAAAAGCTGTTTGCTATAGCTTTCACATGCAACATGTGGCTTGTTTACCAGAAGATTTCCAGAAAAATCAATGTGCAAACTGTCAGAACTGTGACACTTTGAAGTAAGTTTATCTGTGAATTTACAGATAAAGAGACTGAGGTTAAAATAATCTCAGATTCATTTTAGTTTCCCATGGGTAAAAATTCAAAACTCAGATTGAATCCTTCTCAGTATATCTCTGATACTTGGGCAACGAACAAGGTGTTGGGAGCTGTTTGCCACTTCTCGGAAGCAGAGAGAAAAAGGAAAACAAAAAAGAAAACTCTGCGTGCCAGGCAGTCATGATGGATCAGGGTCTGTTGGCAGATTTCTGTGGGGTAGTGGACAATGAGAGGAAACCTGGTAAGGTCGAGCTAAAGGCTTGAAGCCACAAAGAACCTGAAGGGATGGTAGGAGCTTTGCCTGCTCCAGGCACTAGGCCCCTTTCATGTAGCTGCAGCCCCCCATAGATTTGTAGCTATCAGTCACATAAGGGCAATGCACCAAACCCTTCCACATGTAGATGAGACCTCCCAAACATCTCAGACCCAGACAATAGGAAAAGAGCCATGGCCACAGTAAAGTAGGCTCAAAACAGAGTTCTCCATGCTAATGAGGTACCTAGAAACCCAGAGGGCATTGCCAAACCTTCCCTTCCCAGACAATACTCCCTGCAAAAGGTATTTAATCTTAGGCCCACCCTTAGAAGTGGGGTATGGTTTTATGAATACACTATCCACCATGAAAATAAATAGTTTAGAACCATGGACTGTCTCTTTTCATTGAGATCCACTGTAGGAGACATGGAGAAGGCCTTCACTTATACAGCTGTAGTCTAGTCTCCCATAGAAGGCCTCTCTGTACTCACAGCCAAGATTGCCTTCACACCTGTAGCCATCAAACAAAGACCTATCACTGCTGGGACCAGCTGGAGGTCTTCGTTTTCTCCCCAGACCCCAGGCTAGATGCAGCCTGTGGGCCTCCAACTCCATTCTGTGCTCTTCTGTGACTCCCAGTGGTGCCTGGATGTCCAAGAGCCTTAGAACCCCTTGGCCCTGGCCTCGTCAGATGCCCAGGGACTCCTGAACCAGCTCTGGCTTTCCTATGCTTCAGACTGCACTTTCCAACTCCCACAGAGGTGTCTCGGTGCTTCCCTACATCCCACCAGCTGCCCCAGAAGTAGTATGGGCCTCCCAAAGTGGCCATGCCCAGGGGTGGAGAAGACATGGGCCCACAATCCTACAGATTTCCTGGCCTGATGAGGCATAGAACAATAACAGGAGGTACACTTGAGGCTCACCCTGAGAGGCCGAAGATTCTATGATATTGACCTTGGTGGAAGGAGCAGGGAGGCTTTTTGATGGGGACAGATGTCTTATATATATTTTAGCAATTGTTTCTGTTAGCTCATGGCTATGTTTCTCACAGTACTGTGAAGTATAAAAAGGCTACGAAAAATAAACTCTATTCTAGACTGGCATGGTATTGAACTTCAGCCCTTCCAATTGTAAATCTTGACTTTGCATCTTTTTTCTGCCTTTCCTATAATGATGCTCACTCCCCCATCAGAGGCTGTTTGATTTCATGCCAGAAGACCAGCACAAAACAGTCCCCTGTGTACCCATTGAAACAAATACTCAACTATGAAGGACTCTGTTTCAGGATTGTGCTGAGCTCTTCTCACAGAGTCACTCAGTCACCCTATGATAAATACTAGAAACCACCTATTTGAAAACGCACCCTAAGAAACTCCCAGAAGTCAGGGTGGGTGACTTTAGCTGAAATGCCCAACAGTGGGGATATGGAACCTGAAGAGACCACCTCCAGGAGACAGACAGGACTCCCAGTGGAAGGATGGGGACACCAACCCACCTTCAAATTGTTTGACTCAGAATTGATCCTACCTAAAAGAAATGTAGGGACAAAAATGGAGCCGAGATTAAAGAAATGGCCAGAGACTGGCCCACCTTGAGACCCATCCCATGTTCAGGTATCAGTCTTGGACACAATTAGTGATACTATGCTATGCTTGCAGACAGGAACCTAGCATAACTGCACTCTGAGAGGCTCTATCAGCAGCTGACTGAGACATGCACTTATTCAAGCCAAGCACTGGACTAAGGTCGGGGCCCTACGGAGGAGTTAAGAGAAGGATCGAAGGCCCTGAAGGGGATGGTAATCCCACAGGAAGACCAACAGTGTCAACTAACCTGGACCCCTAGAAGCTCCCAGAGACTGAGACACAAACCAAAGAGCATACACCAGTCCATGGCTCCTGTACATATGTAGAGAGGGCTGTTTTCTCTGGCCTCAGTGGGAGAGGATGCACCTAGTCCTACAGAGACTTGATGTACCAGGGTGAGGGAATACTGGGGGGAGAGAGCAGAACTCTGTGAACAGGGACCAGGAAGGGAATAGCATTTGGAATGTTTATTAATTAGTTAATTAAAAATATTATCATATTACTAAAATAACAGAAATCTCTCTCTAGATGAGTGTGATGACAGGTTGTCTACAATCCCAACATGACTGACTGAGGAACAGACAGCAAGCAGAACAGCACATGCAGCATCCCAGAGGACAAGCGCTTCCATGCTGCACATCCTTAGGTCTGGCAGCAGCTTTGCACAGAAACACTGATTCCGCACTGGACCTTACTAGTTCTATGTCCTTCACATATGTTGACTCAGACTCCTTGATATCAGACATCATGCATTTCTTTGAAGAAATTTAATTATTTTGGTTGGCTAACCTAAAGATAAAACACAACAGGTACATAGATGATGTCTCCAGTAAATCCTCAAAATAATTCCATTATCTTTCACCTTGTACAAGAAGTTGTAGCTAAGAATCATGAAACATTGAAAAATTTCTCTCTGCTATTTGGATTTTTATCTGACAATGTAAAAATGTTTATCCTGTATAAACATATTATCTCATTTAATAATTTCTGACAATGAGAAACCAAATATTAAAAATCCATGGTGCATATTTGCCTTAGGAAAAAAAGTTTAACTCCAGAAATGTGCTTATTTAACAGCAGAGAATAATTCTTACTTTACAGCCACTATGTCGCAAGAAGGATACTTACAGTGGTGAAGGATTTGCTGATGTCCTTCACACCTATCTGAAGGATGTTTCCAATAATTGGGAGAGGAGTGGGGCCAGGGGGGAGCTTCCCTCTCCCAGAGCTCTGTCTCCAGAGTGAGAGGAGAAGCAGGCAGAAAAGCACCAGGACCAGGACTGGATCCATGGGAGCTTTCTCTTCTCAGGGAGACACCTGTGAGCTTGCAGCCCAGGGCATTTATAATACTAGCTACCAACTCAACATGTGCTTCTGAGATCTAAGTGACCAATCAGTTACATGCAGTTTTATCTGTCTTCTGAATGGACTCTGGCCTGATGCAAACGTGTAAAGAAGCTGCTCTTTACAATTGTTCTTCTGGGAGGAGATTTTACCAACCATGGTTGGTCTGGAGATAGACTTAACCCAGATATTGTTGAGTCTTTTGTTGTTGTTGGTGGTGGTGGTGCTGCTGTTGTGTTTTTTTTTTAATTGGGGTAGGGCAGATTTCAGTACCCTCATAGTTCCAGTTGCATCTTGAAGCCTGAATTAAGCTTCAATGAGAAACTTATTTGTGTTCATGTGTGCATCTCGGTGTGCATGCATTTGAGTGCATATGCAGGTGTATGTGGAGTCTAGAGACTAACTTTTGGTGTCTTCCTCAATGTCACCTCTCCCTCTCCCTCTCCTTCTCCCTCTCTCCCTGTCCCTGTCTCTCTCTCTCTCTCTCTCTCTCTCTCTCTCTCTCTCTCTCTCTCTCTCTCTCTCATTGAGACAGGATTCCTCAGTGAACCAAGAGATCTTCTGGAATCCTCCTGTTTCTGCCCCCATACCACCCATCACTGAGGTTGCAAACATGGACTACAGAGCCCAGCGTTTACATGACTACGTGACTATTGGGGGAAGTGAACTCAGGTTCATGCTTGCACAGAGTATATTTTACCAATGGAGCTATTTTCGCAGAACCTGAAGTAAATTATTTGTGCAAAAAATCATTTCAGCCTCTGTACTGGTGACCAACTGGGAATTTAGGATGTTGAATACAAGCCATGTATTATATACCTAGTCTATAAAATACTATTTAGCCAGTGATGCTTCTCAAAAACTAGGATACTCTCCTTCAGACTGAAAATCTTATGCAATATTTCAGAATTCTGTACCAATCTGAGAGTTGCCTAAAGAGGAAACAGGTACCATAACTCATACATCTATGATTTGGTTTCTTCCCCTCCCCCCCTGTTATCTCAGGCTGTCCACAAACACAGGACCCTACTGCCTCTGCCTCATACATAGGCCAACACTTGGGAAATATGCACATTTTAGCTTACCCAACATGCATCAAGTAATTAAGTAAATATGTATATTTTATCATTATATGCCCCCTTTTAAAAAAAAAACACTTATAGCAGGAAGGTTTGCTTCTAATTTTTTTATGGGTAAAGGGCATCTGGGAGCATACCATATGTTATGTATTGTACCTCATACAAGGAAGAACTTAGCTTTGAGATAAATTCTGTTGGCCTTCGCAGTACCTATGCCTTGCACTGAAGCTATCCAGTGGGCAAACAAAATCAATTCCTCATCTTTAATTATGCCAAATGTACAGCACCCTGATTTTGTTCCTAGGATAACAGCTTCACACAAAATAGAAGTCCGTATTTGATTCTGATGTTCTCAGGGAAAAACCAGAAAACAAACTGAACAAGTGTCACCTCTGCAGAAGTGAGGAGGGAGAGTTAGGCAATGTTCTACTCATCATCTTTGAAGGGATTTTGACAGTTTAGTTTCCAGAAGTTTCACACCAAACATGTCCCTCTAGAGTCCTTCAACTACCTTTGCCTCAGATAAAACCCTTTCTTTTTCAGAGCTGAGGAAACTGGACCTTTAAGAGTCACACAGACTAAACATAGTAAAGCAAGGCTGGAACTCAAGTCCCCTGTAACTTGTACCTTTCTCTCGAGACTTCAGTTCAACTGGGTTCACCAACATCAACTATGTTCTGTGAGTCAACATCTCATGACTCAGGCTGTGACTTTCAGATAAACACAAATTTAGTTAATAATTACATTACCTGTGGATTAAAATGTGTGTCAGAAGTTTATCGTATAACACTTATTGCTTGAGTGAATACAGGGCTTGGTGAATTCTTTATCAAAGGCAAAGAGAAGCAACTATATTGTACCTGACTCACATAACCTTAAAATCTAATAGCTGTAAAAATAGTTTGTTCCCTTTAAAACAATCATGCTTTTCTTCTAGCAGTCCTTACCACCAAACATTCAGTATGGAGTTTGGATATGGAATCTCTGTGAGTTAAAAGAATCCTCTTTTCTTCACAAGTAGCCATTCTATTTTCAGTTGTGCTGTTGTGGCAGTATCACCTACCAAAAGCAACTTAGAAAAGAGGACACTTATTTCACTTACAGCTCCACCTTACAGTCCATCCTAGTGGTAAGTCAAGGCAGGAACTTCAGCTAGTCATATCTCATTTACAGTCAAGAGCACAGTGAAATGAATGCACATGGACTCACATGCTTGCTTACTTGTGCTCAGCTACATTTCTCCAATCTTATATGCTTCAGAAATTCCTGCCTCAGGATGGAACCAGCCACAGTGTACTGAACCTTACCAAAAGTATTTACTCAATTTAAAACTCTTCCCCCTTAGACATATCAACAGGCCAACCCATGGAAACAATCCTTCATTGAGACTCTCTTCCAAATGATTCTAAGTTGTATTGAGTTAGCCAAGCTAACCACCATAATAGTCTATATCAGATATTTCCTTATAGAAATAAAAAAATTATATTAATTCACTTTATACCTATCTCACAATTTTATGATATTATTGACACATCTTATTTCTAATATAAAGCTATTTTGAATATTTTTTGTTTGGTTTTTTGGGTGAGTGGAAAGGGTTTATTCAGCTTACATTTCCAATTGCTGTTCATCATGAAAGGAAGTCAAGACCTGAACTCAAGCAGTTCAGGAAGCAGGAGCTAATGCAGAGACCATGGTGGGATGTTTCTTCAGGCACCTTTTTTTTCCTTCTCTCTCCGGCCCCGCTAATTGTAGCTATCTACAGACACCCCAGAGGAAGGCATCAGATCTCATCAAAGATGACTGTGAGCCATCATGTGGTTGCTGGGATTTTAACTCAGGACCTCCAGAAGAGCACTCAGCACTCTTAACGACTGAACCATCTCTTGAGCCCCCAGAGGGATGTTTCTTACTGGCTGCTTCTCCTGGCTTGCTCAGCTGGCTTTCTTATAGAGCCGAAGACTACCAGCCCATAGATGGTACCACCCAAAAGGGGCCCTCACCCCTTGATCACTAGATGAGAAAATGCCTTACACCTGGATCTCACAGAGGCATTTGATTTTCTCAACTGAAACTCCTTTCTCTGTGATAACTCCAACCTGTGTCAAGTTGACACAAAACCAGCCAGTACAGTTGACCCCTTGTCAACTTGACACACAAATACATCACTATTAAGCTTCAACCCTTACTTTCTTATTCATCCCCAAGATCTAAATAACTTTAAAAGTCCCACCGTCTTTGCAAATTCTTACATATCAAAATTTCAATCCCTTTAAAAATATACAATCTCTTAGAATTCAAAGTCTTTTTACCATCAAAAGTCTCTTAACTGTGAGCTCCACTAAAATACCTTCTTCCTTCAGGAGGGAAAATGTATCAGGGCACAGTCACAATCAAAAGCAAAATCAAACTCCAACCGTCCAATGTCCAGGACCCATTCATGACCTTCTGGATTACTCCAAGGACTTGAGTCACTTTTCCAGCTCTGCCCTTCATAGCTCACACCTTGTCTTCTAGGCTCCAGATGCCCGTACTCCACTGCTGCTGCAGTTCTTGGTGGTCATCTCATGGTATTGGCATCTCCAAAACACTGCTGTCATCCCCTGCAACTAAGTTTACCAACAGCGTCTCATAGGCTCTCTTCATGGTGCCAATTCTCAACTCCTTTGCATGACCCCTTCAGTCCTGGGCCATCCATGGCAACTGAGGCTACACCTTCACCAATGGCCTTCCATGGTCTCTCTCAGTGCCCAGGCCTCAGCTGCTCTTCATGACTCCTCCATGCCTTGAATATTGTTAATTCAAACATTCCTATGCATCTTTTAGGTGTGGCAATGAATAGCATTTGTGTTTACCATGTATCCAGTAGGAGAATTGTTGAATATGTGTGCATTCACTCTAAGTAAATTTTTCCAAAGAATTTTTCAAATGTTTGTCCTAATTTAAAACTGTACTGCAAATACCATTTGCTATAATATATTGACACATGCAGTACAATCTTTTCATTATTCTAACTGTTCTGGCTTATTATATCTCACTAACATTTTTTATTTTTAATGATTTATTTCTTTTTATTCATGTACATTTGTGTTTGCTTGAATATATATCTCTGTGAGAGTATCAGATCCCCTGGAACTGGAGATAGAGACAGTTGAAAGCTGCCACGTGTGTTGGAAAATGAACCTGGTCCTCTGGAAGAGCAGCCAATGCTCTTAATATCTGAGTCATCCAGTTTTATTTGAAATGTCTATAACTAATATTGGAGTTAAATACATTTTCAGCTGTTCCTTGCCCATATCAACTTTTCTTATGAAAGACTACTTCATGTTTAAACAATAATAAGTATATTAATGACTACTCAGTTTATATAAAGAATTGTTGCATTTAGAACTATAATAAGAAAATTACAAAATTATTTCTAAAGATCTTTAATATTGTAGTATATATTTCCTAAAAACAAGGTAATTCTTCTATGTAACTTGTTAGTCATTATGGACAGGAAATAATATTGGTTATTCCTAATTCTTATTGGTGTTCCATCTGTAAGTCTCAAAGATATTTATCGTGTCCCACTGATAGTAGGTTCAGAATCCATCATCATGTCACAAAGGTTGTCATCGTATCAGTTATACCAATCTTTGTGTAACTTCTATGACTTTGACATTCACTAGCACAACATGCCCAAAGTTTATAAAAATGCCTGTTGATTTGAGCTTATTTTATGTTTTCAAGTAATTTAATTGATCTTAAATATGCCCGGTAGATAGATCACAAAATGACTTCTCTGCTTTTCTAGGTCACAAACTATGTTGATCTATTTCATTACAAATAATGGCTTCTATAGTGCTGGAAGGTGTGGTGAGCACTTTTGAAGCAGAAAAGGAATCATCAGTCTGTAAGCTTATATTTTTCAAAACTTACTTTAATAAGTGTGTTTAAATTCTTTAACCTCCCTTCTAGGCTACCACCCACCAGATGTAATACAAGAAAGTTAATAGAGCAAAGTAGGATGTGGGCCTACCTGTTTAGGACTACTTCTTTGGGGAAAATTCAATCTGTATTGCCAGTATTTCAGCAGGTAACTTCACATGAATCAACAGCGGTAGCTCAATCCACCCTCAAATGCTATTCACAAATCAACGATGTCAGTTCAATTCAGAAGAAACCATAAGGCTCTGCCAATCAGCCAGAGTCCAAGGAAGACACAAGAAGCCACTGGAACCCTACCAGAAGGTCTTGGTGCATTCCTTTCTATGAAGTCATGACAAATGGTGATCATCAAAGAGTGGCAAGGCAAACCAATACCACACACTACTATTATCAAAGACCAGCTTCAGCAAAGTCCAATGAAGACCAGTAAAGACTGGCATGGTTAACCAATACCACACAGCATCATCTACTGTCTGTTGGGTTACATTTATACACTTTCAAAACATCACATGTTTTCTCAATCATCTGCTCTAGGAAATCATCACATGCCCTTTTCCAGACAGCTTCCAGAAGAACACCATGTGTCTGTTCTCTTCAAAAACATCCTCTCATGTGTCTGCTTCAGGAAAACATCCTCTTATAAAACAGTTTCCAGAAAAAAAATCACATGACACAACTGAGTCTCCAAAAAACCCAGAAATTTCAGCTTCATCAGTCTCATCTAACTTGGACCCATGCAAAATATAGTGACAATCAGTCTGGCAAGATGTACCCAATGGAGCAATAGTAGCACAAACATAATGAGAGTAACCAATCACTTTCTGCTTGGATCTCCAACCTGAAACCCATATCTGGTACTGTTATGTCAGCAAGAACCTGTAGATATTTAGAACATTTGCAGGAAAGGACACACTACCATTATTATGCTAAATGGATACAGCATTAAAATGAATCTTAAAGGCTTATCTTTATACTCATAAGTTAGTGCATCTCTCAGCCCTCATCAGAGAAACGTTTTTAGGTGAAAGGTGATTAACACAAGACCCACAACATGTAAAAGTGAAGAAAATAAGACAGCATGGAGTGTTCATCCCTAAATTGGACATTTGCATCATACCCACATCCTCCCAAGGTTCAGAGACCCTTGTAGAAAGATTTTAAAAGATAAAGGCTATGAATAATGACAGGGAAACAGTGCTTTTCAGATACAGCAGGGCAATTGCATATATTAGATTACACCAGTTGTGGCCGCATGCACAAGACCTGTACAAGCTCAAGCCAGACAAATTCCCACCATGGAGGTGGAACTCAGGTCCCATATCTAGCCAAATAGATACTGGCAACTGGTAGCTGCTGGGAGAGAGGTTTAATTTCCTTTAAGGATGTGACCCAGTGAATGGTCACAGGTTATATAGATGTCCCTTTTGTGCCAGAGCACCCTAGAGTCACTATTTCTTTGCATTTTGACCAGTTGTGGCTTACTGTGATAATCATCATCCACTGGACAGAGAAACTTCTCTAATGACAACTGGAGCTACATAATATACATGTGAGCACATACATGTAACCTTGCAAGTGTGTGTCCACAAATTGCTTTCTCTGGAAGACATTGGAGAAAATCTTAATAGCTGATGTCATTTTCGTATCATAAACCTGAAGATAAAGAAAAACATCACTAGAATATGATAACCATAATGAGTTCTATTGTCCGTGCAATAACAGTAGAGTGAGCTAATGACTCAGAGCCATTGCCACCAAATCTTTCCTGAGTATAAAAGAAAAAAAAAAAGAATGTGGTCAAGGTTTGTATGAATTCTCTTCTTGTTTGGGAACAATAGAATAAAATCAGAAATATTTTGAAGCACAGTCTCATGTAGCAAAAGCTGGCCTCAATTTTGCTATATAGTCAAGAATGACCATGATCTTCTGATCTGCTCTCTACCTCCCAGGAGCAGAGATTATAGGCATGTGTCATCACATAGAGTTTTATGCAACACTGAAGCTCAATCTTAGGTCTTGGTGCATGTGACACAGCACTCTACAACTGAAGTATGTACTACACATCAAAACGGAAAATTTCTAAGTGTGTGTTCTTGCACGGGTTTCTGTGGGGGTGTAGTTTTGTGATATGTACATATCTGTTCATGTGCATGTGAATGGCAGAGGTCAAGATCAAGGGGTCATGAATCAGGTATCGTCAGCCATATTTTGGGTTGGGTTGGGTTGGGTTGGTTTTTAGAGACAGGGTTTCTCTATGTAGCCTTGGCTGTCCTGTAACTCAAGCAAAAGACAAGGATGGGATTGAACTCACAGTGATCTAACTTTCTTTGCTTCTCCAGTGTGGAAAAAAGATATGCACCACCACTACCTGCCTTGTTTTGTTTTTTAAAATAGTCTTGGAACTTATAAGTAAGTTAGGCTGGCTGGCCAGCAAGGCCCAGGAACTTTCCAATCCCTGCACCTTAGCACCAGGGTTTTAGGCATGCAATACCAGGTCTTGCTTTCTTCACATGGGTCTCGGTATTAAATTTGGATCCTCATGCTTCCACAGCAAACACTTTATCAACTGAACCATCTCCTTGATCAAACACATGGAATTCGAATGAACAAGTCAGGCACATTAATTACTATTTAACTCTAAGTTGGAAACAGAAAGCAAAAAGAATATACATGACCCCTGCTTTGTGCTCACAGTAAACATCAAAGCTGGGGCATTAGTTCTAATTCCTAATGTTCACTATCTCCATGACTGATAGTCAGAATGAGTCCCAAAGCCAGGAACTTTTCTTGGATACAGTTTCTCTCCTTCAAATCCAATGTGCAGCAGCAGCCAAAAGAGCATTTCTACCTTTGCCTATCTTGGTCCT
The DNA here is from genome assembly GCA_028551405.1 of Uromys caudimaculatus. Lineage (NCBI taxonomy): Eukaryota > Metazoa > Chordata > Mammalia > Rodentia > Muridae > Uromys > Uromys caudimaculatus. The sequence continues at coordinate 20,915,152 of CM052703.1, forward strand.
TTTCTGTATGAATCTTTATGAAAACAAATGTGGCCTCTTGAGAGTTTGTCTGCTTTACTTCTTCCTTGCATTATGCCCATAAGAAAGAGAGTCTGAGAACTGGTCCAAAAATTTGTTTTTATTTAGCACATGCATGAAACATATGACTATGAATTGTCCTATTCTAAAAAATTTTGCTGTTTACAGTGAAAACATAGTATTAATAGTAACAGAGCCATTTAACTATCAGCACTTACTATGTAAGTACTTCATGGAAGTGTCACAAGATATGAGGAACAGGGAGAGGTACTGTGTATTGACTCAGGTAACTCAGCTCAATGAGATTTGAGGTTCACTGGATAGGAAGGGAATGGAGAAATGTTACTGAATGCCATGATAGTACCAAGAATAAAGTAGACAGGACCCTCAGAGGAGACAGTGAAGATGAGAGCATAGGGAATCTGCCCTACACAGGAATAAAACGAGCCTGGTACAAAGGGGACACATGGCCAATGCCATTGACGATTGGTGTTGTATCGATGTTCTTTACATAAACCAGAGGCTTCAGGTTAAAGATTCTGTAAAATGGTGGTGAAGATCAGAAACAGCTCCATGTGAGCCAGGCCTTCTGCTGAAATAACAAAAGAAAAGAAAAACAGGGGGGAAAGATTTGTTCCTGAATCATCTGTGAATTGCCATGGAGATTATACAGTAGTCAATGAGTTGTTCAGCATGTGGATAAAAAAAAAGACACCCATATCACATTCTCAGACCCAGACACAGCTCCATTCATCCATCTCCAACACCATGAGGTCGAAAGCTTCACCTCCCATTGACAAAGCACTGTTCTGACACTCCCTCAGAAGCTATAGTCTCTTCTCTTTATGATCCTTATGACCAGTAGAATCTTACCCTCTGTGGGTTTCCTCATCACATACATGATTCTACATAGCATAGATTGCTTGAATTCTATGCTTTCTTATCTTTTGCAACCTTGCCAAAGTGAGTTCCTTAAAAAGAAGGGATCTCTGTATATACATATGAGTTGTACTAAGCTAAGACCAGCTTAAGAATCAAACCCTACAGCAGAAGGTAAGAGTGACACCATGCCCAGAGACTCAGCACATATAATGGAGCACTAGGATTGGACATTTAAGGTGTAGGATCACAGGAAAAGAAACTCTAGGGGCTCCAGAATCACTGTACAGCGTTCCTCTACATGTCCAAAATCTTTCCCAGCCTGCATTTGCTCAGCAGTTTCTGAACTCCTCCATCCACAGAAAATGTCCTCTCCTGTACTTCATTTTCTCTGTATGATACCCTGTCTGCTCTTCTTTTCTTATTTCATTGATTCCTATGAGCCAGCCATGTTTCTATAACCTTTTAGAAAAATCCTGTTTGGCTATGAAGGAAGATCTGAGCAACTTCCCTGATGACTGCCTCTGTTACAGCATTAATCAAACTAGATTACAGTGTCCTGGTGACTCACGTACTTCTCTAACTCAGATGTGAGTCTCTGCAGAACCTGTGATATTTTCTAGAGCACTTGCATTCCCAAAGCTGTCTGGGAGACAAGATGACACAGAGGACTCAAATTATGAACTTAGATACCTCTCTTGTGGAACATGAGGAAAGTCTAAGAGATTCTGGGCAGCTGGCAGTTACATCCAGAGGACAAGTCCAATTAATATATGTGGGGATCAGAGAGCTTTGGAATTTTGTGGAGCAGGCTCAGAGCAAGAGTGGTGTTGAGGCATATCCAAACCCTGAAAATCTCTCCCTGAGATCCACAGGAGTAAGAATGATCTACCTGGGCTTCCCCTTAAGGGGAAGGTGGAATAGAGAAAGTATTTGTGTGAGGGGGTACTGGGAGAGAGCAGGGGCTGATATTTGGATGCAAAGTAAATAAATAAATAAATTTTTAAAAGTGCTCCCCCTTTACCCTATGCCTGCATGTCCCGGCATGCATAGCCCTGTGCCTGCACCATTGCCCCACAACCCACTGAGTCCAGTACCCAGGTTAAACTTCCTCTTTCCTTAAAGGTCACATCCAACAGTACCTGTGCTGGACTCTGTGGTGCTCACTAATATGGTCCAATAAAGAGGAATTATTACAAGTAGAAAAAAATATATAGTCATTAAAGTGGAATTTCTTATGACATACCAGCAGCAAATCTACCAGTCCCAGCAAAATCACCATGGAAATTGCATCTGATCCTAAAATTCCATTATGTCCTCCAAAGTACAAATGGAAATAAGTTTCTGTTACCTGCTGAGCATGGCACAAAGTAGTCACTCTTCTTAAAGTTGCCTCTCTCAACTAGAAAGTAACCAGGGTCAAAGTTCTCTGGGTTAGGAAATTCTTTGTCATCATGCAGCATGGATGTCAGTGATGCAATCACAGTGGTACCCTGAAAACAGCCAATAGACATAATGATAGCTGAATGGGAAGAATTGAAGGAAGCTCACCTAAACAATCTGACTTGTGAATGGAAGTACCAGATCCAAAGCAGAACATGACATTTATACATAGATCAAAACTAAACAGAGATGAATTGACACTAGCTCCTTAGATAGGGATGGAACTTCATGCCCACCTCCCCTCTCCATGCTCTAATTTGACCTCATACAAGTCTCATGCATGTTGTCATACA
>CM052703.1:20918284-20970868 GCA_028551405.1 Uromys caudimaculatus
CTGCAGACTATAAGTCATTCCAATAATTTCCCTTAATATATAGAGACATTCTTTCAGCTCTGTGATGCTAGAGAACCCTGACTAATAAAACATGTAAAGATGGAAAGACCTCCTGTACTCATAACTTAACAGAATTGATGTCACAAAAAGGGCTACATTAGTGAAAGTGATCTATGAATACAATCTCTGTCAGAATTTTAATGTGAGTTTTCAGAGATAGAAAAAAATCCTAAAAATCACATGAAAGTGCAAAATGCACAGAAACCTCAAAGCAATACCGAATACAATGATTAATACTGGAGTTATCAAAACATTTGATTTGAGTCATAGTAACAAAAATGGTATGATGCTGTCACTAAATCAGACATGTAGAGCAATGGACTAGAATAGAAGGCCAAGAAATAAGCCTAGGTAACAACAGCTACCCAGGTTTTGAAAAAGTTGACAGAATAAAGAATTCCAATTCCTTATTTTTTTTTTTCAGAACAAAGTTGTATGGATTTATTTAGAAAATTACCAAATGGTTTGTCAGTTTAACAGTCATGTAACTGACAACATGGTACTTAATTTTCCATTACAATTTTGAGTATACAATTTTATATTTATTGTAAGTAGAATACACTTTGTTTATGTACTCTACTAGAGTGGTGCTTGAATAGTCATTAATTAAATTACATATTATTATACACTTTCTCATGTAATAGGCAATAATATTGATTTTTGATGTTGTACATGTTGGCATAAATCTATGAAATTCATATCAAGATAGTAAAAGAAACATTACAATGTACTTGCTATAGGGAGGCACTGGGTATATGATACAGTGGAGAAGAGTTGATAAATATGTCCACTGAATCAATGAGAATGAAGACAATTTATTGGTAGAAGTAGAACAAATGTACCAAAAGAAAAAAGATAGGACAGTAGATCTGAGCCTTTTTTGAAAGACTCACCTAGGACACTGTTGTATGATCCAGTGCCCAAAACAGTCACATCAAAATCTCTGATGGCAAAATCTAGTATTGATTTGTTTTTTTTCTCAATAATCACGCATTTAATGTTACTTGTTTTCAGTAGGCTTTGAAAACATTACTACTGTCACACTCAACTAGAAATACGTTGACAATTCCTGAATAATTCAGAGAAAATAAATATTAGTCTCCTAAAATGTACAGGACTCACCTCCCTAATGTGAACATAAAATTCAAATACCTCCAATGTTCTCCCTTGAAGATATGTTGGCTTCACTCTAAGCAAAGGGCAACACTCCTTTGCATTTCCCAAGGCCATTACATTGTGATTCATCAAATACCTATAACACTTGCTGAAGTTACCCCTCAATTATTTCTATTTGACCAGTATGAAGTGTCCTTCCTTATCTTTTTTTATAACTTTTGGTTGAAAGTTGATTTTATTCCATATTGTAATGTCTGCTCCAGCCAGTTTCTTGGGACCATTTGCTTGGAATATTGCTTTCCAACTTTTAACTCTGAGGTAGTGTCTGTCTTTATAACTGAGGTGCATTTCCTGTATGCAGTAGAATGCTGGGTCCTGTTTACATATCCAGTCTCTTAGTCTATGGCTTTTTATTGAGGAATTGTGTCCATTGATGTTAAGAGATTTGAGGAACAGTGATTGTTACTTCCTGTTATTTTTGTTGTTAGAGGTGGTATTATGTTTCTGTGGCTATCTTCTTTTTGGGTTTGTTGAAAGATTACTTTCTTGCTTTTTCTAGGGTGCAGTTTTCCTCCTTGTGTTGGAGTTCATCTATTTCCTTTCATAGGTCTGGATTTGTAGAAAGATATTGTGTAAATTTGGTTTTGTGATGGAATATCTTGTTTTCTCCATCTATGGTAATTGAGAGTTTTTGCTGGGTATAGTAGCCTGGGATGGGACTTTTGTTCTCTTAGGGTCTGTATGAGATCTGCCCTGGATCTTCTAGCTTTCATAGTCTCTGGTAAGAAGTCTGGTGTAATTCTGATAGGTCTGCCTTTATATGTTACTTGATTCTTTTTTTTCCCTTACTGCTTATAATATTCTATCTTTGTTTAGTGCATTTGATGTTTTGAGTATTATGTGACTGGAGGAATTTCTTTTCTGGTCCAGGCTACTTGAAGTTCTGTAGACTTCCTGAATGTTCATGGGCACCTCTTTCTTTAGGTTAGGAAAGTTTTCTTCTATAATTTTGTTGAAGATGTTTAGTGATCCTTTAAGTTGGGAATCTTCACTCTCTTCTATACCTATTATCCTTAGGTTTGGCCTTCTCATTGTGTCCTGGATTTCCTGGATGTTTTGTGTTAGGAGCGTTTGCATTTTGCATTTTCTTTGACTGTTGTGTCAAATTTTTCTATGGTATCTTCTGCACTTGAGTTTCTCTCTTCTATCTCTTGTATTCTGTTGGTGATGCTTGCATCTATGATGTCTTTTCTAGGTTTTCTAACTTCTGGGTTGTCTCCCTTTGTGATTTCCTTATTGTTTCTATTTCCATTTTTAGATCCTGGATGATTTTGTTCAATTCCTTCATATGTTTGATTGTGTTTTCCTGTAACTCTTTAAGGGATTTTTGTTTTTCTTCTTTAAGTGTTTCAACCTGTGTACCTGTGCTCTCCTGTATTTCTTTAAGGGAGTTATTTATGTCCTATTTAAAGTCCTCAATGGGAATAGTCCTCCACTGTTGGTGGGATTGCAAGCTGGTACAACCACTCTGGAAATCAGTTTGGTGAACCCTCAAAAAAATGGACATAATACTACCTGAGGACCCAGCTATACCTCTCCTGGGCATATACCCAGAAGATGCTCCAACATGTAATAAAGACACATACACCACTATGTTCACAGCAGCCATATTTATAATACCCAGAAGCTGGAAACAACCCAGATGTCCCTCAGCAGAGGAATGGATACAGAAAATGTGGTACATCTACACAATGGAGTACTACTCAGCTATTAAAAACAATGACTTAATGAAATTTGCAGGCAAATGGATGGAACGTGAAAATATCATCCTGAGCGAGGTAACTCAGTCACAAAAGAACGAACATGGTATATACTCACTGATAAGTGGATATTAGCCCAAAAGTTCAGAATGCCCAAGTTTCACTTAACAATAACCGCTGGATTTAGAGTGAGGTCCCAGATGGAGGAGTTGGAGAAAGGTCTGAAGGAGCTGAGAGAGTTTGCAGTCCCATGGAGAGAGCAACAGCATCAATGGGCCTGACTACCCCCACCCACGTGGTAGTCCTGCACATTGGACCACCAACCTAAGAATACACATGGAGGGACCCATGTTTCAGGCCACATATGTGGCAAAGGATGGCCTCATTGGCCATCAGGGACAGGAAAGTCCCTTGGGCCTGAGGGTGTTAGAGGCCCCGGTAAAGGGGAATGTCAAGGTGGGAATATGGGAATGGGAGGGTGAGTGGGTGGGAGGTGGAATTCCCTCATAGAGGCGGGGAGGTATAGGGGATATGGGGTTTCCAAAGAGGAGACCTAGAAAAGGGGAAACATTGGAAATGTAAATAAAGTATCAAAATAAATAAATAAATTAAAAAATAAATAAATAAAAAATAAAGTCCTCTATCATCATCATGAGAAGTGATTTTAGATCTGAATCTTCCTTTTCGACTATGATGGTATATCCAGGATTTTCTATGGTGGGAGAATTGGATTCTGATGATGCCAGGTAAACTTGGTTTCTGTTGCTCATGTTCTTGAGCGTGACTCATGCCATCTGGTTATCTCTAGTGCTACCTGCCCTCCTTTTATCTTACTGGAGCCTGTTCTTCCTGAGATCCTGGTTGTGTCAGAACTCCTCAGAGAGCAGCTGTCTCTGGGATCCTTTGATTCTGGGATGCTGGGATCCTTAGATTCTGGGTGTGACAGATATCCTGGGAATCAAGCTGCCTCTACAACCTTGAGATCCTGATGTGACCAAGCTCTTGGGATCCTGAAATCCTGTGACCCTGGGTGTGTCAGAGCACGTGGAAGTTGAGCTATCTCTGGGTGTTGTGGGAATGGCTGAGGATTCAAGTCCAAGGCCTGCTCAGGGCACCATCACAGACTAGAAGAATTCCAATTCTTAATTATTACCAATTCAGTTTCAGTTTCATTTAATTTCCAAATCTTTATCATAATAGATAAAAGATGATATTCTGTTATGCATTATCATACTAATGTTACTTTTTTTCACTCTCTATATGCATTATGTGAAAAAAAAACCTGAAAAATGACTCTTCTATTAATAACTCCTTTTATTTTGAATCAAGTAAAGCAGAGATGACTCTCAGTTGAGCTCTTCTGTGTTACACTCATAACTTAACACATGTCTTAGTGCAGTTCACAGTCAATATAAGTGTTATAGACTGAAGGAGACAGAGGATGGATTTGCATGGTAACTCTGGAAACTCTTCTTAAACAAAGATGGATGATGACTGGATGATGAAGAGATGTGAGAGGAGAAATGATAGAGATGTCCCTAATAGTGGAAAGGATATGGAGAGTGTCCCTGAGAAGTCACAGACACCAGCATAGCAATAGTCAGTGTGTTCTGCTTTAACGAGGAATAAAGTACAGCTGGTATGAAGGTGGTAGACGGATAAAGGCATTGGTCAATGGAGTAGTGTCAATGCCCTTTGTATCAACGAAAGATTTCAGGTTAAAATTCTGTACAATGGTGGTCAGAATCAAAAACAGCTCCATGCGAGCCAAGGACTCTCCCACGCACATTCGCTTTCCTGAAAAACAAAAGCAACACAGAGGTTTCCCTCCTTAAAGTAGGTTCCAAACTATTGTACAGGTAGACAGTTAAGTTTGAGTCTTAAATGGTAGATAGGTCACATATAGAATGACTACAAGGATTTTTATCCAGAGATGCAAACAATCTTAGACACAAATATTGTCTGTTTAATGTCTAGATTAGGAGGCATCCTTCATTCATTAAATATTTACTATAAGTTCTATATCAAAACTTTACTTATAATTCATACATCTACCCTTTGACCTTTCAAGTTGATATGAAGCTTCTAGAGACACATTCACTTCACTGCTCTAGGAGGCACAGAGAGCAAAATGACCTCTCCCTCAGGACATGATAGACAATCCATTTTATCTCAGAATTGTTACTTTTGGAATCAGACCTAGTGTCACATGTCTATGATGTCAAGCACTCAGACAAATGGGGCAAAAATATTGAGTCCAGGGTCAGTCTAGACAACAATACTCCCCAAAAGCTTACCTTGTACCTGAAGTAAAAATAGAAATAAATTTTATTTACCTGTTGAGAAAGGCATAAAGTAGTCACTCTTCTTAAAGTTCCCATTCTCATCCAGAAAATGGCCAGGGTCAAATACTTCTGGGTTGGGAAATTCTTTGTCATCATGTAGCACAGAAGTCAGTGATGTTATTAAGGTCGTGCCCTAAAAATAACAGATAAAAATATGCGAACCCATCCATAAAACGTTGGACCCAAATTTATCCTCTCTACAAGAAATTCAGGGACAGAGAATGGAACAGAGACTGAGAGACTGGCCAACCAGTGATCAGTCCAACGTGAGACACATCCCATAGGCAAGCACCAATCCTTGAAACTGTTAATGACACTTGGTTCTGTTTGCAGACAGGAGTTTAGCATGGCTGTCCTCTGAGAGGCTCCACACAGCAGCTGACTCAGAGGGATGCAGAGATCCACAGCTAAACAGTAGAAGGAGGTTGGAGACTCTTATGGAAGAGTTGGGGAAGAATTTCAGGCCCAGACAGAGATAAGAACTCTACAGGAAAACAAACAGTCAACTAACCTGGACCCATGGGGCTCTCAGAGACTGAACCACTAACCAAAGAGTATACACAGGCTGGACCTAGCCCCCCAAACACACAGATGTAGCAACTGTGCAGCTTAGTCTTCATGTGGGTCTCGAACAACTGGAACAGGGCTATGCCATACATGGGATATGTTCTAGCTAGGCTAGCTCACAGAGACTTGAGACTTGATGTGCCAGGGTGTTGGAACACACAAGGGATTGGGGATGGGGTAAGTATTGTGGCAGGAAGTGACCTAGAGGAGGAGGCAGTGAGAGAGATGTTAAAATGAATAAATTAAAAAAATAGTTCAATGAGTGGAAAGGCTCAAAGTGGCTCATTAGGTAAAGGCATACAAGCCTGACAAACTGAGTCTGTTCACCAGAACCCAGAAGGTGGCAAAGAGAACTGACTCCTGAAAATGGTCCTCTGACCTCTCAATCATCAATCAAACAACAAATAAATAAATGCAATTTAAACCTTAACAATGAAAGAAATGACACGCTATCATGGCTGCTTTTCAACATTGTCTTAGAAATTCTCATTCATAGAAAAATACAAAAAGAACACTGTAGGCATTCAAGTTAGTTCTAAAAAATGAGGGATCAATAAAGATTTCAGAAAAGAAAGAGGAAAGAGGGGAGAGAGAGGGAGGGAGAGGGAGAGGGAGAGGGAGAGAGAGAGAGAGAGAGAGAGAGAGAGAAAGACTATATTTCCACCAGACCTAAAAAATTTTAAAGAAGTTCTTCAAAGTAAGAGAGTTGTCAGCATATAAGAAAAAAAGAAAAATGTGAGAATGTGAGGAGCTCACAAGTAACAATGACTCACTGAAAAATTCAAATGGCTCTAACATCATAAGAGAATAAAACACTCTGAATAGCCTTTCCTTCCGTCTCTGCTCCATGCGTTTTTTGTCCCTGCATTTACTTTACACAGGACAAATTCTGGGTTAAAGATTTAGAGATGGTTAGATGGCCCCATCCTTCAATTAGGGGCCGTCTTTCTACTGGAGGTAGTCTCTTAAGGTTCAATCTTCCCACTGTTGGGTATTTCAGCTAATCTCAACATCTTTGGGTCCTGATTGGGATTCATCCCATCCACAGACACCAAACCCCAACAATATCACTAATGCCAAGAAGTGCTTACAGACAGGAGCCTGGTATAGCTGTCCTTTGAGAGGCTCTGCCAGCACCTCAGTAAAACAGATGCATATACTGACAGTCAACCATTAGACTCAACCTGGGGACACCAATGGAAGAGTTAAGTAAAGGACTGAAGGAACTGAAGGGGATTGCAACCCCATAGAAAGAGCAATAGTATCAACTCATCAGACCCCTCAGAGCTACCAAGGCCTAAACCACCAACCAAAGAGAATACATGGGTGGGTCCATGGCTCCTTCAACATATGTAGCAGAGGACTGCCTTATCTGTTTTCAGTGGGAGGGGAGGTGCTTGGTCCCGTGGAGGCTTGTTGCTCCCACAAAGGGGGATGCTAGAGGGCTAAGGTGGGAGTGGGTGGGTGGATGGAGGAGCACCTTCTTAGAGGCAAAAGGGAGGAGGGATGGGGTAGGGAGGTTGCAAAGGGGAGACTGGGAAGGGGAACATTTCAAATGTAAATAAATTAAATGACTAATTCAAAAGAACAAAGCACATACACAATGGAATAAAGGGAATAAAACTCAAATCATTCATCTCTTTACTATGAATGACAAAAAAAGAGTAAAAATAATAACTGTATAAGTATGTAAAAATATAGGTAATATAAGAAAATGGAAGCTATGGAATCAAAATCAAATCATGGGGCCATAGCTCAGTGCAATAACACTTGGCTGGCATGGGCAAGGCCATGGGTTCAATCCCCAGAACTAAAAAGAAAGAAAAAGAAAAGCAGAAAGGATAAATTTTCAAAAACTACAAGAGTATGGTGGCACATGTTTGTAGCCTAGCACTGGGAGGCAGACATAGGGGAACCCTGTGAACTCAAAAGACTGGGAACCAAATCAGAAAAACAATGAGACACTGACTCCAATTTAAAAGTAGGAGAGAGGGCTGGAGAGATGGCTCAGTGATTAAGAGCACTGACTGCTCTTCCAGAAGCTCTGAGGTCAATCCCCAGCAACCACACGGTAGCTCAAAACCATCTGAAATGGGATATAATGTCTTCTTTTGGTGTGTCTGAAGACAGCTACAGTGTACTCATATACATTAAATAAATAATGTTAAAAATAAATAAATAAAAGTAGGAGAGAACAGAGTATAGATACAAATATTTTACTGGACTATTTCCTTTGTGTTGTTGTTGCTGTTGTTTGCTTATATCTTTTTAAAGTTTATCAGCATGTTATGTTGCCATTTAAACATAGCTTGTTAAAATGAAAATATGTTTTCCTATAAAAGGCAAAAATCTACAGTAACCATTCACAAGAAATAAGCTAGGAAGCAAAACACAGCTTTTGAGTAAATCATGTTGCCACAGAAAAGCATTTAAAAGAGAAAGAAGAACTAAAGAAGCTATAATTACACCATAACACTTGGAAAGCAGTTCTTGTCAATGATTACCTAATTATAAATAGCTTAAATTCTCAAAATAAAAGAAAAAAGCACCACAAGAAACTCTGTTCAAAATAAGACAACAACAAAATAGTCATATTGTTAACTTATTTCACTTATACAAACTGAAAGAGATTCAATCCAAATAAAGCAGAAGTGGCCATGGTTAGATAAAATGTTCTTTAAGCCAAAAATCACAAAAAAGAGATGAAGAAGGTCATTATATAATAGTAAAAGGGTGAGTTCAGCCTCCCTCATTTTGTGTTGGTAGAGAATTAAAATCTTTTTGGGGGTTGTTTTTTTTTGTTTGTTTTTGTTTTTTGTTTTTTCCAGGCAGGGTTTCTCTGTATAGCCCTGGCTGTCCTGGAACTCACTCTGTAAACCAGGCTGGCCTAGAATCATAATTTTAATTCAGAAGCTACAAAATCAGAGAAACCCAGTCTGGAAAAACCAAAAAAAAAAAAAAAAAAAAAAAAAAAAAGTAAAAAAGAAACTACAAAATAACTGAAGTACAGGGTCAGAGGAACAGCTTACCTTGGGAATTATATAATTTCTGAATCTAACATTACAGGTAGCTGCATGTGGTACATTGTTGGGAACAAGGCTAACGTATCTCTGGATCTCATGCACCGTTGCATCTGTGTAGGGCATGTGGGTTCGGTCCTGCATGCAGGGACTCCTGTGTCTGCCAATCACACGATCAATCTCTTCCTGGATTTTAGCTATAAGGACACAATTAAGAAATGTTACACTTGTCATAGCAATTTTAAGTCTATATGAAGTGTGATGAAGGCATCAGGCCACATACTCACTTAGAATTAGACCATTGTTATAACACACAAATCCCCCCACAACTTAAGCATTAAGATTAACATGGGCAAACAGGTATATTAGCGTACAGAAGATTCAATACACAGAAATGATGAAATGTTTCAGTATATAAATGCCTGATGCATGTGAACTCTAATCATTATTGTCTTACTGAGAAAAAAACACAAAACAAGAATTAATTTCACATCCAAATAATAGTGATACTTCAAAATTGAACCGTGGAGTTAGAAGCATATTTCCATGGTTAAGAGCACTGGTTGCTCTTCCAAAGGATCCTGATTTACTTCCTAGCACCCACAGGTGGCTCACAAATGTCTGTAACTCCAGTCCCAGAATTTATGTCTTCTTCTTGTCCCTATGGTCACCAGGCATGCACGTGGTCCACAGCCATACATGTAGATAAAACATCCATACATATAAAATAAATAATAAAGATTTTCAATAGAATACTAAATATCGTATGTGTGTATTCATGCATATGTAAGACTTAGTTTCCTGCTTTTTATTTGCACAGTTCCTAAAGGCATACTCTTTGAAATGTTCTAAAAGTTTTGTCAGTAGTATCTGTTCAGGTTGTAAATAATAACTATTTCTATTATTTGATTGTACTACTTGTGAGCAGTTTTATAATAGAGACGAATTACACTCCTATGACTACTTCATACAAAATATTGAAACTCACATGCTTACACAAAACACACACACACACACACACACACACACACACACACACACACACACGCACAGACACAGACGCTGCCCGGAGTATCTTTTCATTGAATTCAGAGCTCTGGTATTGTATTGCCACTCACAGTAACTTTATTTCTTTTTCTCATTTTTCTCTATTGTCAAAATTGGTCTTATTTGTATCTCATCATATATGTACAAATGGCATCTGGTGACACAAAAATATCGATATTAAAACTTCTTCCATGCTATCTGAAGAAGACTGACTTTGCCTCACAAATCTCAGAGTCATACCTGTGACCTCTGTGTGCTTCAGTAGGAGCAAGAGTCCATATCTCAGGGTAGTGCTTGTGGTTTCTGATCCAGCTACAAACACATCAGTTATAGTAGCCACCAAGCTTTCAAAAGTAAACTCAGAATAGGGATTGTGTTTTTCCTGGGAATTGTATTTCATTATTAGAGAGTGACCATACATATTAGACAGTGACCAATTTAAACAATTTTCAAATAATACAAGTTGGCTTACAATAAGCAAATTTAGAATGTGAAGTGCATAGTAAAAATATGACAGCAAGTACACAGTATAGCTCAGAATGTAAGTTAGCTAACTCGATCTTCATGCCCTTATTTCTTCCTTGCATCAAGATTCAATTCTCAGAGCATGCCTCACCAATAACATAACAAAAAGAACCCAATACAAAGTTTTCATTCCTTCTTTTTATTTTAAGATTTACTTATTTATTTATTTATTTATTTATTTTTTTATTTATTATGCAAGCATTCTGCTTGCATTTATGCCTGCAAGCCAGAAAAGGGCACAAGATGTCATTATAGATAGTTGTGACCCACGATGTGGTTGCTGGGAATTTAACTCAGGACCACTAGAAGAGCAGCCAAACCTCTTATCTTCTGAGCCATCTCTCTAGACCTCATTCTTTCTTTCTTAAAACAATGGAGATGGTATACCTTGCCTGGAGCATAAGTAGTTTAACCTCTGTATGAAGGCTGGGGAGATGACTCAGCCATTAAAAACACTGCTTGCTCTTCCACAGGACCCAAGTTCTATTCCCAGTATCTATATCTGGCAGCTTACAACCATCAGTAATTCAAGCACCAAATGATCCAATATATCTGGATCACTGACAAACAAACACAACATCTATGCATCATTTTAGAATAATAATAATAAATCATTAACAATAATATGAATACTCATATACTAAGCATAAACATGGAAAATGGCAGGCATGCAGCACTATACCCAGAAAGAGTTTGAAGTTTTTGGAGTATGATACAAAGTTGAATAAGAAACTCCTGACTCTCCCTCTATCTACTGATACATATATATATATATATATATATATATATATATATATATATATATATATATATATATATATATATATACATATGTGTGTTTTATATATTCATGTGTGTATATATATATATTAATTTATATATGTTGATGTAAGAACAGGTTTAAAGACTAGCATACTTTTAAACCAAGAATTTATTCATATTTGTGCATAAAACTAAAAGTAATGGTTAAAAGCATATTAGTCCAATAGTGACAATCCAAAAACACAATCGTAAAATTCTTTGAAAGGCCCAACATACAGAATTTTCTGAGTGAAAGAAGGACGAGGCCACAAGTGAAACACTATCTCAAAGGTTTCCAGTAAGTTAACCCTTAAGTTGGTGACTCTAGGCCAGAGGGGATTAAACATATATGTGGTTCCCTAAACCATTGGGGTAATGGCTGCTTTATACAGTATTGCCAGCACCCCTAACAGCGCTAGTCACTGGGGAGACTATTTTAACATTGGAAAGTGCAGGTGAGTGAGCAGACAAAGGGAACACTGCACATTCCTATTCTGATGTAAATTATTACAGTAAAAGGCAGGTCCTCAGAAAGAGCAAGAATGAATGAACATGACTCAACCATTTCACTCTTCAGTATACATCCAAACCCAAATTAAAATTAATAAGTGACAGAGATGCCTGCTTTCCTGTTACCTACAGCACTATCCACTGGGAACAACCAAGGTACCTATGAACAGAATGATGGACTTTTAAAATATGAGATAGATTAAAATTCAAGATGGTGGGGCTGGAGAGATAGCTCAGTAGTTTAAAGCATTGGCTGCTCTTCCAGAGGTCACCTCCCAGCAACCTCATGGTGGCTCACAACCATCTATAACTGTAGTCCCATGGGATCTATTGCCTCTTCTGATGTGCAAAACACCCATGAACACAAAATACATAAATAATTTTTAAAAATTTAACATGGCTAAGAATAAGCCAGGATTAATGACATTGTTTCAGAATCTGTCTTTCCATAATGCAGACTACTATTAAGACAGTCCAAAGAAGGGAAAGGGATTCTGATCTCAGATATCACTCTACTGAACTCAGTGATTCCCCCTGGCTAGCAAGAGCATTACACTCGTGTTTTGTTTTAAACAAATTCCTGAGTAAGTGGAATTTCTTCATGTCGATGCCAATATTTTCAGAGTACCTCAAAAACATTTTTACCTGATTATCTGTCCAGAATTGTTTCTGTTAGACCACCTAAGGTTCTTACCCTCCTCTGTGTCACCATCCACATCCAAGTCTCTCATCACTTTACTGTACAAATCTTAAATTCTCACCTCTGCCTCCTCGCTCCAAAGATTACAAACAAATCCAAGTTACCTGTCTGCCATTCTCCTGTACGATCACGTCCACTTTTTACTTTAATGTTTAGCACTTTGCATTTTAAAGTTGTTATGCCTAATTCACCCAAAGTGTATCTTCACTGTCCTCATATACCTTATTAAATAATTCTGATTGCTTAACAATTCAAGTTTAAATCTTTAATGATGCTAGTCCATTTCATGCCCACAATAGAAACCTAAAGTGCTTACCAAGTGTTTCTTGCCTGAAAAGTTCAATTTTCCCCAATAAGAATGGAAATAATTAATGAAACATAAGCCAACAAACAACACTTTACCTGTTCCATTTTGATCAGGAAACAGTCAATGAAGTCCCGAGGATTGTCTATGTCCAGTGTTTCTTGGTGTTCTTTCACTCGCCCCAAAATATAACTTTTTATTTTAGTAGCATTTTTAATTACTTTGTTATGGCTCCCTGGGAGATAATCGATGAAGGCAGGGATAGCATTGCAGACCTAAAACATTTTTTAAAATATGTTTATTAGACTGAATGTGGTCACTTGTGTTTGTCATCCAGTTACTCAGGAAACCTATGTGAGTGAATCACCAGAGCCTAGGAATTTGAGAATAACCTGGGTAGCGTAGTGAGATGCAGAGGACTGCCTTGTCTGGCCCCAGTGAGAGAAGATGCACCTAACCCACAAGAGACTTGAGGCCCCAGGGAGTGGGGAGGTCTGGTGGGATGGCAGTGGGAGGGGTAGGGACATCCTCATGGAGATGGGGGTGGAGATATGGGATGCGGAACAGTCAAGAGGGTGGACTGGGAGGGGGATAACTACTGGACTGTAAAAAAAGATTAAAGAATAATTTTTTTAAAATAAAAATAAAATACGCATAGAATGCAAAAAATGAAAAAGAAAAAGTAGCACAGAGAAGGAGTAAGAAGAATGATGTACTGAAGTAACCTTTTTCTGAATTTTTGCAGGTTAGAAACAGAGAGAGTTAGTGGTTGGGAGTCACATAATCATGTGGCCTATTATCTTCCCACAGCTGTGCTGATATTGAGCCTATATTGAATATGCAGCTAGATCAACAAGAGCCTTCTTTTTTTTAATAACTTCCATTCCTTGTACAATAGAGGCCTCTGCTGGTTATACTCAGCCATGCAGTCTGCCTTCTGAGCTGTCTTTCACTTCTGAGACTTCCTCTTACTGAAAGTTGGAGATTTAGAGCCAATATGTCTTGAATCCCCCTTAAAAGATAAATATACAGGTGTGCTCAATTGTTTAACCACACTTGTGTATTAGCATTTACCCATAAAAATGCTTTGATGGGTTTCTTAATGTCTATTGCTGAACTACTCACAATAGCTAGGAAATGGAATCAGTTTAGATACCCTACAAAAGATGAGTGTGTGTGTGTGTGTGTGTGTGTGTGTGTGTGTGTGTGTGTGTGTCTGTGTCTGTGTGGGTGTGGGTGTGTGTGTGTGAGAGAGAGAGAGAGAGAGACAGAGACAGAGAGAGACAGAGACAAAGAGAGACAGAGACAGAGAGACAGAGAGAGAGCCACAAAATGGAATGTTGTTTCATCCATAAATAATGAAATTGGGACTTTTTCAGGAAAAAGCATGGAGCTGGAGATGTGTGTATAAGTAATGAAAGTGGAAAGGGAGTAATGAGAAGGAAGAAAATTAGCAGAAGGAGAAGGAAAGGCAGAAAGCTAAGAAGAGAATTCATATGATAGAAAAATCAGAAGAGAGTACTGGTTAGGAGAACAAAAAGAATCAGAAAAAGTGGGAAAAGGAGGAATGGCATGAGCAGTGAGGGAGGGAAATGAATAAGAACACACACACACACACACACTCATGATGTTCACATCATAACAAAGCTCATCCCTTCATGTGCTGATTTAAATTTTTGAACCCTTCAGATTTTATGAATTTCTATGAGTCACATGTTATTGCTGAGGATAGCGATTAAGGAAGTTTGAGGACTGTGCTATAGAACAGAAAGCCAGTCCTGCTATTTTTACAACTATTCCTCAACCTCCAGAATGGAAACGTGATTTTAAAACTGGGAAGGATGCAAAGACCATGAAGGATGAAATTCCAGATGTATAAAATAGAGAGGAAGACTTTAAATATGGAGGAAGGGTATTTATATATATACAGGAGATGGTGGGGAGAGGAATAAATAGCTCTACATGTACTTAAGAAGGCCATAGGAAAACTTTATTTAATGTTCACTTAAAATGCATATAAAACATATAGTTGTGTGTATACACATATATATATACTCACAGCACACATACAGACAGATTTGAAGTTTAATATACATAAAGTTATACTACTTCATTTACTATGATGATGCTCCCCTCAAGAATTATAGACTCTCTTAAAAATTAATAAATAGAAAAAAAAAATAAAAAAAAAAAAAAACATGGAGAGGCAAGGAAAATCTCCCTTCAAGTTAGTTTTTGGGGAAGTCCAAGAAGCTCTTAAAGCGAAATAGACTATTGCCTTTGCCATTGCCCGATTGCCTCCCAGAGCTTGAAGCTAAGACCGTACTGCCAAAGGAAACACATTTTGGACACCCAGGCCTTAAAAGAATCCAGCTGAAACCAACTTGGAAATGTCTTCACTGAGAACTAGCTCTCACTGAATTCAAAGATAATACATAAGTTACCAAGAAAGGAAAAACAAGTGTAAGTCTTTATGCAGCTACAAAAACCTACAAACCTCAACAATGAGCAGAACAGCAAGCTATCCTCAATGATGCAATAGTCGCATGTATATCTTGTGAGTAACCAACAATTGTCTACTAGGACATAACTCCTGCTCAATTGAGGGAAATCTGAGTAGTACTATAAATCTAGGCAAATACCAATAGCTGGTAAGGTTATAGACCCTAGAGAATAACCTACTACTGCGACTTTCCTAAACCAATATAACTCCTAACTGCATCCTAAATACTTAGCCTATACACACAGCAAAGTGTAGCACTCACCCCTTACCAAAGAAACTTCTTTTTAAAACAGATGGATACTATTACAGAAAGCTACAACAGGTCAAAATGCAGAAAACAACTAACTGTGGGGTGCCCAATGCCAACTGAGATCTAAAAAGCAACTCCCGCTCCTAAGAATTAGGGAACACATCGAAGAGGGAGCCAAAATATTGTGAGAAACAGACCAGGGTATCTGTTGGGAGATGGTATCTTCTACATATGAAGGAGAAGCTGTATCCATGCAGTATCAACAATATGATAGTATAAACAAGACCTGCACAATGGCAACACCGGTTGGCATGTCCACATGGCTTGGAGAAATCACAGAAGGCCCCACACCTAATTTTAGTGCTACTGACAACCAGCGGCTGCTAAGAGGAGGGGAATCATTCGTTAGCAATGAGCCACCCTGATAAGTTATCTAATCCCAGGAATCCTAAACAATTTGCACTTGAGCAACACTAAATGTACTCAGTAGCGTGTGTGTGTATGTGTGTGTGTGTGTGTGTGTGTGTGTGTGTGTGTGTGTGTGTGTGTATCAGTAATAACTTAAAATGTCATTAATTTTATAAGGAGTTAGAAGGGAGAAGAGTTAAGAGAAGGACTGAAGGAGCTGAAGGGGGTTGTAACCCCATAGGAAGAACAACAGTATCAATTACCCAGACATCTCAGAGCTCCCAGGGACTTAACCATCAACCAAAGAGTATACGTGGAAGGATCCATGGCTCTCATTACATATGTTGCAGAGGACTGCCTCATCGGGCATCAGTGGGAGGGGAGGAGCTTGGTCCTGTGGAGGCCTGATGCCCAGAGAAGGGGGATGCTAGAGGGGTGAGATGGGAGTGGGTGGGAGGGTGGGGGAGCACCCTCTTAGAGACAAAAGGGTGGGGAGGAAGTAAGGGGTTCATGGATTGGAGGCCAGGAAGGGGAATAATATTTGAAATGTAAATAAATAAAATAAAAATTAAAAGAAATCTTTTAATTTGATAGAGAAATAACCATACATGATTTCTTGTAAAGAGAATATCTTTGACTCACCTGCATCCATGGGGAGTTCAAGATTTTAGCGTTTTCATTGAATTTCTTCATCAAGTTAAGAAAATTCTCATCTTTATAATCAAAACGATTATGAAAAATAACTGAACAGATCACGTTGGCGGGAGCACAGCTCAGGATGAATGTGGGATCACAGAGTGAGCCTGAAAGATTGAAAGCAGTTTAAAATACCATGAAAACATCCATGTAAACATCTTTATCCTTAGACTGAAAAAAACATAATAATAATAATTTTAGAAGCCATAAGGAAATATTGGCTCAGAAGTAACCATATTGTCAAGAACTTCCACAAGCTTCCAATGAGAACTTCACTGTTTCTTTAGTCCTAGCTTGCCTAATAATCATTAGCTAAATCTTTAACAGCTGCTCCCTGTGTAAACATCATTCTTTATGTACATATTCTAAGTTAAGTTCAAAAACACACATCATCACTTTTTTGTTGTTGTTGTTGTTTTTGAGACAGGGTTTCTCTGTGTAGCCTGGGCTGTCCTGGAACTCACTCTGTAGACATGGCTGTCCTCAAACACACAGAGATCCACCTCCCTCTGCCTCCTGAGCTTTGGGGCTAAAGGTGTGTGCCACCACTGCCAGGCTATCCATTACCAATTTTTTTTTTTTAATGATAGTTTTTAGGGTTTTTTTGTTTTTGTTTTTGTTTTTGTTTTTGTTTTTTTGGTTTGGTTTGGTTTGGATTTTTTTTTTCTGTTGCCAAGAAGTGCTTGCTGACCTGACAGGACCCAGTTATGGCTGTTCCCTGAGAGGTTCTACCAGTACCTGACCAATACAGATGCAGATATTCACATTACCACTTGTAAAAACACATAAAATTTCAAATTTTCAATGTAGAACCTCATCTCTCCTTACAATTGCTACACAATTAAGGAAGAAAATAGCAACCTGGAAACATGTTATACCCAGTGAATAGTTGAAGGAGTCATGTCCACCACAGCCAGCAGAGAAGACGAGCAAGGAGAAAAAGATTACAGGAAATGCAGCATTTATCAGAACAAATTTGAGAGACCAGAAATACCTATATCAAAAACATAGGGTAACAAAACACAAGCAGCAATTCTTATAGATTTGTTTACCTAAAATAAAGGTAAAACTGAAGTAATTTCAAATGAAAATTCAAATGGGACAAATACAGAGTTTTCATTACTAAGTGGAGTCCTTTAATTCTTTCATTCCAACATTGAAAAAGAAAAAATATAGAATTTTGTGTTCCTACTCATCCGGTATATCGCTTTAACTTATTTAGATAAAGTCTATCCTCTACTGAAATCCTGGGTTATTGTCCTATATAGCCATTAACAGGGTCTATACTTTTTTTTTTTTATTTGACAGTCATTTAAATCATTTTGACCATAAGAAATTAAAGTCAAAGAAATAATTAATTTTGCATTGGCATATTTAAATAAAATAGTGGTGATTCAGACAGTGTGGTATAACAGTCTGGATTCCTTGCCCTACAGGATGAGAGCATAGCAAGCTCGGGTCTAAAATCTGGGTAATAGAGTGAGATGCAGTCTCAAAAACAATTTTTAATTGAATCACCAATAAGTCCTCAAATTCACATCATAAACATAATAAAATAAAATGTATGTAATGAATGAAAAGTATGTACCCCATATAGCTTACAAATGTTATTGTATCCTGACAACTACCAATGTGTGTGTGTGTGTGTGTGTGTGTGTGTGTGTGTGTGTGTGTGTGTGTGTGTACTGGCAGCTGGGAGCTTACAGGGACACAGATTTGCATGCAGGTAAGGTACCCATTCACATAAAATAGAACTGAAAATAAATACATATTAAAAATTTCATTAGATTTCTAATCTATCCTTACATTTAGGAAAGATAATTAAACTCAGGGTAACTTGGAACCCAAGCTGAAACTCAAATTCACTTTGACAATAATTATAATACATGTGACAAGCCTAAGATTCAATGTTTTAAGATGAACCCAGAACTTCCTTTTTATCTAGATATGTAGAGGGCAGCAAATCAGATGAGAACCATGGGAAAGACTGGTGGTTACAGAGCCCAAGAGGAGACACACAGTGTCACATAGGGTCACTCAGGAAGAACATCAGGGTTGGCTTGTAGACAGGAGAAAAGAAAGGTCAGGAAACCACATTAGGTCTTGCACAGGAGGAAGGCATGAGGCAGGGTAGAAACACTGAGTGAGCTTTATTGAGAGTAACC
This sequence comes from Uromys caudimaculatus, assembly GCA_028551405.1. Lineage (NCBI taxonomy): Eukaryota > Metazoa > Chordata > Mammalia > Rodentia > Muridae > Uromys > Uromys caudimaculatus. The sequence continues at coordinate 20,937,062 of CM052703.1, forward strand.
TCAGTGGGATCTCGATGCTCTTAGGGATCCCAGACCTTGCTGTCATGTGACCTGGAGCAAAGAAAACACAGGACTGCCATTTGTGAATTTGGTAAAGAAAACATTTGGGAGAATAGACTTGTTGAAAAATCCAAGCCATGCTTTCTGTCTAGGAATTAGCTAAGTCTGGGTGTAGAGGTCCCTCCCAAGATATGGAAGACATCTATGAATCAAAAAGAGTAAAATAGAGAAAACTAAAACATGGCTAATAAGCAAATTACAAAGGATAGACTGAAAGCTAATTTACAATTAACAGAAGAATGGGGTATAATTAATAGCAGTTAAAATACAGTTAAATAAATAATGCCATACATGTTCAATATTAGCAGAATTCATCATAGTACATATTTCCACAAGAAATATGAAAAGACTTAGCAAATAGTTATTAATATCAAGTAACCACCTGACAACTTTTAAACAGCTCTTTGTTTATAAGGTCAACATGAAAAGAAATAAAAATACGATAAGCATCATTACTGGCAGAAGTTAAAGCCATGGGTCTTGAAGCAAATATGTGTCACTGTGTCACTAAAGCAAATCAAACAGATATAGAATACCTCGATGACAAAACATGTCACTTTCTCATCTTCTATGAAAATATGATGAACTCAACCATACCATGTACACTTGACAAATACTGTCCAAGGAAATATTCTAAATAATAAAGTCACGATGATACTACAGGAAAATATTACCCTGTATTAATATTAGTGAGGCTTAACACTTTCTATCTTCATGATGTTCTGTTCTGAAAGCAACTGGGTCAGAATGGGATTCTATGAGTATTGTGTCCACACTGTGTGCACAATCAGCATATACAGACATGAGGACAAGCAAGCAAAACTTTGTCCTTGGGCACTAGCATGAGAGCTAACAATCACTGCCCAGAAGTAGCTAGCGACCATTGCAGTGTTGAGAAGGGCGTGTAGAGGAAGAGCCAGGCAAACAGGGACTCACCATTTGTTTTTCTTAGTTCTTCCACAAGACAGGACGCTTCCTCTTGAATTCGATCCTCAATTCTCCTCTTCCCCATCCCAAAATTCCTCAAGGTCATAAGTGAGAATCTCCGAAGCTCCTTCCATTTTTTTCCATTGCTGAAAATGATCCCTACCAGAACAGGAAACGGAAACTAGAAGGGAGACCCCATACAATGGAGGGAACAGGACCCTGACTGCCACTTGGCTACCTGCCTGTGGTAGTTTGAATATGCTTGGCCCAGGGAGTGGCACTATTTGGAGGTATGGCATTGTTGAAGTAGGTGTGACCTTGTTGGAGAAAATATGTCACTGTGCGTGTGGGCTTTAAGACCCTTGTTTTTAGCTGCCTGGAAGTCATTATTTTCCTAATTGCCTTCAAATGAACAGTAACTGCTGTATTGAGAGTGAGGTCCCAGATGGAGGAGTTGGAGAAGGGACTGAAGGAGCTGAGGGAGTGTGTAGCCCTATGGAGGGAGCAACAGTGGCAACTGGCCTGACCCCACCCCCACCCCGGTCCTCATAGAGGCTGGACCACCAACCAAAGAATACACATGGAGGGACCCATGGTTCGGAGCACATATGTGGCAGAGGAGGGCCTTGTTGCCCATCAGGGAGAGGAGAGGCCCCAGTAAAGGGGAATGTCAAGGTGGGAATATGGGAGTGGATGGGTGGGTGGGTGGGAGGTGGAATTCCCTCAAAGAGGTAGGGTAGGGGAAGGGGATAGGTCGTTTCCAAAGAGGAGACCTATAAAGGGAGAAACATGGGAAATGTAAATAATGTATCAAAAAATAAAATAAAATTTAAAAAAAAGAGAAGGAGAACTCTCTGCTGCTCCTGCACCATGCCTACCTGGACAGTGCCTTGCTCCCATCTTGATGATAATGGACTTAATCTCTGAACCTGTAAGCCAGCCCCAATTGAAGTTATCCTTATGAGTTACCTTGGTCATGAAGTCTGGTCACAGCAGTAAAACCCTAACTAAGACACTGCCTAAGGAGCTTTTCCTGTCTAGTCCCTAGATCCCTCCTCAGCATACACATGCATACACATGCATGTGCATACATGCACATATGTGCGCACACTTACCCAGACCATTATTTGTTCTTTCAACAATTGGGCGACTACCCCTCCCAGAAAACTCCTCTCCAAAGTCATCCAGGGCTTCCTTTACTGCTTCATATCCATGAACCACCACAGTAGGCTTCATACCAAAGTACACAGTGAACACAGGGCCATAGACTTTTGAGAACTGGAAATAAGAAAGAAAATATAAGTAGAAGAAGAATCTAGGCTACGTGAGCATCTTACTGTCCACATCTGTAGTCTGCCAAACACAATTAAAATTTAGGTTCAATGCATAAAAAGCTGTTTGCTATAGCTTTCACATGCAACATGTGTCTTGTTTACCAGAAGATTTCCAGACAATTCAATGTGCAAACTGTAAGAACTGTGACACTTTGAAGTAAGTTTATCTGTGATCTTACAGATAAAGAGACTGAGGTTAAAATAATCTCAGATTCATTTTAATTTCCTGTGGGTAAAATTTCAAAACTCAGATTGAATCCTTCCTAATAGATCTCGGACACTTGGGCAACCAACCAGTGTTGGGAGCAGTTTGTCGCTTCTCTGAAGCAGAGAGAGAAAAAGAAAAAAGAAAAAGAAAACTCTGCCTGCCAGGCAGTCACAATGGATCAGGGTCTGTTGGCAGATTTCTGTGGGGTAGTGGACAGTGAGAGGAAACCTGGTAAGGTCGAGCTAAAGGCTTGAAGCCCCAAAGAACCTGAAGGGATGGTAGGAGCTTTGCCTGCTCCAGGCACCAGGCCCCATTCATGTAGCTGCAGCCCCCCATAGATTTGCAGCTATCAGTCACATAAGGGCAATGCCCCAAACCCTTCTACATGTAGGTGAGACCTCCCTAGCATCTCAGACCAAGACAATAGGAAAAGAGCCATGACCACAGTAAAGTAGGCTCAAAACAGAGTTCTCCATGCTAATGAGGTACCTAGAAGCCCAGAGAGCATTGCCAAAGCTTCCCTTCCCAGACAATACTCCCTGCAAAAGGTATTTAATCTCAGGCCCACCCTTAGAAGTAGGGTATGGTTTTATGAATACACTATCCACCATGAAAATAAATAGTTTAGAACCATGGACTGTCTCTTTTCATTGAGATCCACTGTGGGGAGCCATGGAGAAGGCCTTCACTTATACAGCTGTAGTCTAGTCTCCCATGGAAGGCCTCTCTGTACTCCCAGCCAAGATTGCCTTCACACCTGTAGCCATCAACCAAAGACCTTTCACTGCTGGGACCAGCTGGAGCTCTTCGTTTTCCCCCACAGACCCCAGGCTAGATGTAGCCTATGGGCCTCCAACTCCATTCTGTGCTGTTCTGTGACTCCCAGAGGTGCCTGAATGTCCAAGAGCCTGAGAACCCCACAGCCCTGGTCTCGTTGGATGCCCAGGGAACCCTGAACCAGCTCTGGCTTTCCTATGCCTCAGACTGCACTTTCCAACCCCCAGAGAGGTGTCTCGGTGCCTCCCTACAGCCCACCACCTGCCCCAGAAGTAGTATGGGCCTCCCAAAGTGGCCATGCCCAGGGGTGGAGAAGACTTGGGCCCACAATCCTACAGATTTCCTGGCCTGATGAGGCATGGAACAATAACAGGAGGTATACTTGAGACTCACCGTGAGAGGCCGAAGATTGAAGGAGCAGGGAGGCTTTTTGATGGGGACAGATGTCTTATGTATACATTTTAGCAATTGTTTCTGTTAGCTCATGGCTATGTTTCTCACAGTACTGTGAAGTATAAAAAGGCTAAGAAAAATGAACTCTATTCTAGACTGGCATGGTATTGAACTTCAGGCCTTCCAATTCTAAATCTTGACTTTGCATCTTTTTTCTGCCTTTCCTATAATGATGTTCACTCCCCCATCAGAGGCTGTTTGACTTCTTGCCAGAAGACCAGCAAAAAACAGTCCCCTGTGTCCCCACTGAAACAAATACGCAGCTATGAAGGACTCTGTTTCAGGATTCTGCTGAGCTCTTCTCACAGAGTCACTCAGTCACCCTATGATAAATCCTAGAAACCTACTATTTGAAAATGCTCCCTAAAAAGCTCCCAGAAGTCAGGATGGGTGACTTTAGCTGAAATGCCAAACAGTGGGGATATTGAACCTGAAGAGACCACCTCCAGGAGACAGACAGGACCCCCAGAGGAAGGATGGGGACACCAAACCACCTTCAAATTGTTTGACTCAGAATTGATCCTATCTAAAAGAAATGCAGGGACAAAAATGGAGCCAAACTAAAGAAATGGCCAGAGCCCGGCCCAACTTGAGTCCCATCCCATGTTCAGGTATCAGTCTCGGACACTATTAGTGATACTATGCTGTGCTTGCAGACAGGAACCTAGCATAACTGCACTCTGAGAGGCTCTATCAGCAGCTGACTGAGACATGCACTTATTCAAGCCAAGCACTGGACTAAGGTCGGGGGCCCTACGGAAGAGTTAAGAGAAGGAAGGAAGGCTCTGAAGGGGATGGTAATCCCACAGGAAGACCAACAGTGTCAACTAACCTGGACCACTAGAAGCTCCCAGAGACTGAGACACAAACCAAAGAGCATACACCAGTCCATGGCTCCTGTACATATGTAGAGAGGGCTGTCTTCTCTGGCCTCAGTGGGAGAAGATACACCTAGTCCTACAGAGACTTGATGTACCAGGGTGAGGGAATACTGGGGGGGGCACCCTTTCAGAGGTAAAGGGGAGTGGGGGAGGGAGCAGAACTCTGTGAACAGGGACCAGGAAGGGAGTAGCATTTGGAACGTTAATTAATTAGTTAATTAAATATATTATCATATTACTAAAATAAGAGAAATCTCTCTCTAGATGAGTGTGATGACAGGTTGTCTGCAATCCTAACATGACTGACTGAGGAACAGACAGCAAGCAGAACAGCACATGCAGCATCCCAGAGGACAAGCGTTTCCATGCTGCACATCTCCGTAGGTCTGGCAGAAGCTTCGCACAGAAACACTGATTCCCCACTGGACCTTACTAGTTCTATGTCCTTCACATATGTTGACTCAGACTCCTTGATATCAGACATCATGTATTTCTTTGAAGAAATTTAATTATTTTGGTTGGCTAACCTAAAGATAAAACACAACAGGTACATACATGATGTCTCCAGTAAATCCTCAAAATAATTCCATTACCTTTTACCTTGTGCAAGAAGTTGTAGCTAAGAATCATGAAACAATGAAAAATTTCTCTCAGCTATTTGGAATTTTACTGACAATGTAAAAATGTTTATCCTGTATAAATATATTATCTCATTTAATAATTTCTGACAATGAGAAACCAAATATTAAAAATCCATGGTGTATATTTGCCTTATGATAACATAGTTTCACTCCAGAAATGTGCTTATTTAACAGCAGAGAATAATTCTTGCTTTACAGACACTATGTAGCAAGAAGGATACTTACATTGGTGAAGGATTTGCTGATGTCCTTCACATCTATCTGAAGGATGTTTCCAATAATTGGGAGAGGAGTAGGGCCAGGGGGAAGCTTCCCTCTCCCAGAGGTCTGTCTCCAGAGTGAGAGGAGAAGCAGACAGGAAAGAGTGAGCACCAGGACCAGGACTGGATCCATGGGAGCTTTCTCTTCTCAGGGAGACTCCTGTGAGCTTGCAGCCCAGGGCATTTATAATACTAGCTGCCAACTCAACCTGTGCTTCTGAGATCTAAGTGACCAATCAGTTATGTGCAGTTTTATCTGTCTTCTGAATGGACTCTAGCCTGATGGCAAACGTGTAAAGAAACTGCTCTTTACAATTGCTCTCCTGGGAGGAGATTTACCAACCATGGTTGGTCTGGAGATGGACTTAACCCAGAAATTGTTGAGTCTTTTGTTGTTGGTGGTGGTGGTGCTGGTGCTGTTGTGTGGTTTTTTTTTTTAATTTGGGGAAGGGCAGATTTCAGTATCCTCATTGTTCCAATTGCATCTTGAAGCCTGAGTTAAGCTTCAATGAAATACTTATTTCTGTTCATGTGTACATCTCAGTGTGCATGCATTTGAGTGCATATGCATGTGTATGTGGAGGCTAGAGACTAACTTTTGGTGTCTTCCTCAATGTCACCTCCTTCTCCTTCCCCCTCTCCCTCTCCCTCTCCTTCCCCCTCTCCCTCTCCCTCTCCTTCTCCCTACCCTTCCCCGTCTCCCTCTTCCTCTCCATCTCCCTCTCCCTCTCCCTCTCCCTCTCCCTCCCCCCCCCATTGAAACAGGATTCCTCAGTGAATCAAGAGATCTTCAGGTCTCCTCCTTTTTCTGCCCCCATCCCACCCATCACTGAGGTTGCAAACATGGACTACAGAGCCCAGCATTTACATGACTACATGACTATTGGGGGAACTGAACTCAGGTCTTCGTGCTTGCACAGAGTATATTGTACCAGTGGAGCTATTTTCCCAGAACCTGAAGCAAATTATTTGTGCAAAATAATCATTCGAGCATCTATACTGGTGATCAGCTGAGAATTTAGGATGTTCAAACAAGCCATATAATTTATACCTAGTCTATAAAATACTATTTAGCCAGTGGTACTTCTCAAAAACTAGGATACTCTCCTTCAGACTGATAATCTTATGCAAGATATTCAGCATCTGTTCCAATCTGAGAGTTGCCTAAAGAGGAAACAGGTACCATAACTCATACATCTATGATTTGGTTTCATCCCCCCCCACACACCCCTGATATCTCAGGCTGTCCACAAACTGAGGACCTGACTGCCTCTGCCTCATACATAGGCCACCACTTGAGAAATATGCACATTTTAGCTTGCCCAACATGCATCAAGTAATTAAGTAAATATGTATATTTTACCATTAAATGCCCTCTTTAAAAAAAAAAAAACACTTAAAGCAGGAAGTTTTGCTTCTAATTTTTTTATGGATAAAGGGCATCTGGGAGCATACCATACATGTTATAAATTGTACCTCATACATGGAAGAACTTAGCTTTGAGATAAGTTCTGTTGCCCTTCGCAGTGACCTATGCCTTGCACTGAAGCTATCCAGTGGGCAAACAAAATCAATCCCTCATCTTTAATTATTCCAAATGTACAGTACCCTGATTTTGTTCCTAGGACAACAGCTTCACACAAAATAGAAGTCCTTATTTGACTCTGATGTTCTCAGGGAAAAAACAAAAAACAAACCGAACAAGTGTCACCTCTGCAGAGGTGAGGAGGGAGAGTTAGGCAATGGTCTACTCATCATCTTTGAAGGGATTTTGACAGTTTAGTTTCTAGAAGTTTCACATCACACATATCCCTCTGGAGTCCCTCAACTACCTTTGCCTGAGATAAAACCCTTTCTTTTTCAAGCTGAGGAAACTGAACCTTAAAGAGTCACACAGACTAAACATAGTAAAGCAAGGCTGGAACCCAAGTGCCCTGTAACTTGCATCTTTCTCTCCAGACTTCAGTTCAACTGGGTTCACCAACATCAACTACGTTCTCTGAGTCAACATCTCATGACTCAGGCTGTGACTTTCAAATAAACACGAATTTAGTTAATAATTACATTACCTGTGGATTAAATGTGTGTCAGAAGTTTAGTGTATAACATTTATTGCTTGATCGAATACAGGGCTTGGTGAATTCTTTATCAAAGGCAAAGAGAAGCAACTATATTGTACCTGACTCACATAACCTTAAAATCTAATAGCTGTAAAACATAGTTTGTTCCCTTTAAAACAATCATGCTTCCTTTCTAGCAGTCCTTACCACCAAACATTCAGTACGGAGTTTGGACATGGAATCTCTGTGAGCTAAAAGAATCCTCTTTTCTTCACAAGTAGCCATTCTATTTTCAGTTGTGTTGTTGTGACAGTATGACCCACCAAAAGCAACTTAGAAGAGAGGACACTTACTTATTTCACTTACAGCTCCACCTTACAGTCCATCCTAGTGGTAAGTCAAGGCAGGAACTTTAGCAAGTCATATCTCATTCACAGTCAAAAGCACAGTGAAATGAATGCACATGGACTCACATGCTTGCTTACTTGTGCTCAGCTTCATTTCTCCAATCTTATATGGTTCAGAAATCCCTGCCTCAGCATGGTACCAGCCACCGTGAGCTGAACCTTACCAAAAGTATTAACTCAATTTAAAACTATTCCCCAATATTCTCCACAATACACTATATCAGATAGTTCCTTATAGAAATAAAAAATTATATTAATTCACTTTATACTTATCTCACAATTTTATGGTATTATTATTGACACACATTTTTAATATAAAGCTATTTTGAATATATTTTGTTTGGTTTTTGGGGGGAAAGTGGAAACAGTTTATTCAGCTTACATTTACAATTGCTGTTCATCATGAAAGGAAGTCAGGACCTGAACTCAAGCAGGTCAGGAAGCAGGAGCTGATGCAAAGACCATGGAGAGATATTTCTTCAGGCACTTTTTTTTTTCCTTCTCTCTCCAGCCCCACTAATTGTAGCTCTCTACAGACACCCCAGAGGAAGGCATCAGATCTCATCAAAGATGGCTGTGAGCCATCATGTGGTTGCTGAGATTTTAACTCAGGACCTCCAGAAGAGCACTCAGCGCTCTTAACCACTGAGCCATCTCTCGAGCCCCCAGAGGGATGTTTCTTACTGGCTGCTTCTCCTGGCTTGCTCAGCTGGCTTTCTTATACAGTCCAAGACTACCAGCCCACAGATGATATCACCCACAAGGGGCCCTCACCCCTTGATCACTAGTTGAGAAAATGCCTTACACCTGGATCTCACAGAGGCATTTGATTTTCTCAACTGAAATTCCTTTCACTGTGATAACTCCAGCCTGTCTCAAGTTGACACAAAACCAGCCAGTACAGTTGACCCCTTGTCAACCTGACACACAAATACATCACTATTAAGCCTCAACCCTTACTTTCTTATTCATCCCCAAGATCTAAATAACTTTAAAAGTCCCACAGTCTTTGCCAATTCTTACATATCAAAATTTCAATCCCTTTAAAAATATACAATCTCTTAGAATTCAAAGTCTTTTTACCATCAAAAGTCTCTTAACTGTGAGCTCCACTAAAATACCTTCTTCCTTCAGGAGGGAAAATGTATCAGGGCACAGTCACAATCAAAAGCAAAATCAAACTCCAACCGGCCAATGTCCAGGACCCACTCATGATCTTCTGGATTACTCCAAGGGCTTGAGTCACTTCTCCAGTTCTGCCCTTCATAGCTCACACCTTGTCTTCTAGGCTCCAGATGCCTGTACACCACTGCTGCTGCAGTTCTTGGTGCTCATCTCATTGTACTGGCATCTCCAAAACACTGCTGTCTTCCACTGCAACTAAGTTTACCAACAGCCTCTCATAGGCTCTCTTCATGGTGCCAAGCTTCACCTCCTTTACATGACCCCTTCAGTCCTGGGCCATCAATTGCAACTGAGGCTACACATTCACCAATGGCCTTCTACAACCTCTCACAGTGCCTAGGCCTCAGCTGTTCTTCACAACTCCTTCATGCATTGAATATTGTTAATTCAAGCATTCCTATGCATCTTTTTGGTGTGGCAATGTGTCTACCATGTATCCAGTAGGAGAAATGTTGAATATGTATGTATTCACTCTAACTAAATTTTTCCAAAGAATTTTTCAAATGTTTGTCCTAATTTACAACTGTACTGCAAATACCATTTGCTACAATTTATTGACACATGTAGTATAATCTTTTAATTATTCTAACTGTGCTGGCATATTGTATCTAACTACCATTTTTATTTTGAAGATTTATTTATTTTTATTCATGTGCATTTGTGCATGTTTGCATATATATCTCTGTGAGAGTATCAGATCCCCTGGAATTGGAGAAAGAGACAGTTGAAAGCTGTCATGTGTGTTGGGAAATGAACCTGGTCCTCTGGAAGACCAGTCAATGCTCTTAATATCTGAGTCATCCAACCCTTCAGTGAAGTTTTATTTGAAATGTTCATAACTAATATTGGAGCTGAATACATTTTCAGCTGTTCCTTGCCAATATCAACTTTCTTATGAAAGAGTACTTTATGTGTAGATATAAGCTTCATGTTTAAACAATAAGTATATTAATGATTGCTCAGTTTATATAAAGAATTGTTTCATTTAGAACCATAATAAGAAAATTACAAAATTATTTCTAAAGATCTTTAATATTGTAGTATATATTTCCTAAAAACAAGGTAATTCTTCTATGTAACTTGTTAGTCATTACGGACAGGAAATAATATTGGTTATTCCTAATTCTTATTGGTTTTCTATCAGTAAGTCCCAAAGATGTATATCATGACCCACTGATAGTAGGTTCAGAATCCATCATCATGTTACAAAGGTTGTCATCATATCAGTTATACCCATCTTTATGTAACTTCTATGACTTTGACATTCACTAACAAAATATGCCCAAAGTTTATAAAAATGCCTGTTGATTTGTGCTTAATTGATGTTTTCAAGTAATTTAATTGATCTTAAGTATGTCTGGTAGATAGATCACAAAATGAGTTCTCTGATTTTCTAGGTGACAAATAATGTTGACCTATTTCATTACAAATAATGGCTTCTATAGTGCTGGAAGGTGCTATGTGCACTTTTGAAACAGAAAAGGAATCATCAGTCTGTAAGCTTATATTTTTCAAAACTTACTTTAAAAAGTGTGTTTAAATTTTTTAACCTCCCTTCTAGGCTACCACCCACCAGATGTAATAGAAAGAAAGGTAATAGGGCAAAGTAGGATGTGGGCCTACCTGTTTATAACTAGTTCTTTGGGGAAAATTCAATCTGTATTGTCAGTATATCGGCAGTTAACATCACATGTATCAACAGCTGTAGCTCAATCCACCCTCAAATGCCATATACAAATCAACAATGTCAGTTCAATTCAGAAGAAACCATTAGGCTCTGCCAATCAGCCAGATCCAAGGAAGAGGCAAGAAGCCACTGGAACTCTACCAGAATTTCTTGGTGCATTCCTTTCTATGAAGTCATGATAAATGGTGATCATCAAAGAGTGGCTAAGCAAACCAATAACACACACTGGTATAATCAAAGACCAGCTTCAGCAAAGTCCTATGAAGACCAGTAAAGACTGGCATGGTTAACCAATACCACACAGCATCATCTACTGTCTGTTGGGTTACATTTATACACTTTCAAAACATCACATGTTTTCTCAATCATCTGCTCTAGGAAATCATCACATGCCCTTTTCCAGACAGCTTCCAGAAGAACACCATGTGTCTGTTCTCAGCAAAACATCCTCTCATAAAACAGTTTCCAGAAAAAAATCACTTGACACAACTCAGTCTCCAAAGAAACAAAAAGTTTCCACTTCATCAGTCTCATCTAACCTGGACCCATGCAAAATATAGTGACAATCAGTCTGGCAAGATGTACCCAATGGAGCAATAGTAGCACAAACATAATGAGAGTAACCAATCACTTTCTGCTTGGATCCACAACCGGAAACCCATATCTGGTACTATTATGTCAGCAAGAACCTGTAGATAGTTAGAACATATTTGCAGGAAAGGACACACTACTATTATTATGTTAAATGATACAGCATTAAAATGAATCTTAAAGACTTATCTTTATACTCATAAGTTAGTGCATCTCTCAAGCCTCATCAGAGAAACGTTTTTAGGTGAAAGGTGATTGACACAAAGACCCACAACATGTAAAAGTGAAGAAAATAAGACAGCATGGAGTGTTCATCCCTAAATTGGACATTTGCATCATACCCACCTTCTCCCAAGGTTCAGAGACCCTTGTAGAAAGATTTTAAAAGATAAAAGCTATGAATAATGACAGGGAAACAGTGCTTTTCAGATACAGCAGGGCAGTTGCATATGTTAAATTACACCAGTTGTGGCTGCATGCAGAAGACCTGTACAATCTCAAGCCAGACAAATTCCCACCATGGAGGTGGTACTCAGGTCCCATATCTAGCCAAAAAATAATGGCAACTGGTAGTTGCTGGGAGAGAGGTTTAATTTCCTTTAAGGATGTGACCCAGTGAATAGTCACAGGTTATATAGATGTCCCTTTTGTGCCAGAGCACCCTAGAGTCACTTATTCTTTGCATTTTGACCAGTTGTGACTTACTGTGATAATCATCATCCACTGGACAGAGAAACTTCTCTAATGAGAACTGGAGCCACATAATATACATGTGAGCACATACATATAATCTTGCAAGTGTGTGTCCACAAATTGCTTTCTCTGGAAGACATTGGAGAAAATCTTAATAGGTGATATCATTTTCGTATCATAAACCTGAAGATAAAGAAAAACATCACTAGAATACGACGACCATAATGAATTCTATTGTACATGTAATAACAGAAGAGTGAGCTAATGACTCAGAGCCATTGCCACCAAATCTTTCCTGAGTATAAAAGGAAAAGAAATAGAATATGGTCAAGGTTTGTATGAATTCTGTTCTTGTTTGGGAACAAAAGAATAAAATCCGAACTTTTTTGAAGCACAGTCTCATGTAGCACAAGCTGGCCTCAATTTTGCTATATAGTCAAGAATGACCATGATCTTCTGATCTGCTCTCTACCTCCCAAGATCAGAGATTATAGGCATGTGTCATCACATAGAGTTTTATGCAGCACTGAAGCTCAATCTCAGGTCTTGGTGCATGTGACACAGCACTCTACAACTGAAGTATGTACTCCACACCAAAATGGAGAATTTCTAAGTGTGTGTTCATGCACGGGCTTCTGTGAGGGTGTAATTTTGTGATATGTACATATCTGTTCATGTGCATGTGAATGGCAGAAGTCAATCTCAGGGGTCATGAATCAGGTATCATCAGCCATATTTTGGGTTGGGTTGTTTTGGAGTGAGTTGGTTTGGTTTGGTTTTTAGAGCCAGGGTTTCTCTATGTAGTCTTGGCTGTCCTAGAACTTGAGCAAAACACAAGGATGGGATTGGACTCACAGTGATCCACCTTTCTCTGCTTCTCAAGTGTGGAAATAAGATATGCACCACCACTACCTGGCTTGTTTTGTTTTTGAAAATAGTCTTGGAACTTATAAATAAGTTAGGCTGACTGGCCAGCAAGGCCCAAGGACTTTTCAATCCCTGCACATTAGCACCAGGGTTTTAGGCATGCAATACCAGGTCTTGCTTTCTTTACATGGGTCTCGGTATTAAATTTGGATCCTCATGCCTCCACAGCAACACTTTATCAACTGAACCATCTCCTTGATCAAACACATGGAATTCGAATGAACAAGTCAGGCACATTAATTACTATTTAACTCTAAGTTGGAAACAGAAAGCAAAAAGAATATACATGACCCCTGCTTTGTGTTCACAATAAACATCAAAGCTGGGGCATTAGTTCTAATTCCTAATGTTCACTATCTCCATGACTGATAATCAGAATGAGTCCCAAAGCCAGGAACTTTTCTTGGATACAGTTTCTCTCCTTCAAATCCAATGTTCAGCAGCAGCCAAAGGAGCATTTCTACCTTTGCCTGTCTTGGTCCCTTTCTGTATAAATCTTTATGGAAACAAATGTGGCCTCTTGAGAGTTTGTTTTCTTTACTTCTTCCTTGCATTATGCCCATAAGAAAGAGAGTCTGAGAACTGGTCGAAACATTTGTTTTTGTTTAGCACATGCATGAAACATATGACTATGAATTATCCTATTCTAAAAAATTTTGCTGTTTACAGTGAAAACATAGTATTAATAGTAACTGAGCCATTTAACTATCAGCACTAACTCTGTAAGTACTTCATGGGAGTGTCACAAGATATGAGGAACAGGGAGAGGAACTGTGTATTGACTCAGGTAACTCAGCTCAATGAAGTTTGAGGTTCACTGGATAGGGAAGGAATGGAGAAAGGTTACTGAAAGCCATGATAGTACCAAGAATGAAGTAGACAGGACCCTCAGAGGAGACAGTGAAGATGAGAGCATAGGGAGTCTGCCCTACACAGGAATAAAACAAGCCAGGTACAAAGGGGACACATGGCCAACGCCATTGACAATTTGGTGTTGTATCGATGTTCTTTACATAAACCAGAGGCTTCAGGTTAAAAATTCTGTAAAATGGTGGTGAAGAACAGAAACAGCTCCATGTGAGCCAGGTCTTCTCCTGCACATATCTGCTTTCCTGAAATAGCAAAGAAAAGAAAAAAGGGGGGAAATATTTGTTCCTGAATCATCTGTGAATTGCCATGGAGATTATACAGTAGTCAATGAATTGTTCAGCATGTGGATTAAAAAAGAAGACACCCATATCATGTTCTCAGACCCAGACACAGCTCCATTCACCCATTTCCAACACCATGAAGTCGAAAGCTTCACATCCCATTGACAAAGCAGTGTTCTGACACTCCCTCAGGAGGCTATGGTCTCTCCTCTTTATGATCCTTATGACCAGTAGAATCTTACCCTCTGTGAGTTTCCTCATCACATACATGATTCTACGTAGCATAGATTGCTTGAATTCTATGCTTTCTTTTTTTTTTTTTTATTTTTGATACTTTATTTACATTTCCGATGATTCCCCTTTTCTTTGGAAACCCCGTGTCCCCTCCCCCTTCCCGCCTCTGTGAGGGAATTCCTCCTCACACCTACCTGCCCACCCATTCCCATATTCCCACCTTGACATTCCCTTTTACTGGGGCCACTAGCACCCTCAGGCACAAAGTCCTCTCCTTTCTCCCTGGTGAAGAATACACATCTATTGACCCATGATTTGGACTACATATGAGGCAGAAGAATTCTATGCTTTCTTATCTTTTGCAACCTTGCCAAAGTGAGTTCCTTAAAAAGAAGGGATCTCTGTATATACGTATGAGTTGTACTAAGCTAAGACCAGCTTAAGAATCAAACCCTACAGCAAAAGGTAAGAGTGACACCATGCCCAGAGACTCAGCACATATAATGGAGCACTAGGATTGGACATTTAAGGTGTAGGATCACAGGAAAAGAAACTCTAGGGGCTCCGAAATCGCTGTACAGTGTTCCTCTACATGTCCAAGGTCTATCCCAGCCTGCATTTGCTCAGCAGATTCTGACCTCCTCCATCCAAAGAAGTTGTCCCCTCCTGTACTTCATTTTCTCTGTATGATACCCTGCCTGCTCTTCTTTTCTTATTTCATTGATTCCTATGAGCCAGCCATGTTTCTATAACCTTTTAGAAAAATCCTGTTTGGCTATGAAGGAAGATCTGAGCAACTTCCCTGATGACTGCCTCTGTTACAGCATTAATCAAACTAGATTACAGTGTCCTGGTGACTCACCTACTTCTCTAACTCAGATGTGAGTCTCTGCAGAACCTGTGATATTTTCTAGAGCACTTGCATTCCCAAAGCTGTCTGGGAGACAAGATGACACAGAGGACTCAAAATATGAACTTCGATACCTCTCTTGTGGAAGATGAGGAAAGTCTAAGAGATTCTGGGCAGCTGGCAGTTACATCCAGAGGACAAGTCCAATTAATATATGTGGGGATCAGAGAGCTTTGGAATTTTGTGGAGCAGGCTCAGAGCAAGAGTGGCGTTGAGGCATATCCAAACCCTGAAAATCTCTCTCTGAGATCCACCAGAGTAAGAATGATCTACCTGGGCTTCCCCTTAAGGGGAAGGTGGAATAGCGAAAGTATTTGTGTGAGGGGGTACTGCGAGAGAGCAGGGGCTGATATTTGGATGTAAAGTAAATAAATAAATAAATTTTTAAAAGTGCTCCCCCTTTACCCTATGCCTGCATGTCCCGGAATGCATAGCCCTGTGCCTGCACCTTTGCCCCACAACCCACTGAGTCCAGTACCCAGGTTAAACTTCCTCTTTCCTTAAAGGTCACATCCAACAGTACCTGTGCTGGACTCTATGGTGCTCACAAATATGGTCCAATAAAGAGGAATTATTACAAGTAGAGAAAAATATATAGTCACTAAAGTGGAATTTCTTATGACATACAAGCAGCAAATCTACCAGTCCCAGCAAAATCACCATGGATATTGCATCTGATCCTAAAATTCCATTATGTCCTCCAAAGTACATATGGAAATAAGTTTCTGTTACCTGCTGAGAAGGGCACAAAGTAGTCACTCTTCTTAAAGTTCCCTCTCTCAACTTGAAAGTGACCAAGGACAAACTTCTCTGGGTTAGGAAATTCTTTGTCATCATGCAGCATGGATGTCACTGATGCAATCACAGTGGTACCATGAAAACAGCCAATAGACATAATGATAGCTGAATGGGAAGAATTGAAGGAAGCTCACCTAAACAATCTGACTTGTGAATGGAAGTACCGGATCCAAAGCAGAACAATGACATTTATACATAAACCAAACATGAACAGAGACGAATTGACTCTAGCTCCTCAGTTAGGGATGGAACTTCATGCCCACCTCCCCTCTCCATGCTCTCATTTGACCTCATACAAGTCTAATGCATGTTGTCATACAACATAAGTTCATAAGAATAATTAATGTCAACCTTTGTCCAGAAGATACTGTTTCCTTGTATGCATCTACCACCTCTGGTCCTTCCTATCACTCTGCCCTCTCTTCCACAGTGATCCTTTAGCCTTGAGAGAAGGAAGTGTGAGACAGATATTCTATTTAGGTCTGAGCATTCTGATCTCTCTTATTTTGTGCTAGATCTATCACTTCTATTCTCATTCAGCACATACTGGCTATGGTTTAAATGGATGCCTATGTTCCTTCTGGAAAAGGCAGGATAATTGAGAATCCTTTGCTTCAGCTTTAGTAAAATGGAGATCTGACCTAATTAGTCATAATTTTGAATATACCATTGAGAGGTACATCATCAATTGACAGCTTTGCATAGAGGTATACTATGTGTTTCATTGACTTCAAAACTGTGGGGGCCTTATCCTCACAGATGAACCCTACCTTAAAAAGTGTGAGAGAGATGAAAAAATGAGAACAATCACCATTTCACAACTCAGAATGATCAATTCAGGCAAGGATTACTAATTAGTGGTGTGGCCACTAAATTCCTCAAGCTCCAGAGGATATAGTGTCAAACCCATGCAAATGCTGATGGGCCTCATTAAACCAGGTAGGTTATAAAACACAACAAAAAGGTATGAGAGTGAGAAGATAAATTGATGGAAGAGGATTGGTGAAAGACAGAGAGGAATAAGAAAGGAGGGAGAGGGTAAGTGTGGTCAGGCTGCATTATAGACACATGAGAAATGATCAAAAATTTATCTTTAAAAGTATTAACTAATTTTATAAACTGATGGTAAGTTACTTAGAAAATAAAATACCTAGGCAAAGATTGTCAATTAATATTAAAACTCTTGATAAATTATTTGTAATATAAGATACTAAAAGATTAAATTCCACCCTGCAGGGTTTGGGGTTTTGTTTTGTTCATCTTGTTATTCATGTTGTTGTTGATGGTGGTGGTGGCAGCGTTTGGTTTGTTTTAATGTGTAAAGAAGAAGATCAGCAACAGAGGATCTGAAAACACTCTGTTAGAAACATGATCCTTAGTGTTATCAACAAGTGGGACTACAGTGTATTCAGGGCCATAATCTGATGAAACAGGCCAATGAGGTAGGATTGCCTATTTAATGTCCTTGACCAAAATGCATAATTAGATTTTAATCTCCAAGAAAATCTGCATATGAAGGGACACAGGGACTGAGGAAAAGCTAGGGACAGAAGCCTTCCAGTTTCCATCTGTGGCAGGAGACCTCTCCCTGGGCCACCAGGGCTCCACAGACAAATGGTGCCAGGAGAAAGCTACCCTCCCAGGAATGTGGAAAAGCCATGAGTGGGGTTAAGACGAGCACCACTGCTCAGCAGGACCTGCCCAGAATCCTCGGAACACAGGGACTGAGGAAAAGCCAGAAACAGGAGCATTCCAATTTGCATCTTTGGCAGATGACATTTGCCTGGGGCACCAGGGCTCCATAGCCAAATAGTGCCAGGAGAAAACTAGTCTTCCAGGCCATTGGGACACAGGGACCAAGGAAAAGCCTGGAACAGGAGCATTCCTGTTCCCAGCTGTGGCTGGGGACCTCAGCCTGTGCCACAGGGCTCCATAACCCAATAGTGCGAGGAGAAACCTAGACTCCCAGGAGTGTGGACAAGCCTGTCTGCTCAGAGGGACCCACCTGGAATCCCAGTACACAGTGACTGAGGAGTGGTCTTCTGGTTTCTTTCGTCAGCCAGGGAGCTGATCCTGTGACACAGGACTCCATATTCAAATAGTGACAGGAGAGAGTTGGTATCCCAGGAGTGCCAAAACACCTTCGAGCACATCAAGACCAACACTTCTGTTCAAATTCACTGGATCAAGAGGGACCCATGCAGAGCCTTCAGGACACAGGAACCAAGGGACAGCTGGGGACAAGATCCTTCTGGTTTCTGTCTGCACCCCAGAGCTGACCCTGTGCCACAGCTCTCCAAACCCAAATTCCTCTCAGAGAGAGCTGGTCTTCAAGGAGTATTGATACAGAGGCTGGCAGGAGGCGCAAGCCATATCCAGACAGAGTAAGATCAGCTAACATCAGAGTAAACCAGATGGCAAAAGGCAAGGGCAAGAACAAAAGGAACAGAAACCAAGGCTACTTGGCATCATCAGAACCCAGCTATCCCACCAGAGCAAGCCCTGGATACCCCAACACACTAAAAAAGCAAGACTTGGATTTAAAATAATTTCTCCTGATGATGATAGAAGAGTTTAAGAAAGAAAGAAATAACTCCCTTAAAGAAATACAAGAGAACACAGGTAAAAACCTAGAAGCCCTTAAAGAGGAAACACAAAAATACTATAAAGAATTACAGGGAAAACACAATCAAACAGGCCAAAACACAGGAAAACACAAACAGACAAAGGAAATGAACAAAACCATCCAGGAACTAAAAATAGAAATAGAAACAATAAAGAAATCACAAAGGGAGATAACCCTGAAGTTAGAACACCTAGGAAAAAGATCAGGAGTCATTGATGCAAGCATCACCAACAGAATACAAGAGACAAAAGAGAGAATATCAGGTGCAGAAGATACCAGTCAAAGAAAATACAAATGAAAAAAGTTCCTAACCCAAAACATCCATGAAATCCAGGACACAATGAGAAGACAGAACCTAAGAATAATAGATATAGAAGAGAGTGAAGATTCACAACTTAAAGGACCAGTAAATATCTTCAACAAAATTATAGAAGAAAACTTCCCTAACCTAAAGAAAGAGATGAACATAAATGTACAAGAAGCCTACTGAACTCCAAACAGATTGGACCAGAAAAGAAACTCTTCTTGTAACATTATAGTGAAAACACCAAATACACAAACCAAAGAAGGAATATTAAAAGCAGTAAGGGAAAAAAGTCAAGTAACATATAAAGGCAGACCTATCAGAATTACACCAGACTTCTCACCAGAGACTATGAGAGCTAGAAGATCCTGGGCAGAACTCATACAGACCCTAAGAGAACACAAATGCCAGCCCAGGCTGCTATACCCAGCGAGACCCTCAATTACCATAGATGGTGAAATCAAAATATTCTGTGTCAAAACCAAATTTACACAATATGTTTCCACAAACCCATACCTAAGCATAGTAAAAGCAATATAGAGCAAACCAATAGCCAATATAAAACTAAATGGAGAGAAACTCGAAGCAATCCCACTAAAATCAGGGACTAGACAAGGCTGCCCTCTCTCTCCCTATCTATTCAATATACTAATTGAAGTTCTAGTTAGAGCATTTAGACAACAAAAGGAGGTCAAAGGGATACAAATTAAAAAGGAAGAAATCAAAATATCACTCTTTGCAGATGGTATGATCGTATACTTAAGTGACCGGAAGACCTCCCACCAGAGAACTGCTGCAGCTGATAAACAACTTCAGCAAATTGGCCAGATATAAAATTAACTCAAACAAATCAGTAGCCTTCCATACTCAAAGGATAAACAGACTGAGAAAGAAATGAGGGAAATTACACCCTTCACAATTGTCACAAACAATATAAAGTATCTTGGTATGACTCTAACAAAACAAGTGAAAGATCTGTATGACAAGAATTTCAAGTCTCTGAAGAAAGAAATCGAAGAAGACCTCAGATGATGGAAAGATCTCCCATGCTCATGGATTGGCAGGATTAATATAGTAAAAATGGTCATCCTGCCAAAAGCAATCTATAGATTCAATGCAATCCCCATCAAAATTCCCACTCAATTCTTCATAGACTTACAAAGAGCAATTCCCAAATTCATTTGGAACAAGAAAAAACGCAGGAAGGCAAAAGCTATTCTCAACAACAAAAGAACTTCTGGGGGAATCAGCATCCCTGACCTCAAGCTGTACTACAGAGCAGTCGTGATAAAAAAAACTACATGGTATTGGTACAGTGACAGGCAGGTAGATCAATGGAATAGAATTGAGGACCCAGAAATGAACCCACACACCTACACTCACTTGATTTTTGACAAAGGAGCTAAAACCACCTAGTGGAAAAAAGACAGCATTTTCAACAAATGGTGCTGGTTCAACTAGCAGTCTACATGTAGAAGAATGCAAATTGGTCCATTCCTGCAAAGAGCTAGCTGTCCCGTCCCGCCCAGGGGGCCCTCCTGGGAGGGACTATCGACCAGGGTCCGAGGTGTCCTGCCTGCAGGACACTCAGCTGCTGAGGGGGGGTGCTGTGGATAATGGAAAGATGACAGGAAACAAGAAATATCTGGGGGCAAGATGGTGTTCCAATCAAGCCCCAACCAGCCTTTATTCCAAGTCCATATATAAGCACTTAGGAAGGAAAGGGGCAAGGGCAGAAAGGTCACCAGAGGTCACTTTAGAGCAGGAAGATACAGGGGGTGTGAAATTTCTCAGAGCCACTTAATTGCAGCCAAGTATTTACACTGCTGTAACTCAGCATAACAAGCCTCAGGATAGCGGGATATCTCAAGGTCTCTTTGGAGTCACAAGCTACTATAAACAGACCATCTATTGCCTGCAGGAGACACCTGCAGAGGGGAGGAATCAAAGGAATGTCTGCTGAAGCCTGGGACCCTCTGGCTAGCTGATTAATAGAAAGGTGTTAGGTTCAAATAAGGTCATTTGGTCTCCAGCATCTCCTCCCTTTTTATTTTCTTAAAAAGCCGAATAGTCAGGAACCTGTTTAAAAACAGGCAGGCCTTAATTGGGGGGCTGGGGGGAGGAAGTAGAGACTCAATCTTCGTTATATTTAGGATACCTTTTGTACGAGGAGAGAGGGAAGGCCCACCCGTTGGGTGGGGTCTTATCAGTATCAACCTCTATGCCATCTAGTGTGCTCCTCAGGGGACCCAGAGGCAGCACTTAGCGTCTTTCCCCTTGCAATGCTTCAGCTCTGCACCTCACTGATGCCCATGCTGGCTCAAAAGTCAGTCAGCGTGCATAAATCTGGGTTTTATGCAGCTCCTAAAGGAGAATCATCGTCTTCAGGCACCATAATTCCATGATCAAGTAGGTCGAGGCGGTGATAATGAACCTGTAAAGGTCGGGATGTCACGGAGCCAATCTGCTATTTGATGAATCTTATAATTTTGTTAAAAATGAAAGGTCCCAGGCTAACCAGAACTACAAGGCTAATTACTGGTCCAACAAGAATCATGAGGAGGGAGAACACAGAGGAATGCCATCAGGAATCAGCATCAGATGAAAATTTCTGTTTCTTAAGGGAAAATCTGATTTCATGAAGTTTTTTTATCTCAGTAATAATCAACCCACTATCCTCTTGCCTCTGTTTTAGATCTGACTCACTTCTTCCAGTACTTGTAAGAAACAACATTTTAACATGACCAATTGATAAAAAATTGGGAGCCTTAACACATGTACTAATACTTGCTCAAAATACAGATCTTGTTCCAACTTTATCTCTTGCTAACATAACATCATAGAACTGCAGCTAACTTCTAAGTGTGCCTTTGAGAATGTCCAGAAGCAGTTTCTACAGTCTATATTTCCTCTGGCGCACAAGGTCGAAAATCTTGAGGCAAGGCAGCTTATCCAATCTGGGATATAGGCAATCAAGGTAGGTCAGGAACAAATGTCTAATACAGCTTTTCTGTCACCATTGCCAGGGCACTCAGCAAGCTCACAGGTCAGCATCATTCTCTGTCCCAGCATCAGCATGTCTTATCAATCACTCTGGCAGCCAGCATGCCCCTTTAGCATCCTGTAGAAAAAACACAAATATACCCTCTTCCCCCTGTTAAATACCTGATCTGGGTGGATCCTTCCATTTCACCTAGGCATAAATATGCCTAGTTGTAGGGCACTGTGGACACTTAGCAGAGAATTCCTTGGCATCCAAATTTTTAAAACTTTAAAATAAAAAGCATGATTTAAATAATTCTGTGGTGTACAAGGATATAACTCCCCCTTTTTTAACTTTATGAAAATATTATTTTTAAGTTCCACAATACCTTTTCCTTGAGAATTACAAGGAATCCAAATAATATGGAAATATTAAATTGTTGACAGAAAGTCTCAAATGCATGACTGTAATAGCCAGTTCCATTATCTGTTTTAATTTGATAGAAAAACAATGCAGGCAATGACTAATTATATTTTTAGTTGCTTCTCCTGCTAAAGCAGTCATAACTAGAAGGCTAGAAAAGGTGTTAATAGTCACATGTACATTTTTGTTTTTCCAGAATCAGAAATATGAGTTATTATCTCAAGCTATTACTATTTTGATGATATAAAAAGTGAAATTGTTTGGCCAATTGTTCCTGTGTAAGGCCTATAACCCTCTTGGTATACAAATCCTCTGTGGCATTGCCCTCATTAAAGGGTCCGGGCAATCCAGTATAGGCTCTTAAATGTCCCACAAAATAAGGAACTTTACATTCTCTAAATTGAACTGTATTAGTATAAATAATTGCCTAATTTGGGAATTAGCAGTATCTAAAAAAAAGAGCCATTTCAAGTAATTGTAAACCGGGAGCTATATATTGGCTATCATAAATCAAAAGCTTGATTTTTTTTATCATTTCAAAAACAGCTGCTACAGCATGTAGTTCAGTTACTTGTGCTGAAGCAGGGGAAAACTCAAGAAAATGAACATGTGATCCAATCACATAGGCTGCCTCCCCATAAATGAGCCATCTGTAAATACAGTAAATACATTTCCTATGGGTTGCATGCGTAAATTTACAGGAAACACAAAAGCATGCATACAGGCAAATTGCAACAACTTATCTTTTTGGATAATGGTTATCAATTTTCCCTGAAACGTTTGCGCATGCAATAGGCCAAATATCAGTGTTTTGTAATAACCAATTACTGTTAGGAATAAGGAATAAATAATTATCAGGTTCTTTCCCAAAATACTTTTATGATTCTATATTAACACAGCTACTGCTTCATAATAGGGTGTTTAAACTTTACTTGAAGATGAGGAAAGATGAATCCATATTAATGGTCCCTTTTGCCAAAGAACCGCTGGGGGCACACGAGTTGAAATAATGCAAAATAGCCAGCAATTGATCTATATTTTATATAATGTATCTGTTGTTGAACAATAGCTTCTTCTACTATCTGCAAAGCTATTTGTCTCTCATCAGTTAACTGTACAGGAGAATTAGAATTTGCATACCCCTTGTTATCAAACAGAAGTTTAAGTTCTCCTGTGGTAAGCTTGAGGTAAGGTCTTAGTCAATCAACATCCCCTAACAACTTTGAAAATACTTAAATTTTCTGTGCTACAGTTTGTTTAGGATATAACTGAGGCCCCAAATATTGAATAAGATATTGTCTGGAGCAATAACTACTCTAAAATTTTAAAACTCGTTGTACAAGAGCACAGGCTTGTAGTAAAACGTCTTCAGAGGGAATCAGCCAATAAAATACCCTCCGTAATGACTAATATACAATGAAACATTTAAAGTCCTAGTGTCTTGTATTGAAGCAGAAAATTTTTTACATAATGTGAGGCTTTTAGCCATTCTTTGAGGCAAAACTTTCCAATGATATCACTTCATGGGCTCTTCAAAATTACAAACTCACTAAAAGCAAACTCTTTATAATCAACAGGATGTAAAGGGACAGTATAAAAACAATCTTCCAAATCCATAATAATTCTATGTGCATCTCCTGGAATGACAGTCAGCAAGCCAGGTTCTAATGCCTTCACAAGTTCCATAGCCTCATTAACCTTTTATAAAACTTAAATTTGAACTTTGTTTTGGATTAATGGAATAGCCAATCCCTTGGAGATGAGTACATCAGATCCAATGTCTATTAATACTTCAAAACTTTCTTCAATTATCAATTTAAGGTTAGGTTTCTCTCAGTACACATCAGGGAACCAAACAAGTTAAGCAAGTCTTTTGTTAATGCTATTGGGAAAGCAGCCATAATTCTTTATGACACCTAAATAAGGGCCAGCTGTGAATGCCTTGGTATTTGAGGCTGACCCCTCCTTCCGAAGGAAAGGTCGAGCCCAAAAGGAATGCTATACATGCTTTTGCAGAGGCTGCTGAGTTTTGCACCAATTCAAATGTTTCTTAATTGTGTCTATTTACTCATACCTGGACCAAGGTTTTACTCTTCCTGCACCAAGGTCAGACCCCTGGAGCATGACTTGAAAGTCCGTACCTGCCTCTGTTCCTGGAATAATCGTTTTTTTAGAATGACCCAAACCTTCACATTTAAAACACCCTTCATCCCTCATTTCTGTTGGAAGCATTGTTTGCACAGTTTTTCCTTGTAAGGCAGCAAGCCATAGGCAGACCCTGATCGTATGAGGGTCTGATTTTTTCTGTAGGAAGATAACTCTATCCAGCAGTCTGTCTTCCTCTGTATGGTCTAATAGCGGCACGGCCAGGCTGCATTCGCATTCTCATAAGCCAATTGTGTAGCAAAGGGAACTCTTGCTGGAGTATCTCAAAAGATTTTATCTGCTGCTTTCCTTTTGAGGCCCTGACGGAGCTGTAAGCTGCAGTCAATGGAACACTGGCAGTTTGGCTATAATCTTCAATTTTCTCTTGTAACATTACAGCACAATCATAACTTTGGAAAAACTCAACCTCCAACAATCTAGTCTCTCCAAAGTCACCAATTCATTCAACCCCATGCTACAGGGTTTGGCTGCCAGTTCCTGCACATGAACACAGGACAGTGTAGCCTCTAACACCTCAAAGAGACACTGCCCTAAATCCTATCTTTTATAAGTCTGGTTTCTAGGATAAGAATTACATAAAATACTATCCAATTTAAACATATCTTTAGAGACCTGTTTCCCTGGGGTGGCTCATGCCACATGTTGCTATCTAGAATGACCCCAACCCTGAGTTACCAGTTTTAAATCCACTTTTTGTTACCAAGATTACAAGCTTTTAATCATACCTAATAATTTGTAAGCCAATACTCAATATCAAAGACATGTAGAATGTTTTCATACTTTTAAAACCAATCAGAAGCAAAAATGAAATAACTACACATTTATTTGTCCCGCGCGCTATTTGGTCTCGCCAGCAAGAACCCACACGGACACACGGATCCTTCTGCAGCAA
Source organism: Uromys caudimaculatus (assembly GCA_028551405.1). Taxonomy (NCBI): domain Eukaryota; kingdom Metazoa; phylum Chordata; class Mammalia; order Rodentia; family Muridae; genus Uromys; species Uromys caudimaculatus. The sequence goes on from CM052703.1 coordinate 20,962,640, forward strand.
AGCGTTTATTGCATCATGAAGAGGAAGACCCCGGGCCCCAGAATGGCGCTGCTTATATAGCCCTGAGGCAGCGTGTCCTCCACTGATTGGCGCGCCCCGGGAGTGGGCGGCGATTAGTCATGTACACCCATAATGCGCAAGCGCTTCGGGCGAGTCACCCCGCGCTATCCATAAGTTTCCTAGAGCGACAGCGGAAGTCAGCGCCATCTTGTAATGGCGAATACTCTAACCGCTCTCTACATTTATTCATTTAGATCAAACAAAATTTAACTTTTTCTAGTTGTAATTTTAAGATTGGAGCACCTTGTTACTTGTTGAACCCAATAATCAGAGAAATTTGTCTAGGAGAAACAGCTGTTAGCTCCCTTGCCATAGAGGCCGAGAAGCTGCTGGCCCCTTTAAGAGTGGCTAGTGCAGATAATTAAGCCCTTGGCAGTGCTTTTCTAACCACTCCTAGCCACAGGTGCAGCCAAGTAAGACTGCTTTTTAAAACAAGTTAAGATAAGTCAAGGGGTAGATAGCTAGTGGATAAAGTTTTAAACAATTTTTCTTTTATTTTCAGCATAAAACACAGGACAACAACCATTCATATGACACAAGGACACAGACTTAACATAAAACAGCTAGTTTTGACACATGGACAGATTGGTGCACCAAGAACATACAATAGATGACGGGAGAGAGATTAGATGTCCCAAAGGGACTCAGACATCCTACCTAAAAGACCCAGAACTAGAATTAAGCATTCCTCCTGTAGGAGCCAGAGAAGCCAGGATGTCTCCTGAACTCCTTCTGTCCCCAGGGGAGCATTCTTCCTGTAGGGGCCAGAAGGAAGGTAGGACATCTCCAGATCTCCTTCTGTCCCTAGGAGAGTTCATACATTCATTTTCCTTCCCTGGATAGTCTGGGAGGTTTGCTTTTATCAAATCCATTCTCACACATTTAGGGTGTAAACTATCTCTAGTCAGGGTCCAAAGACTAAAAGCACCTGTGAGAATTACTTTCACTTCTCTAGATTTTAGCATAACTCTGAACCCATAAAACACATTTTACCATCACCTTGTCCTTCAACAGGGTACTAATTTATCTTTTTTGGTTTGAAAACAGAGGACTGGAAAAACTGCTTTCACTTTTACTTTAGGGCTAGGCACTGTGTTAGGCTTCTCAGCGGGAGACTTTGCCTGAATAGGGGAGAGAGCAGCTTGGACCTCAAGATCAAGGGATCTAAGCTCTTTAAGTAGATTTAAATGCTCTTGGTGCTGGTTTAAGTAACCCTTTAAAACCTGGTTTTTACAGGAGAGAGCAGTCTTGGCCAAATCAAGATTATTTGGGATGATATCAGCACAAATGCTCAGTGTTGATTTAAAAAGAGGCTCAAAATCATAAGGACCATTAAGAACTGGAGCGCATAAGGGATATGGGGGAGGCTCAAAAGGAGCAAGTACAGGAGGCCAGTCAGGATTATGATATTTGGCTGCTTGTTCCTCCAAGGTCTCAGCGTCCCCAGGGGGCAGTGAGTCAAGAGTTTTGATCTGTTTTCTAAAAGAGGCATATTGGTTAACTTTTGGACCTGCAGCTAAGGAAGCAGCAGGGGGAAACAGAAGTAGCCAGAGGAGTCAAAGAGGACAATCTGGCTTTTGTTCTTTCTCTAGTGGGGGGCATGTCAATGGAAACAGAACCGCATGAGGAAGGGGACCTAGATGAGGACTTAAGAACACGTTCTCCCTCGGGCACGACTTTTTGAACATCAGAGGAGAATTCATAAACTCTAAAAACTTCATTAATAAGATTCCAATATAACATTGCTTGTGCAGGAATTCTCTGTGGACCAAACATTTCATAATGATCTTGTAAGCATTCTCCTACTCTATGCCAACGAGCTGTACTTATAGTTCCTTCTTTAGGGAACCATGGACAAATTTCTTGAATGAATTTGAAAAAACGCCTTAAATCTTTCTTTTTGACTCTGTTACCTCGAATCTGGAGAGAATCTTTAACTCCTTGTAAAAAGGCTTCGTGGACACTTAACGTTTGTCCCATGATTCTGCACTATATTACACAACTTTAACACAATATTTTTTCTTTTGTTTTCACCCTGTACAATTCCCACACAATAAAATATCTGTTTTCTCTTAACTTATACACTTCCACCTATTCACAGTAGAGGATCCCTATTTCTTTTTCTATTTCTTCGCCTTTGTTACTAAAATTCGCAAAGACTCTACTCTACATAAACATCTTTTATTATGAGGCTATATTACTTCCAGTCAGTTTTCATATAGACCCATCGGTCATGTGATACTAATTCACAGCTTTCTCACAGACCAGTTCTGTTCACCCGAATATTCCTTGTCCTGGAGGAAAAGCTTCTGTGAACCAACTTTTCCTATTGTTTCCTTTTCTCTGGAAAAAGCATCTGTCTCTTTCATGCATCACTCACCTCTTCTCCAGGAGTCCGCTTCTCGGTCGGGTCACTCCAAGAATGTCTCCTCTCTATGTGATCCTCAATAGGACACCTGGGCCAGGCTTTCTCTGTGATGTGACTCCGGCAGTGTGCACGATCCCATTCCTCAGGCCCACGTCTAGGTGCCAACTGCAAAGAGCTACCTGTCCCGTCCCACCCAGGGGGCCCTCCCGGGAGGGACCATTGACCAGGGTCCGAGGTGTCCTGTCTGCAGGACACTCAGCTGCTGAGGGGGGGTGCTGTGGATAATGGAAAGATGACAGGAAACAAGAAATATCTGGGGACAAGACGGTGTTCCAATCAAGCCTCAACCAGCCTGTATTCCAAGTCCATATATAAGCACTTAGGAAGGAAAGGGTCAGGGGAAGGAAGGTTACCAGAGGTCACTATAGAGCAGGAAGACACAGGGGGTGTAAAATTTCTCAGAGCCACTTAATTGCAGCCAAGTATTTACACTGCTGTAACTCAGCATAACAAGCCTCAGGATAGCAGGATATCTCAAGGTCTCTTTGGAGTCACAAGCTACTATAAACAGACCATCTATTGCTTGCAGGAGACACCTGCAGAGGGGAGGAATCAAAGGAATGTCTGCTGAAGCCTGGGACCCTCTGGATAGCTGATTAAGAGAAAAGTCTTAGGTTTAAACAAGGTCATTTGGTCTCCGGCACATTCCTATCTCCCTGTATAAAGCTCAAGTCCAAATGGATCAAGGACTTCCACATAAAACCAGATACACTGAATCTAATAGAAGAGAAAGTGGGGGAAAGTCTCGAACACATTTGTACAGGTGAAAAGTTCCTGAACAGAGCACCATTGGCTTATGCTCTAAGATCAAGAATCGACAAATGGGACCTCATGAAATTGCAAAGCTTCTGTAAGGCAAAGGACACTGTCAGTAGGACAAAATGGCAACCAACAGATTGGGAAATGATCTTTACCAATCTTAAGTCCCATAGAGGGCTAATATCCAATATATACAAAGAACTCAAGAAGTTAGACTCCAGAAAACCAAATAACCCTATTAAAAGTGGGGAACAGAGCTAAACAGAGAATCCTCAACTGTGGAAATTCGTAGAGCTGAGAAGCACCTAAAGAAATGTTCAACATCCTTCATACTCAGGGAAATGCAAATTAAAACAAGTCTGAGATTCCACCTCATGCCAGTCAGAATGGCTAAGATCAAAAACTCAGGTGACAGCAGATGCTGGCGAGGATGTGGAGAAAGAGGAACACTCCTCCACTGTTGGTGGGATTGCAAACAACCCAGATGTCCCTCAGTAGAGGAATGGATACAGAAGATGTGGTACATTTATTCAATGGAGTACTACTCAGCTATTAAATACAATGAATTCATGAAATTCGCAGGCAAGTGGATGGAACTTGAAATTATCATCCTGAGCGGGGTAACTCAGTCACAAAAGAACAAACATGGTATGTACTCACTGATAAGTGGATATTAGCCCAAAAGTTCGGAATACCCAAGTTTCACTTCACAGTAACCATTGGACTGAGTGTGAGGTCCCAGATGGAGGAGTTGGAGAAGGGACTACAGGAGCTGAGGGAGTTTGCAGCCCCATGGAGGGAGCAACATTACAACTGACCTGACCCCCCAGTGCTCCTGGAGGCTGGACAACGAACCAAGAATACACACGGAGGAACCCATGGTTCAGACCACACATGTGCCAGAGGAGGTCCTTATTGGCTATCAGGGAGAGGAGAGGCCCTTGGGCCTGAGGGTGTTAGAGGCCCCAGTAAAGGGGAATGCCAAGTTGGGAAGATGGGAGCCGGTGAGCGGGTGGGTGGGTGGGGAATACCCTCATAGACAGACCCAGAGGGAGGGAGGAAGGGATGGGGTTTCCAAAGTGGAGACCTGGAGAGGGGGAAACATTTGAAATGTAAATAAAGTATTAAAAAATAAAAAATTTTAAAAAAATTAAAATTAAAAAAGGCTTATTTAAGCCCCCAAAAATTCTTTTCTAATATCATTTTGAAAGTCTGAAAGTTTGAAATTGTCCCTGATAATGCAAAGTCCCTAGAGAAGAATGACTACATTATGGATTCCACTGTGGTAATTTGCATGTGTGAAAACCATGTCCAAGTGGGGACTATGGAAAGCAAGCTGTTTGCTGGAATTATACTCCATCTTAGAAGGTGCTACCCAAGGACAGAATTCAGATGCAGAAAACAGGATGGCTGTGCTCACTCTCCCTCTGCACAGCACACACTTCCTCTGCCCCCCACACACAAACATTTCTGCACTGTTCCCTTTTCTGTTTGAATCACCTTCCTTGCTGGAGTTAAATTCATAACTCCTTGACACTACTTCAAAGTTTCCACTAGAAGGAGTAAGAAGCTAAAGCTAAAAACAAAGCAGAACATTCAAATTAGGAAATTCATTTCATCGAGGTAGGCTTATTTATCTCTCATTCTAAGCTTTGTGTGTTGTTTCCTTTGAATGTTAAACTTCTCAAGTGTACGCAACTTTAATATTCTGCATTCTGCATTCCATATTCCATATGTGGGTAGAAGAAATTCCCTAATAAATCTTTGTAACACTGCTAACCTTATTATTGTGAAAAGGAATGAAATGGTTCCTTGATCTACTGTGGATTTAGCTCAGTTTAAATTCCCTTTGATGCTATCACTAGGAATCATGTAAGATTTCCCATTAGATGTAAATATTTCTAATTTAGCAAAAGAAAAAGGGAAAATCTGCACATGAAACCAAACGGAGGAACATTTCAGAAGACAAGTGGGTTTGATTCTAAAAACAATGGAGGGAGGGATAGGGCTGGAGTGGAGTTCTCAGAGAGGAAACCAGGAAGGAGGATAACATTTGAAATGTAAATAAACAAAATAACCAGTAAAACATCAAAAAACTGTTTTAAAGGAAATGTTTTCAATTTGGAGAAGCAAATTGTAGACTAGTTCCTTTATTGCACTATGAGAAGTTTTCATGTCAAATCTATAAAAAAACTCTTGGTATAACTAGAAAATGTAATCTTAAGCTATATGGAAGATAATTTTACTATATTGATAATTTCTTCACTGTGAATGTGTTCATCAAAAGTAAGAAATTCTTCAGCCTTTGGAAATACTCATCAAAGTTTTTAGGTATTAAGTGTGATAGGTTTAATAAACTAAAATATAGTTCTAAAAACCTTTATATCCCATATGCATATGATATATAAAAACTCACTTATATATCCCTTATGTGCTATTTAAATACAAATATTCTCCTAGTTCTGTCAGCTATCAGCTTGACACAACCCAGAGTTATAAGAGGGAACTTCAAATGAAGAATTGTTTTGTTTAGATTGGCCTATTAGTATACCTGTCTTGACTGATAGTTGATATGGAAGGACCCAGCCCACTATGAGTGGTGCCATAAAAGTGAACCTGGGTTGTATAATAAAGCTTTCTGAACACAAGCAATGGAAAGAACACCAGAAAGAAAGATTCCTTCATGGCTTCTGCTTCAAGTCCCTGCCCTAGTGGAGTGGCAGCCCTGCTAGTGTTCCTGACATGACTTTTCTCAATGATGGACTCTGACCTGTGAGAATAAATAAATCCTTTCCTCCCTAAGTTGCCCTTAGACATGGTGCTTATCACAGCAACAAAAAATCAAGCTAGTAATCATTAATGAAATGTCGTAAACTCAATGATTCTAAGATTATGATATTAAAGAGCCTATACTTTTCTTTTTAAGACACTTTTACATATTACTACTTTTAATTATTCTCTTATATATTTGCATCCATAGTGAGAGCCAATGTATGAATCTGGTAACTTCATAAACACGAAGTTGCAATGTGAAACAAGCTTACCTGGGGAATGAAGTAGTTTCTGAATTTTACATCATGGGTCACTGAATGAGGTAGGATTGTGCAGATGAGGTCAATATATCTCTGGATCTCGTGCACTGTAACATCCGTGTAGGGCATATGGCTCCTGTCCTGCATGTAGAGGCTCTGGTTTCTGCCAGCTACATGTTCTGTCTCTTCCTGGACTTTAGCTAGTAAGACAAAGTAGAAAATAATGTAATGGAAGAAAACTGTCACAACTGCCACGTGTCAGTGTAACATGGAGCATGAGGAAAGTGTCCCAACAGCATCATAGGCCCTAAGAACATCTACACTTGGAATGCCACAAGGAAATATAACACCTAAAAACAAGGCATTCATTAAGTAGATATGCTTGTACATATTATCTACCATACTGGAAAATCAATGCAAATAAGAATGATTAAATATTTCACTATATAAGTATCTTACAAATATGAACGAATACATTGTTATCCCTACATATTAAAAAAAAAAAAAAAAAAAAAACAGAAAATAAGAACTAGTGTCGTAAATGCTTTCCAAAATGCGCAAACTTAAACACAGGAGAGCTGACTGTTGAATTCTGCCAAGACAGAGTAAGCAAGACCTTCATAATTCTGGCTTTATTAATATATCTGACAGATATACAGGGACAGAAGGCTGCAGATGGATGCTCCAACTTTACAGAGATCACCGGGTAGCTCTCCCTGTAGCCTGCTGTCTGTCAATTCTTGGTCTAGGAAACTGCTTGCTTGCACATCCTACTTACTCGGGTAATATTTACTCCTTAGGTCTCTAATAGGGTTGAAGACTATATAGTTATAGTCTCGCAATTAAGCTTAAATTTTTTAGGGTTTCAGAATATGTCTTAGGTGTAAAAAGTTGTTTTTAGGTTGGTAATACAGGTAAGGATAGAAATTGAGATAAAAACAAACATTAAACAAAACAAGATAGGATAGAATATTAAATATTTTTTAAAACTGCCAAATGCAGTAGACTGGTCATTATGAATTTAATCTTAATATATAGTTTTTATAATTGTCTCAGAATTCTCACATTTGTATGTAGTTTTTATTTAAAAGTAAAAGAGCCTTTTATTGGACTAAAAGAGGGAATTGTAGAGAAGATATCGTGAATCTATATGGATGTGGCACCTGTCAATAATAAACTTGATGGCCTATAACTTAGGCAGGAAATAGGATGTGAGACATCCAGAAGGCAGAATGGATGCTGGAACAGTGCCATGGATGGGAGATTTATCCAAGAAAATGTGATGAGATGAATGCATGGTATCTGAACAGAGGTAATCAGCCACATGGCAGAATGTAGGTTAGAATAAATTGGTTAATTTAAGTTATAATCTCGTCAGAGAAGAGTTCAGCTATTTGGAGAAGATAATGGTAAATATATAAAAAAGAATTCACATCAAATCAAATTAGCATAAGGTAGTAATTGAATTCTTTTGCCTGATGAATGTGTATGTGTTCTTATCTGAAAATTCACAATGATTCTCAGTATTTTCCTCATATGCCAGATGCACTCCCTTTGAAACATTCTTTAAGTGTCTTGGGCAATTTATGTGTGCATTCAGAGGTTATTGGCATTTCTGTACCAATATCATACAGTTTTTATCACTATTGCTCTGTAATACAGCCTGAAGTCAGGGATGGTAATTTACCCAGAAGTTTCTTTTATTGTTGAGAATAGTTTCGCTATCCTGGGTTTTTTGTTATTCCAATTGAATTTGCTCTTTCTAACTCTATGAAACATTGAGTTGGAATTTCGATAGAGATTGCATTGAATCTGTAGATTGCTTTCGGCAAGATGGCCATTTTTACTACATTAATCCGGCTAATCCATGAGTATGGGAGATCTTTCCATCTTCTAAGATCTTCTTCGATTTCTTTCTTTGTGGACTTGACATTCTTTTTTTTTTTTTCT
>CM052703.1:20970968-20982062 GCA_028551405.1 Uromys caudimaculatus
CCATATTCCCACCTTGACATTCCCTTTTACTGGGGCCACTAGCACCCTCAGGCCCAGAGTCCTCTCCTTTCTCCCTGGTGGCCATCGAGGTGATTCTTCTGCCTCATATGTAGTCCAAATCATGGGTCAATAGATGTGTATTCTTTGGTTAGTGGTCTGAACTAGAGGACGACCAGGGGGAGGGTCAGGCCCATTGATGGACATACAGATAATTCACTTGCTTAGTTAGAGTCACACCAAGGTATGTAATATTATTTGTGACTATTGTGAATGGTGTCGTTTCCCTAATTTCTTTCTCAGCCTGTTTATCCATTGAGTAGAGGAATGCTACAGATTGTTTGAGTTAATTTTATATCTAGCCACTTTGCTGAAGTAGTTTATCAGCTGTAGGAATTTTCTGGTGGAATTTTGGGGGTCACTTAAGTATACGATCATATCATCTGCAAATAGTGATATTTTGATTCCTTCCTTTCCAATTTGTATCCCTTTGACCTCCTTTTGTTGTCTAATTGCTCTAGCTAAAACTTCAAGTACTATATTGACTAGATATGGAGAGAGTGGGCAACCTTGTCTAGTGTCTGATTTTAGTGGGATTGCTTCAAGTTTCTCTCCATTTAGTTTGATGTTGGCTGCTGGTTTGCTGTATATTGCTTTTGGCATTTCTACTGTTTTACTGTACTACTTACAAATAATTTCTTAAAGTTCCATTTAAAGGAGATAAGGAATCACTTATTTATTGCTACATGTAAAATAGACAATATCCCCAAACACATTCTCTCTCTCTCTCTCTCTCTCTCTCTCTCTCTCACACACACACACACACACACACACACACACACACACACGCACACACGCATACACACACAAACACACACACACAAACACACACACACACACACACACACACACACACACACACTCGCACACTCCCCCACACACATACATTCTCTCTCTCCTGGAGGACAGTTATATACTTCATCATACATGTGTTCATTCTTATACAACTATAACTTTATAAATATCTCTTACACGTAAGGAAATGATTTTTGTTACATCTTTTATACATTCTTAGACATAAAAAACTTATTTAAATATCTAATATTGGATACTAGCTTAGAACTATTACAAATTCTCGAGTATGTTTCAAATCCTATAAATAATTTTTAATTATAAGAATTCATCCAGTTGTCACTCCTGCCTCTCTTCTGTCTAAGATTCCTGATGCACACATTATCTACTGTCTATCCTGAAGCCAAAATGAGAAGGTTTGCTATGAGAAATCTTGGCACTGTCCCTGAATTCCTCCTACACATGTGTCACGCACCATTCTCCCATGTGTTAGAGCTGGTATGATCCCATCCAACAAGGATGCTCACCAGAGCCTAAAAATGTCAGTGTTATACATGCCAGCCTTCAAAACTAGGAGCTAAGTATAATTTTCTTTATAAAGTATATAGTCTCCATTATTTTGTTATGATGAACAAAAATACACTATGACACATACATGACACTGTATGCCTCATGAAAACAGTATATCAGCCTACACAATAATAAGTGACATGTGCCTGCTATAAACACCACCCAATCACCTTACAGAGTAAAGTCACTAAACTCAGAGCAACAAGCTACTGACAATGTTTACAGTGTCTTGTTTCTCTCAGTCACTCTCCCATATTATGAAAACTTGCCTCAGTTTTATTTCTTCCTCATATGTACGTGTTACAGCTAGCAACAGAGCAATTTCGATAATGGGGTTTCTCAAGAGACCCAATGAGGGACATGGGTATTGCCTTTCCAGCATCTATGTTGTTTCACAGCTCCTTGTCTGCAGTCATACCTGTGATGTCCACACACTTCAGCAGCAGCAGGAGTCCATACCTCAGAGTGGTACTTGTTGTTTCTGTTCCGGCTCCAAACAAGTTAGTTACAGTAGCCACCAAGCTCTCATTGGTAAACTCAGACTTGGGATTGTGCTTTTCTTAGGATTTATATAGGTATTATTTTGGTTTGCTGGCATGCTTAACTACAATAAATAAAATATAAATCAGGTGGTTCTTAAAGATAAGAAACAATGCAAAGTCTGGTACTAAAACTACAATAACTAGACAGGATAGTAATAAGTGTTATTAGTTTATCCACTCCTTATTTCTCTTCCTTTAAAATTGTTACAGTAGTGGAGTGTCAATGTTCTCACCACAAACAAATGATATTCACGTAAGGTAATGGATATGTAAATGGGACTGATTTGATCATTTCATAATATTGTGGAACAAAATACCACATTGTATCCAAAGATATATTAAATTAGTTTTATATATAAATATATATATAAATATAAATATAAACTTGGAAGCAATGTAGTCAGTATTCTACCACTTTGACAATATACCAGAATCCCAACTTATAAGAAGAAAGGAAAGAGTCACTGCTGTTCATCATCCAGCTGCTTGGTCCTTGACCACCAGTTTCTTCCCATTATTACCTCCTCTTACTTCATTCCCTGTGATGACCTGAGCAGTTCAACTGAAATTCCATGGAAATTGCTCTGCTGATCACCTTGTCAATGCTTTGTTCTCCCTTTGACTAATGAGCTTCACCTCTCTGACTAATGATACAAGTGGTGATGAGAAATAGTGGCTGCTCACAAGCTGGATTTCTTCTCCAGCTCCTTTTAGCTTCTTCTGTCTTTTGCCTCCCTCAGTTCAAGCAGTCTGTATGTACTTACACATGTCTTTATTATGTCTATATTATGCTTCTTACCCAGTTTTGAAATAGCCACTATCGCTATTCTTTTATATTTGTAATAATTTATTAATTCTTTGAAAATTATTTTATCCTTTGAGAATTTTATTTAGTCTTATAATGCACTTTGACCCTACTTAACTCTCCTCCTCCTGACTCCTCCCAGATCCAGTCCCATCTCTCCATCCCCTCTCAACTTCTTGTTATTCTTTCATAACACATGAAATACAATTTATGCCCACATACACATGTGTGTATGACAGACTTGCCAGGAACCACATCCTTTAAAAAAAATACCAATTCCCCATATCCCCAGAAGCCATCAATTGTTAACAGGTCCTCAACTAAGAATGGAGACTGGATTGGTCGGGTGTCAATTTTGAACAGGCAGCCATAGCAGCTGAGTACATAAGTGTGTCAGTCCTTCCTAAATGAGCTGTTTGGGTCCAGTTCTCCCTGATCTTTGGCTCCTAGAATCTTTCCACCACAATTCTGCAATGGTTGCTGAACCTTCCCTACCATTATTCTAAATGACCATATCAATCCTTTCCTCTTGGTTAAACTTACCAAGGCACAAAACGCTTCTTACTATTGAGTTTTCCAACATAGATCCTGCTATTTGCAGCATCCATCCCATTAACTAAAACAAAGCTAATGGACTATGACAAAGCCAAATATTAGGCAGAGCAAGGGGAAAAGTGCAGAAGAGTGGAAAATGACTGTAGAAGCTAGGAGTCTGAGGCCACCAGAAGACCAGTGCCCACAGAATCAACTAAGCAGGGATCATAGGGACTCACAGAGACTGGAGCAACAATCACAGAGCCCATATGAGTCTGAGCTAAATCCTCTGCATATATGGTATGGTTGTGTGGCTTGGTGTTTTTGTGGGATTCCTAAGAGTCTGGGTGGGGGTGGAAGAGTCTCTGACTCTATTGCCTGCTCTTGAGGCACTTTTCCTTCTGCTAGGTTGCTATGTCCAGCCTTGATATGAGGCTTTGTAACAGGTTAAGTCATCTTCCAATGATATCCCTGGGAGGCCTGCTCTTTTCTGAAGGGAAACAAAGGAATAGGTCTGTGGGCGAAGGCAGGGCAGTGACCAGGAGGACTGGAAAGAGGAGTAGCAGTGATCAGGATGTAATGCATGAGAAAAGAATACATTTTTTTAAAAACTGGTGTGAAACATTTCAGTGTACAGGATGTGTATAAAGGGAAATGCTGACAGAGACTGCACTGTCTCTGTCACTAATTTTCATATTACTAAAGCATCTTTCATCTACTCTCTCATTTTTACCTCCACTCTTAAACTACAGAAAGGTCATGAGTCTCTTGCATGAGACAAACTACAAGGTTAAGGAAGTTCAGTCGTCCAGAGATAGAGCAGAGTCACTTCCTGTAACTTCTACCACTAACAGTTGGCCTCAGGAATAAAATCAATCATGTTTTATAGCCAGGAAGGGCTCAAGGATATCATGAAACTCGATTCCACATTTTATAGACAAGCACTTATCTATAACAGTGGTCAAATGACTCCTATAAAATCATGTAACTATCTTCTACAGAGTAGGATGACATCTGGGTTGATGGTGTTGTTATTGGACACAACAGCCCAATAGAGTTATGTTTTATACACCCCAGATGTCAGTCATCTTAATGACCCAACCTAGACTACCTTCTCAGCTAGAGCCCCAAATTCAGCTAGTCTGAGTTTTTGTTTGCAAGCCCCAGTTCTCAGAAATTCCTGGCAGCATCTGTGCTCCAAAACATTCTCTACCTTTGATATCCTCAATTACAGCTGGGGCTGCCAAGATGGCCCAGTGGTTAAGAGCACTGGCTGCTCTTCCAGACATCCTGCCTTCAATTCCTACCAACCACATGGTGATTCATAACCATCTATAATGTGACCTGATGCCCTCTTCTGGCTTGCAAATAAAACACCCATATGAATTAGATAAATAAATTTTTAAAAAAGAATCATGCTAAGTAATGAGATGAAAATGACTTTAACTTTGATTGGCTGACAAGCATGTTGGGGATAGAAGGATTTCAACAAGCTCCTAGACAGCCATCAAGAACCTGGGCATGCCTCTGCAAGGACCAAGGTACTGCTTGGACTTTTGTGGTTTCATGGGCTCCAGACATTTGTGTTCTTTTCTGAAGAATAAAGTCCTCTGATGTCTAATGCCATCTGTAATATCCCAAGAGGACAGTGACGTGGAAACATTCTCTTTGTGGGTTGCCAGGACACATCCCTCCACACATATACCCCCTGCTCCAAAACACACACACACACACACACACACACACACACACACACACACACACACACACGAGAGAGAGAGATGGGGGGGAAGGGGCTGAAAAGAATCCAGAATGACAGGAGGGGGGAGATTAATGAGGAAGGGAAGTAAGTAGGAAGAGAGAGAGGAAGAAAAAAGAAAGTTGTACATTGCATCTCTGAAATGTCTGAAAAGAGATTTGTCCAAATAGTGCTGTGTCCTTCTCAGAGAAAAAATCCTAGATGCCTCCTTAGAAAGGAAGGCCTTGACCTCAACTGTATCCATGATGTGCTCAAGAGCTTGAAGTTTTCATTAAATTTATCCATCAAGTTCAGAAAAGTCTGATCTTTATAATCAAAGTGTTTCTGGAAAATAATGGAGCAGATCACATTGGAGGGAGCACTGCCCAGAATAAAGGTCAGATCATGGGGGGCCATTGGACAATGGGAAATATTAAATAAAAATAAATGTTAATACATGTACATTAAAGACTCTTTAATATAATATTGATGTATTTTATGAATTAATAAAATCCAGGAGGGGCCTGGAGAGGTGACTCAAAAGTTAAGGGCACTAAATGGTCTTCCAGAAAGCCCAGATTCAAATAGCAGCATCCACAAAGCTGTCTGTAACTCCAAGATCTAACCCAGATATACATGCAGGCAAAATACCAATACACATAAAATGAAGTAAGTAGATTAAAAATAAAAACATGATATCCAGGTAGTGGTGGTACACCCCTTTAAACTAAGCAGTTGTGAGGCAGCAGGAGGCAGATATCTGTGAGTTCAAGGCCAGCATGCTCTACAGAGCCAGTTCTAGCAGAGCCAGGGAAGTTAAAGAGAGAAACCCTTTCTCAAAAAAACAATCAATAAATAATAAAATAAGTTCCTAGAAATTCTCTATTAGGTAGAACTACAGCATACTGTAAACCAGCACACTGCTTTTCTCAGACCTGATTTAATAACTCCTCCTAATCGGGATGTAAACTGAATAAATAAATGAATTAATGGGGGGGAAAAAGCCAACTCCTTCTAACCTTGTTTCTGGATGGTTACCTGAACATTATGTTAGTGTCTCTGCCTTTGTTTACACAATGGCCCCAGGTGACCTCTTTAGCAAGCAAAAGAAGAATGATGTGAAAGAGATGCTTTTTAAAATAGGCATGTACTGGCTGGTTTTGTGACAACTTGACACAAGCTGGAGTTACCACAGAGAAAGGAGTTTCAGTTGAGAAAATGCCTCCATGAAATCCAGCTGTAAGGAATTTTTTCAATTTGTGATTAAGGGGGGAGGGTTCCTTGTGGGTGGTACCATCTGAGGGCTGGTTGTCTTGGGCTCTATAAGAAAGCCAGCTGAGCAAGCCAGGAGAAGCAAGCAAGCCAGTAAGTTACATCCCTCCATGGCCTCTGCATCACCTCCTGCTTCCTGATCTTCTTGAGTTCCAGTCCTGACTTCCTTTCATGATGAACAACAACACAGAGGTGTAAGCTGAATAAACCCTTTCCTCCCCAACTTGCTTCTAGGTCCTGATGTTTGTGCAGGAATAGAAACCCTGACTAAGACAAGGCATTAATTTGTTTGTTTGTTTGTTTGTTTGTTTTGCTTTTATTTTCATTTCAATGTTGTCCCCTTCCCAGTCTCCCCTCAAAAAAAAAAAAAAAAAAAAAACCCATACCAGTCCCCCTCCCCTTTGCCTCCCACCCACTCCTGCCTCACTGCTTTAGCATGAACCTATGCTGGGGCATTAAACCCCCACAGCACCAAGGGCCTCCCCTCCTACTGATGCCAGATAAGGCAATTCTCTGATACATATGCATCTGGAGCCATGGATTCCTCCACAGGTACTCTTTGGTTGGTGGTCTAGTTTCTGGGAGGTCTGGGGTGCTACACATAGTGGTGCCCACCTGTAATTCCAGCACTCAGGAGATACAAGAAGAGAGCTGAGAGTTCAATACCTCCACCAGTCCAGAAGGACTACACAACAAGACCCTTGTCTCAAAAGAAGAAAGAGGAGGAAGACAAAGAAGAGGAGGGGAAGGAAGAGGAGGAAGATAAGGAAGTGGAGGAGGTAGAGGAGGGGGCAGGGAGAAAATGAAACAATTTTAAAGACCTACCAGTTACAAACACAGAACCACATCTCCCTAGAAAGCTCATAAATAATTAAATGTTAGTATAGGAAGGAAGAAAATAACAACATGAAAATCTTTAACACAGATGAATAATTGAAGGAATTGCAAATAGAACCAACAGAAAGGAAAACCAAAAGAAAAAAGATTATAGGAGATGCAGGTATTATGTGGGACATGTGTAAAAAGATGTAAAAAACACAAAAAATATTATTTATGGAGAAATGGAGATGGCTCATGAGTTGAGAGTACTGGCTGCTCTTGCACAAGACCTGAGGTCAATTCCCAGCACTCACATGGCACTTTCCAACCATTTATAGCTGTAGTTCCATCAGACTCAATTCCTTATTCCAGTGTACAGACATACATGCAGACAAAACTCCAAATTACATAAAGAAATAAAACTTTAATAATAATAACATTATTTTTTTAAGATTTTATTTTATGTATGTGAGTACATGGTAGCAGTCTTCAGACACACCAGAAGAGGGCATCAGATCCCATTACAGATGGTTATGAGCCACCATATGGTTACTGGGATTTGAACCTAGGTCCTCTGGAAGAGCAGTCTGTGCTCTTAGCCACTGAGACATCTCTCCAGCCCCATAACATTAGTTTTTAATTAATGAAAATAAACACATCATGGTCAGATGGTACAGACAGGTAATCCTAGCTATTCAGGAAGCTGAAGTAGGAGAGCCTTAAGTTCTCAGCCTGCCTGGGCTACAGTGAGTTTGAGACTATCCTGGACACGTTACAGAGACTCTATTTCAAAACAAAATGTGAAATTCAAAGATTTTGTTGTAACTCACTAGTTGAATACTTTCTTAGCAGATTCAAGACCCTACATTCAATTTCCAGTGCCAGCTTTCAAAAAGAAAAACAGAACACAATTATTACAAAAGAGCTTTGTTTGCCTAAAATAAGTTAAAATTTTTTTGGTTTTTTTTTTTTTGTTCTTTTGTTTTTGTTTTGTTTTTGATTGATACTTTATTTACATTTCCAATGTTTCCCCTTTTCTAGGTCTCCTCTTTGGAAACCACCTATTCCCTCCCCCTCCCCCACTTCTATGAGGGAATTCCACCTCCCACCCACCTGCCCACCCACTCCTGTATACCCACCTTGACATTCCCCTTTACTGGAGCCTCTCCTCCCCCTGATGGCCTTAACCATAGAGACATCTATCCATCCTGTTTCTGTATCTTGGCTGTTATGAATAATAATTAGCATCATCCAATTCCTTCTATGAGGCCACAGTTATACTGACACCAAAACCTCACAAACACCCAACAAAGAAAGAAAACTTCAGACCACTTTCCCTTATGAATATCGATGCAAAAATACTCAAAAAAATTCTCGCAAACCTCAACAAATGGTGCTGGTTCAACTGGCATTCTACATGTAGAAGAATGAGAATTGATCCATTCCTATCTCCCTGTACAAAGGTCAAGTCCAAGTGGATCAAGGACCTCCACATAAAACCAGATACACTGAATCTAATAGAAGAGAAAGTAGGGAAAAGTCTCGAACACATGGGTACAGGGGAATAAGTTCCTGAACAGAACACCAATGGCTTATGTTCTAAGATCAAGAATTGACAAATGGACCTCATGACATTGCAAAGTTAAATTTTTTAAAATGTCATTTCTAATTTAAATTACGTACAGGCCAAACATAAGGATCAATTGGTAAGTAGTATCCTTTCCTTCTTATTTCAGAGTTCAAAAACAAAACAGAGAAATTTCCTGTTCAGAAATGTTTACTATCACCAATCAGAGCTCGCATTTGTTTGTCAGAGCACACCCTCTAGTCGAGGGTACTACTGCATGGCAAACCACCAGCAGACTACAACTTTTTTTTTGTTATGGTTTATTTATTTTATGTGTATAAGTGCTTTGCCTGTAAGGATGTATGGGCATTCTGTGCATGCCTGGTTCCATCAGAGGTAAGCATGTGAAATCAGACACCTAGACCTGGAGTTATAGCCAGTTATAAACCTACAGGTGTGTGTGCTAGGAACCAACCTAGTTACCTCTTCTGCAAGAGCAGCCATTCTGATAAATTAATGCACACTTCTCCAACCTCTATAAAGTTTTTAATTTCAGCATCACTTTAGCCAATTCCATTACTGCCGGGAACCAACGGATTTGCAGCCTTCTTGTTAGCCTCAGTGAAGCCATTTTGTGTTAAAGTTAGGCTTGGAAATAACAGTAGGCCAAGGGTGCTGTTTTCTGAGCTTCAGGATTTTGTTTAGGTTCTGTCTCTCAAAAGATGAATTCTTTCCCAGGTCAGGGTGACTCCTTTAAGGTTAGGTGGCTAGCAGAATACAGGTCTTTGCCTTGGTAACATGTCCTTGTGACTAGGAGTCTGTCACTCCTTGGAGTTTTCCCACCCCTGTTGCTTTGTCTGAGTCTTGGTTATGTTGTTTAAGCTTCTTTATCTTTTTATTATAAATTTATGGTGAGATTTAAAATTTGGGGGACTTGATCAGACATCCTGTCTTGCTCCCAGGTATCTGTGCCTCTTGCCTCTTTTTTCATCCATCAGTTCCCTCCTCAGGACCATGCTGAATACCCCTCGGGCCAGGGCAATTGGCGCCCAGCAGTAGAGCTCTAGGAAAGGGAAGTTCAGCTGATGAACTTCTCACACCAAAGCCTGGCCAGGCACTCCTATTGAGGAGAAAGCATGCAAGCACACCCACTAAGGGGATCCAGAGATCTTACAGAGTAACCCGCCCATGAGACAGATCTAGTGTAAAAGAGGTGAGTGACGATATGGAACAAGAATTAAACAAGCATGATTTATTTTTACAAAGATTCAAGGAGTCCCTCAAGACATGAGGTACTAGGATAAAAAAGAAAGACGTACAAAGTTTTTTTGAATTCATAAAAGATGTGTCCCGGGTTTCTCCAGGAAAGCACCATAAATGAGAAAAGATGGAATAGAGTAGGAGATTGTTTACAGGATTATTATGAGGTATTTGGGCCAGAAAAGGTGGCTGTGCAGGCTTTTTCCTTTTGGAATTTGATTAATGATGTTCTTAAGATTTATAATCACTCTCCTGATATCCAGAAGGTAGTTAAAGAGGGCGAGAAAGTGCTTCAGAAACTCTCCAGACCAACCTCAGCCTATTCTGTTTCTATTTCTATGCCACCCATTGAGGTTACAACTGCTCCCCCTGCAGAGGTGCCTTTCCCCACGTTTTAGGAGGGACCCCCATGTCATAAATTTTTTTTCTTTTTTTTTTTTGGTTTTGTTTTCATTACATTTTTTTTTATTCACTTTATATCCCTATCATAGCCCCCGTCCCTCCTCTCTTCCCAGTCCCATCTTTACAAATCCGTCCCCCGCATTACCCTCACTCCTCCTCAGAGAAGGGGAGCCCACTGGGTACCAGCCCACCCTGGGGCATCTAGTCCCAGCAGGTCTAGGCACATCCTGTCCCACTGAGGCCCAACCAGGCAATCCAGGCAAGGGGAAGGGGATCCAATGCCAGGCAACAGAGTCAGAGACAGCCTCCACTCCAATTGTTAGGGGAGCCATGTGAAGAACAAGCTGCATATTTGCTACAAATATGTAGGAGGTCTAGGTCCAGCTCTTGCTGACATGGTCCCAGATTAGTTGACTCTATGAGTCTTCTTGTGGTGTCCTTGACCCCTTCGACTTGCTGACTTCTATCCATGACTCTTCCACAAGACTCCCCAAGCTCCACCTGAAGCTTGGCTGTGTGTTTCTGCATCTGCCTCCATCTGCTTCTAGATGAAGCCTTTCAGGAGACAGGTTCCTGTCTGAAAGCATAGCAGAGTATCATTAATAGTGTCAGAGTTTGGCTCTCTCCCATGAAATGGGTCTTAAGTTGGGGCAGTCATTTGTTGGCTGTTCCCTCAGTCTCTGCCCCCTTTTTATCCCTGCACATCTTTTTTTTTTTTTTTTTTTTTTTTTTTGAT
>CM052703.1:20982562-21000544 GCA_028551405.1 Uromys caudimaculatus
TTGTTTTGTGTATTTGGTGTTTTCACTATAATGTGACGGGAAGAATTTCTTTTCTGGTCCAATCTGTTTGGAGTTCTGTAAGCTTCTTGTATATTTATGTTCATTTCTTTCTTTAGGTTGGGGAAATTTTCCTCTATTATTTTGACGAAGATATTTGCTGGTCCTTTATGTTGGGAATCTTCACTCTCTTCTATACCTATTATCCTTAGGTTCTGTCTTCTCATTGTGTCCTGGATTTCATGGATGTTTTGGGTCAGAAGCTTTTTGAATTTTGCATTTTCTTTTACTGTTGTGTCGATGTTACCTATGGTATCTTCTGCTCCTGAATTTCTCTCTTCTATTTCTTGTATTCTGTTGATGATGCTTACATCAATGGTTCCTGATCTCTTTCCTAGGTTTTCTAACTCCAGGGTTGTCTCCCTTTGTGATTTCTTTATTGTTTCTATTTCTATTTTTAGCTCCTGGATAGTTTTGTGCATTTCCTTTGTCTGTTTGATTGTGTTTTCTTGAAATTCTGCCTGTTTGAGTTTTCCTGTAATTCTTTAATGGATTTTTGAATTTCCTCTTGAAAGGCTTCTCCTTGTTTGTCTCTGTTCTCTTGTATTTCTTTAAGGGTGTTATTCATTTCTTTCTTCACATCTTCTATCATCATCATGAGAAACGATTTAAGATCTGAGTCTGGCTTTTCTGGTGTGTTGGGGTATCCAGGGCTTGCTGTGGTGGGGGAGCTGGGTTCTGATGGTGCGGAGTACTCTTGGTTTCTGTTCTTTATGTTCTTTCCCTTGCCTTTTACCATCTTGTTGACTCTGATGTTAGCTGAACTTACTCTGTCTCGTTGTGGCTTGCTCCTCCTGCAGGCCTCTGTGTCAGTACTCCTTGAAGACCATCTCTCTCTGAGAGGTGTCTGGGTTTGGAGAGCTGTCGCACAGGGTCAGCTCTGGGGTGCAGACAGAAATCAGAAGGATCTTGTCCCCAGCTGTCCCTTGGTTCCTACACCCTGAAGGCTCTGTATGGGTCCCTCTTGATCCAGTGAGTTTGAACAGAAGTGGTGGTTTTGCCTGTGCTCAAAGGTGTGTCAGCACTCCTGGGATTCCCCGATCTCTCGTGGAGCCTTGTAGCCCAGCCTGAGGTCCCCAGGCACAGGCACCTGGTGGCCCAGGCAGAGGTCTCCACCCACAGGTGTAAACCGGAAGTTTCAGGGTTTTTCTGTCCCCAGGTTCTCAGGCCCTGGATCCCGGCAGATCCCGGCAGGTCTGGGTGAGAGGTGTTGCTCCCCTTAACCCCACTCCCAGCCTTTCCAAGCTCCTGGGAGCCCACTCCTTTCTGGCGCTCATTGGCTACGGACTTCTGGAGGCCCAGGCAGAGGTCTCAACCCACAGGTGAAAACTGGAAGGTTCACAGATTTTCTGTCCCCTGGTTCTCAGGCCCCAGATCCCGGCCGATCCGGGCAGGTCTGGGTGAGAGGTGTTGCTCCCCTTAACCCCACTCACAGCCTTTCCAAGCTCCTGGGAGGCCACCCCTCTCTGGCGCTTGTTGGCTACGGACTTCTGGCGGCCCCCATCTCATAAAATTTATCCTTCCCTTAAGTCTCTTAAAAAGGCAAAATCTGATGACATTTTGCCCCCTGAAGAGGAAGCTTCCATGAGGAAGGGGCTGCCAAAAATCATAACACTGACTGGTCACCACTACCTTCCTTGTTCCCTTTTCCCTCTAAACACCCTTCATGTAGTCGTCCTACCTTTTGTGCTCCTGATCTTGACTCACTTGACATTTCTAATACCATAGATTCAGCAAACGTCACTCTCTCACAGGAGGGTGCTACCCTAAGTGGCCTCATTCAGTAGTGTAGGGAACATCTGTCATTCATTACAGAGTTAAGAGCCTTGGAATTGGAAATGCAGTAACTCCCCCTTTCTCCTCCTGTGGCTCCCGACTAGGGAGCCTCCATGCAGTGAAAGGGGAGTGCTGTTTTCAGACCTAAAGTGAAACCAAAAAAGATTCTGGCTTTGTGACTCGTGGCATGTCAAAGGAAAGCGATCCATACCCAGGACAGTCCTTCTGAGGACCAGAGCACACAAGTGGGCGATCCACCCACAATAGAGCCATATAGCACAGGGGATATCCTGGCAGAGTCTGAGATAGAGGAAGGGGATGAAGAGGATGAACTTGGGGCTGCCTCAGGGGAGGGAGCTGGGGATAGAGCTGCAGATATTTCGGATGAGGAAGTTGCCTTTGGTCAGCAGTACCACCGCTTGAATTTTAAACATATAAAAGAACTAAAACCTGCTGTTTCCCTCTATGAACCAGTAGCAACTTTCACTGTGTCCATTGTGGAAACTTTAGGAGACCAGTGGCTTACACCCAATGATTGGTATCTCTTGGCAGGGGTTACCTTGTCTGGAGGCAATTGTGTCCTGTGGAAAACAGATATTGTAGAAAACTGGAGAGAAGTTGCGGCTCTGAATGTTGAAAGTAGAAATTCCAAAACTTAGACTAAGGAAAAGCTTCTTGGGCGGGGCCCCTATGACACCAATAGCGGCAGGCTTGCTTTCCTCCTGGCTTGCTGTCACAAACACAAAATGCTAGCATAAAAGCTTGGAAGCGACTTCCCCCTAAAGGGTCCGCTACCACCTCCCTTGCCAAAATTCGCCAGGACCTGATGAACCTTACAGTAACTTTATCAGCCACCTAACTGAGGCAGCAGAAAAAATCATGGGGAAACATGAAAATGAAAGCGATTCATTAAACATCTCACTTTTGAAAATGCAAACACTGCTTGCCAGGCTGCCATTAGGCCACATAGATGCACCTGCAAAGAGATCTCTGATTACATTAGGCTTTGCTCTGGGAATGATTCTGCCCATGCAATCAGCCTGCTATATGTGCAGCCCTTAAAGGCACTCACCTGAATAATCAGACCAAGACCTTCTACTATTGCAATTTACCTGGACACATTTCTAGGGTCTATACAGCCCCTAGAGGTGAAAGAAAACCCTGTCGTCCACTTCCCTCTCTCTGCCCTACGTGTGGCAGAGGCAAGCATTGGGTTTCAGATTGCTGTTTCAGGACAGATATTCAGGGCCGTCCCCTGCCCCTGGTACAGGGAAATTTCCAGAGGGGCCAGCTCCTGGCCCAGCAATACAGACTAGCCCCTGGGGCTGTCAGTTTGTCCCCCAAGCAATGAGTGCTCAGATGTCGCCTCCCTCCTCCATGCCACCACTGGGAGCACTGGACTGGACCTCTGTTCCTCCACCACTGCAATACTAACACCTGAAATGGGTAGCCAGATCCTGAGTCCTGGAATTTTTGGCCCGCTCCCTTCTGGCCCTTTTGGTCTTCTTTTTGGTCATGCCAGCTCTACTCTTCAAGGTTTAAATGTGTTCCCTGGTGTGATTGATAATGATTACACAGAAGAAACATAAATTTTGGCCTCATCCACTTCTGATCTACTAAACATAAAGTCAGGACAGAGAATTGCACAACTACTCCTGATCCCCTTCAGTTGTTCTGGCCAAAACTTTCTTAAACAAACTAGAGGCATAAGTGATTTTGGCTCCTCAGATGCCTACTGGGTTCAACAGATTACTCAGGCTAGGCCCTCACTTAAATTAAAATTAGATGGCAAAGTCTTTGAAGGACTTATAGACACTTGGGTGGGTGCCACAATTATTTCTGAGAGACACTGGCCCTCTGCATGGCGTCTTATGACTTCTCTGACCCACCTTAAGGGCATTGGGCAATCTAACAACCCTCAACAGAGTTCTAAGATTCCCATCTGGTCTGATGAGGAAGGCAACCATGGCACTGTTCAGTCTTATGTTGTCCCTGGCCTGCCAGTTAATCTCTAGGTCAGAGATATCCTTGCTAAGTTAAATCTTATCATGTGCAGTCCGAATGAAGTTGTGACCAGACAGACATTGAACCAAGGATTCCTCCTCAGGCTGGGATTGGGGAAAGATCTACAAAGAATAAAAGAACCCATCTCTGTAACACGAAGAACTGATCGTTCAGGTTTGGGTTCAGAAAATATTTCCTAGGGTCTATTGACATTCCTGTACCCCACGCAGATAAGATTAGTTGGAAATCTGATGACATTGTGTAGTTTGATCAATGGCTGATGACTTCTGAAAAATTGGCTGCAGCTTCCTTGTTAGTACAGGAACAAATTGTCGCTGGTCACATTGAACCTACCGCTTCCCCTTGGAATACACCCATTTTTGTTATTAAGAAAAAAGCTGGCAAAAGGAGGCTGTTGAGGATTTAAGAAAAAAATGAACAAATGGTCATGGGAGCGCTACATCCGGGGTTGGCCACACCTGTGGTCATCCCTGCTGGATATTATAAGGCAATAATAGATCTTAAAGATTGTTTTTTGACCATCCCCCTGCACCCTGAGGATAGGCAGCAGTTTGCTTCCAGTCTACCTCTTGTCAATTTTAAAGGACCCATGCTTCTTTTCCAGTGAGAGTCCTTCCTCAAGGTATGGCTAATAGCCCAAATATTTGCCAAAAATTTGTAGCCCAGACAATTGATCCCGTTCGTGATAAGTGGTCCTCTTCTTACATAATTCATTATATGGATGATATTATATTAGCAGGGCCAGAAGGGACCCAGCTACTTTATTGCTGTCAAGAATTATCACAAAGACTGACAGCCAAAGGGCTTCAGATTGCTCCAGACAAAATTCAGCTACAAGATCCTTATTTTTATTTGAGTTTTGAATTACAACATCAGAAAGTTCTCACCCAGAGACCATGTCTTAGGATAGGCCATTTGAGAACACTCAATGATTTTCAAAAATTGTTAGGAGGTATCAATTGGATAAGGCCCTATCTAAAGCTTACTACAGGAGAATCAAAGCCTCTTTTTTGACATTTTAAAGGGTGATTCTGACACTTCCTCCCCTCAAGGTCTCACACCTGAAGGTCTACAAGCCCTCCAGGTGGCTAATAAAGCCATCCAGGCACAAGGTGTTTCTTTCCTTTCTTATGATAAACCTTTTTCTTTTATTGTTTGTGCCACATTTCACACACACACAGGGTTTTGTTTTTTGTTTTTTTTTTTTTGGCAAAAACACCCCCTCTTGTGGGTGCATCTGTCTGTTTCCCCCTCGAGAATTCTTGCACTGTATACTTCCTTAGTAGCAGAATTGGTCTTGCTAGGCCACAAACAGAGTCTCCAGGTTTTTGGTAAAGACCCAGATAAAATAATTGTGCCCTACCCAAAAGATCAAGTGGATTGGTTAATGCAGACTATTGATGATTGGCCTGTTATTTGCTCCTCTTTTATGGGAGTTATAGATAATCATTTTCCTACTGATAAGCTTCTTCAATTTGTGAGAATCCACCCCTTCTTGTTCCCTAAAATTACTGCTTCCCATCCTATATGTGATGCCTGTTTGGTTTTTACAGATGGCTCCTCTAATGGAGTGGCAGCCTATGTTATAAATGGTCAGAAAAGATCTGTTAAGTCCCCGTATTTATCCGCCCAGCTTTTGGAACTTTATGCTTTAATTCAAGTTTTTCAATTATTGATGGATTGTCCCTTTAATTTGTATACTGATAGTGCTTATATATCTAATTCTATTTCTGTTGTAGAAACTGTTCCTTATATTAAGCCTTTATTTTTTCAACTTCAGAAGCTAATTACATCCAGGTAACACCCCTTTTACATTGGACATCTTAGGGACATCTAGGCAGACATTCTGATCTGCCCAGTCACTTGGCTAAGGGAAATGCTTGTGCTGATGCTTCCACAGGCCTCACTTTCCCTGCATTTGTGAATAAAGTCAATCAGGCAAA
This sequence comes from Uromys caudimaculatus, assembly GCA_028551405.1. NCBI lineage: Eukaryota > Metazoa > Chordata > Mammalia > Rodentia > Muridae > Uromys > Uromys caudimaculatus. The sequence goes on from CM052703.1 coordinate 20,988,364, forward strand.
GCAGGCTCATGCTATAGGTCATCTAAATGCCCAGGACTTCTGGCCACTTTTTGGGTTGACTCGAGAACAGGCACACTAGATTGTTAAAAAGTGCCCTGCTTGTGTCACACTGCTTCCTGTCCCTCACCTTGGATTTAATGCTAGAGGTTTGATTACTAATGTGCAAAGAGTTAACTGTCCCATTCTTCCCGGGGGGGCCCTTCCGGGAAGCTATTGACCATGGGTCCACACCTGAGGATAGAAGCTGCTGGCGGGGAAAGAGACAGGAGACAAAGGATGCGTTGAGGGCAAGACAATGTCCTGATCAAGCCCCCCAATAATTTTTATTTCAGGATTCATGTATAAGCACTTAGGGCAGGAAGTGGCAGAGAAAAGGGAATTCCTAAGGTAACCAAATGTCACACATAGCTGTAAATCAGGATGACAGTAATTGCTGTCTTTGCTACTTCAAACAGAATGTCTTATCACTTGCTGGAGGCAGTGGGAATGGAAAGGGATCAAAGGAATGCCTACTGTGGAGCCTGGGACACTTTGACTTGCTAACTAAGCCAAGGCCTTAGGCCCAATTAAACCAAGGCCTTTTGGTCTCTGACATCTCCTCCCTTTATATTTACTTTAAAGCCGAATAGCCAGGAATCTGTTTAGAAACAAGCAGGCCTTAATGGTGGGGGATGAGGGGGAGTAGAGGATCGATCCTCATTGTTATTATGATACCCTTTGCATGAGGAGAGGAGAAAAGCCCACCCATTGGGTGGAGCTTTATTGGTATCAATCTCTATGCCATCAAGCATGCTGCTTAAGGAAGCCAGAGGCAGTGCTTAGGGTCTTTTCCCGTGCAATGCTTTACCTCTGCACCCCTTTGATGCCCATGCTAGCTTGTAAGTCAGCATGCATAAATCTGGGTTTTATGCAGCTCCTGAAGGAGAATCATGGGCTTAGGGCTCTGTAATTACACGATCAAGCAGATCGAGATGGTGATAATGAACCTGTAAAAGTCAGGATGTCACAGAGTCAATCTGCTGGTTGATGAATTTTATAATCTTGTTAAAATGAAAGGTTCCAGGCTGACCAGAAGTAAAAGGCTAATTTTTGGTCCAACAAGAGGCATGAGGAGGGAGAACATAGATGAATGCCACCAGGAATCAGCATCAGATGAAATTTTCTGTTTCTAAAGGGAAAAGCTGATTTCATGAAGGTTTTTATCTCAGTAATAATCAACCCACTATCCTATTGCCTCTGTTTTAGATCTGACTCACTTCTTCCAGTACTTGTAAGCCTTTTCTAGAATATCAAGGTCCTGTAAAACTCACAGGCAATAGAATAAAAGCTAGTTGATAGACCATTATAACAGACATGTTAGACTTTAACACTCTAACATAGTTGAAAAAGGTGTACAATCAATGCAACTTACATTAAATTCTGCAGAAGAAACAACACTTTAACATGACCAATTGATAAAAAATTGGGAGCCTTAACACATGTACTAACACTTGTTTCAAATACAGATCTTGTTCCAACTTTATCTCTTGCTAACAACATCATAGAACTTAAGCTAACTTTCAAATATGTCTTTGAGAATGTCCAGAAGCAGTTTCTACAGTCTATATTTTCTCTGTTGCACAAGGTCGAAAATCTTGAGGCAAGGCAGCCTATCCAATCTGGGATATAAGCAATCAAAGGTAGGTCAGGAACAAATGTCCAATACAGCTTTTCTGTCACCATTGTCAGGGTACTCAATAAGCTCACAGGTCAGCATCAGCATGTCTTAGCATCAGCATGTCTTATCAATCACTCTGGCAGCCAGCATGCTCTTTTAACATCCTGTAGAAAAAAGACAAATATTTTCTCTTCCCCATGTGAAATACCTGATCTGGATCATGCCATGTGTCTGAATGGATCCTTCTATATCACCTAGGCATAAATATGCCAATTTGTAGAATGCCACAGACACATAGCAGAAAGATCACTGGCATCCAAATTTTAAAATTTTAATTTTTTGTGGTGTAGGGGATATGATTCCCACATTTTTGCCTTTATATATAAAAGATATTGTTTTAACGTTCCATGGGCCTGTTCTACAATACCTTGTCCTTGAGAAAAATAAGGAATTTTAGTAAGACGGCTAATATAAAATTGGTAACAAAACGTCTAAAATGCCTGACTGCAATAGCCAGTTCTAGTATGTGTTTTAATCTGATTGGGAACACCAAGCATAGAAAAACAATGTAGGCAATGACTGATTATATTTTTAGTTGATTCTCCTGTCAAAGCATTTGTAACTAGAAAGCCTGAAAGCGTGTCAATAGTCACATGTACATGTTTCAATAACATCCATTTGGTATAATTGGTTAGGTATAAGTCCTCAAGGAATAGCACCATTATGTGTTACAGGTAGAAACTGAGGACATTCAGGACAAGCCCCATGCTCTATCGACTGAGCTATCTGGGCTCTAATGCCTACATGAGTCCCAGAGCCTTACTGACCTTTTATAAATCTTAATTTTGAGCTTTGTTTTGGATTAATGGAAAAACCAATCTCTTGGAGGTGAGTGAGTACATCAGCTCCAATGTCTATTAATCCTTTAAAACTTTCTGTAATAATTAATTTAAGGTTAGGTTTCTTATTAGTAATTGAGCTCAGTACACATCAGGGGAACTAGGCAAGTCTTTTGGTAAAAAAAAGACAGCCAAAATTCTTTATGACACCTAGATAAGCAGCCTGCTGTGAGTGCCTTAGGATCTGAGTCTGACCCCTCCTCCCCGAGGAAAGAGCAAGCACTTCTGTAAGGAATTTCACACTAGCTTCTGCAGAGGTTGTTCTTGGGTTTGCATTAACTCAAATGCAAATGTTTCTTAATTGGGCCTATTTCCTGAGGCCTGGTCCAAGGACAGATTCCTGGGGGCTCGACTTTATTGTCTGCTCCAGCCTCTGTTCTTGGAACAATCATTTTTAAAATGACCCAAACCTCCATATTAAACCTTGTTTATTCCCTCATTTCTGTAGAAGCATTGTTTGCACAGTGGTCCCTTGTTTATGCAGCAAGCCATAGGCAGTCCTTGATCATATCAGGGTCTGATTTCTGTACAAAGTTGAATATATCTAGCTAAGTTTGTCTCTCTCCTGCATGGCCTAATAGCGGCAGGCTGCATTAGCATTTTCACAAGCCAATTAAATAGCAAAGGGAACTCTTGCTGGAGTAGCTCAAAGGATTTTATCTGCTGCTTTTCTTTTGAAGCTATGATAGAGCTGTAAGCTGTAGTCAATGGAACACTGGCAGTTTAGCTATAATTTTTAAGTTTTCTTGTAACATTAAAGCACAATCATAACTTTGGAAAAGAAACTCAGTTTTAAACAATAAAATCAATACCAAGAGTATTACTATCACGTTACAAAGTTTGGCGGTCAGTTCTTATATCTGAATGCTTGACCATACACTTTCAATACCTTAAAGAGATATTGTTCTGATTTCTAGGATAAGAATTATATAAAATATTATTCAATTTTAAACGTACCTTTAAAGACCTGTTCCCTGGGATGGCTCATATTGCATTTTCTGTCGTCTAGAATGACTCAAACCTTAAGTTACCCATTTTAAATCCCACCTTTTGTAACCAAAGTTACGTATTTTTAATCATACCCAATAATTTATAAGCCAATACTCAATAATCAGGGCATGTAGAATGTTTTTATACTTTTAAATCTAATCAGAAGCAAAAATGAAGTAATCCCACATTTACTTATTTAGACCAGACAAAGTTTAACCTTTTCTAATGGTAATTTTAAGAGAGGAGCACCTTGTTACTTGTTGAATCCAACAATCAGAGAAATTTTTCTAGGAGAAACAGCCGTCAGCTCCCTGACCATAGAAGCCGAAAAGCTGTGGTCTCTTTAAGTGTGGCTTTTGTATACAATTAAGCCTCGGGCAGCACTTCTCCTGTTGTGCTTGACTCCAAGGGTCAATTGAGACTGCTTTTTAAAACAAGTCAAACTAAATCTAGAAGTAGATAGCTAGTGAGAATAGAGTTTTAAACAATTTTTCTTTTCTTTTCAACATAAAATACAGGACAGCTTCCATTCATACGACACAAGAACACAGATGTAACATAAAACAGTCAGTTTTGACACACGGACAGATTGGTGCACCAAGAACATACAATAGACAGAGAGGAAAGAGAATTAGATGTCCCAAAGGGACTCAGATATCCTACCTAAAAGCTGCAAAACTAAAACTAAGCATTTGTCTCATAGGGGCCAGAAAGGAAGTAGGACATCTCCTATTTTCCTCCTGTCCCTAGGAGAGCTCTGAAACAGCTTACCTTCATTTTTCTTCCCCTGATAGTCGGGGAGGTTTGCTTTTCTTGAATCCATTTTCTCATAGTTAGGGTATAAACCATCTGTAGTCCAGGTCCAGACTACAGGCACCTATGAGAATTATCTTTGCTTCCCTAGATTTTAGCATAACTCTAAACACCTTCATGAAGCACATTTTACCATTATTTGGAAACACATGCACAGAACACATTTTACCATTACCTTGTCCTTCAATAAGGTTTATTTATTGCTTTCACAAAAACACCTACACAATTATTACCTTAGTCCCCCTAGTCTTGAGAGACTCTTTAATTCTCTGTACAAAGGCTTCATGTTCACTTAACGTTTGTCCCATGATTCTACATTATTTTACACAATTTCAACACAATTTTTTCTTTTTTAACTTTATCTTATTCTACACAATTCTCACAGAACAAAATAACTGTTTTCTCTTAACTTATACATTTCCACCTTTTCACAGTGGAGGATCTCTATTTTTTCTTCTTCGTCTTTGTTACTAAAATTCGCAAAGACTCAACTCTACATAAACATCTTTTACTATGAGTCTATATTACTTCCAGTCAGTTTTCATATAGACCCATCAATCATGTGATACTAATTCATGGCTTTCACAGACCAGTTCTGTCCACCCAAGTATTCCTTGTCCTGGAGGAAAAGCTTCCGTGAATCAACCTTCCTATTTTTTCCTTACCTCTGGAAAAAGCATCTGTCTCTTTCATGCATCACTCACCTCTCTCTAGGAGTCTGCGTCTTCAGTTGGGTCACTCTAAGAGCGTCTCCTCTCTATAAGATCCTCAACAGGATCACCTGGGCCAGGCTTCTATGTGATGTGATGTCCGGCAGTGTGCATGATCCCGTTCCTCAGCCCCTCATCTCAGCACCAACTGCAAAGAGTTAACTGTCGCGTTCTTCCCGGGGGACCCTCCTGGGAAGCTACTGACCACGGGACCCCACCTGAGGAAAGAAACTGCCAGCGGGGAAAGAGACACGAGACAAAGAATACCTTGAGGGCAAAACGATTTCACGATCAAGCCCCCCAATAATCTTTATTTCAGGGTCCATACATAAGCACTCAGGGCGGGAGGTGGCAGAGGAAGGAGGATTCCTAAGGTAACCAAATGTCACACATAGCTGTAAATCAGGATGACAGTCATTGCTGTCTTAAAGCCACAGGCTACTTCAAACAGGCTGTCTTATCACTTGCTGGAGGCAGTGGGAATGGGAAGGAATCAAAGGAATGCCTTCTGTGGAGCCTGGAACACTTTGACTTGCTAATTAAGCCAAGGCCTTAGGCCCAATTAAGCCAAGGCCTTTTGGTCTCCAACACTAATGAAATTAATTGACAGATAAATGTCACACACTTTGCAGAATTTGGCAAGCTTAAATATATTCATGTCATAATTGATACTTTTAGTGGATTCATTTTTGCCTCCCCCCAGGCAGGTGAGGCTGGAAAAAATGTTATCCCTCATGTGCTGAGCTGTCTTTCTGTCATGGGCAAACTGAGAACAATTAAAACAGATAATGGCCCTGGCTATACAGGAACTAAATTCCAATAATTCTGCACTCAATTACAGATCAAACATGTCACAGGTATCCTTATATTCCTCAGGGACAAAGTATTGTTGAGTGTGCACATCAAACCTTAAGGGCTGCCCTCCACAAACTCAAAAAGGGTGACTTGTATCCCACAAAGGGGTCCCCCAGAAATGTCTTGAATCATATATTATTTGTGCACAATTTTTTGACCTTGGATATGACTGGAAAATCTGCTGCTGATCAAAACTGGCACCCAGGGACTAATAAGGACTTTACCTCAGTCATGTGGAAAGATCCACTTACTCTCAAATGGAGTGGACCAGATCCAGTCCTTATTTGGGCCTGAGGATCTGCTTGTATTTTTGATACAAAGGAAGGCACCGCTCGATAAGTAAAACAAGTAGAAACAAATAACGATAATCAAGAATCCAGGGAATAATCCCTTCCCTGAGATCTCTCAATTTTCTTTTTTAAAGAAAAATGGCTGGCTTCAGATCAGAGTGCATCACCCTGTGGCTGATGCTTTGGATGGGCTACATTATAACATCAGGAGATCAAAGGAAGATTCCATTTGTTACCTCTCCATTTGCCTGGTGATTTTTTATGACTGAAAATTGGACCAATTATGCCAGGACAAAGAAATTTGGTCATCTTTTGGCTACAGCTGATTTCCCGACTGTGGGATGTCAGGCACCCATAACACTTAATTTTACAGATTTTAAAGTCACACCTGGGAAAGCTGCTTCTGTCCTGTGCTTCTTGTTTGATTAGACATTATCCTATTGTAAAAACAGGTACAAGGAGAAGAGTGTGGGATGTCCCTACAAGTCATGTAGGATTCATAGATTTTCCTGGGTCAAAAAAGATCAGGTCATTGTTCAGGGTCCTTATATGGGTCATAGCTTCTTTCCCTCCAATTTAGGGAATTCCTGGATCATTTGGGACCCAGGGGATGACCACTGGATTTCACCAGTAAAAGGAGTCATGTACATGAGAAGACATACAACATGGCCCAGCAGCTACATTTATATTTGTTGTACCTATGTACAGGTTCAGTCCACTGTTCATGCTACTTTTCAGCATCAAAAAGGCAGTTAGAGCAGCAGCTTTCTACTATCCCATCACAAGGCCACTTTTCTTGGACTTCCCTCCTTTGAGAAGGACTGATGCTCACCAATATCAGTGGTGTTGGCAATGTGTCTGCTTGCTTTCTTTGGGCAGCCTTGGGGAAGCCCCTGTTAATGGCCATCCCCTTCTCTGTTGAGTTTAATCTTTCCTTAGCCAAGAACCAGAAGTTCACCCCCATCTCTGGGGTCCCTCTGTTTCAATCTAGGTTACAGCTCCCCTATTGCTTCTCAAATGCAGGCACCAATATCTGTAAAGTTACCCTCCCTCCTAAAAGGAATAGAGCTACCCCTGCTGGCCTTTTTATTTGCTGCAATGGTACACTGTTTTAAACCATTACCGCCCCCCTTAGTAATAGTTTATTGTGCCTCCCTGTCACCTTAGCATCACAATTTACCCTGCTTACTTCTGCCGAATATTTGCAAGGGTGTAAGGTTTTCTCTGACCTTCATAGGCAGGCTGTTTTCTAACCCATTGTTGCAGGGGTGTCTCTGGCTGCCTCCATTGTAGACACAGGTGTGGCCGGGGAAGCACTGGGACACTCCCTCATCACCACTAATAAACTTGCCAGAGTTTCCAGCTGGCTGTGGAGGTTTCAGCTGAGTCTCTGTCGTCTCTACAGAGACAGCTGACCTCCGTGGGTCAGGTAGTGTTACAAAATCAAGGAGCCTTGGATCTGCTTATGGCTGAGAAGGGAGGGACATGTTTGTTTTGGGGAGAAGAGTATTGATTTTACATCAATGAATCAGGCATAATAGAAGCTCAAGTTAAAAAGTTTCATAAGCTCAGTCTTGACTTACAAAGGCAGAAATTTACTGCTGATGCAGACAATTGGTGGATATCATCCATGTTCTCTCTTTTAATGCCCCTTGACGAACCTTTGATTAGCCTTTTGCTTCTAGTTAGCCTGGGACCATTTATATTTAACAAGCTTATAAGTTTCATAAAGCAGCAAATTGATTCCTTGGCATCTCGACCTATTCAAGTACATTACCATCGTCTGAATATGATTGACCAAGGCATTGAGTTGCCTAATGCTAGAGATTCCCATGGGAGCTGCACAAAACTCAGATTTATGCACGACTGCTTGAGAGCAGCGTGGGTACCAGAAGAGGTGCAAGGGGAGGACCATGTATTCTTCTTCTGAGTCCTCTGTGGAGCAAACCTGATTGCATAGAGGTTGGTGTTCAGAAGTGCTCCTTTACCATCCTTGCAAAAAGGACACCTAGACCCTCTCCTTCTCAAAAGACACCATTTAAATGTTATCTAAAGACCATAAAAGACTTCCAAGAGGAATCAGGTTCAATGCTTCCCCTCTTTGGTTAGAGCCTACCTGTCCTTCAGACAGGTCTTTGTTTATTCACTGGCCATCACATAGATCTTAAAATAAATTAAAAGAGAGGAGATGCAGGGGACCAATGGATTTGCAGCCTCTTGTTACCCTGAGTGAAGCCATTTTGTGTTAAAGTTAGGCTTGTAAATAACAGTAGGCAAAGGGTGCTGTTTTCTGAGCTTCAGGATTTGGTTTAGGTTCTGTCTCTCAAGAGATGGATTCTTTCCCAGGTCAGGGTGACTCCTTTAAGGTTAGGTGGCTAGCAGAATACAAGTGGTTGCCTTGGTAACATGTCCTTGTGACTAGGAGTCTGTCACTCCTTGGAATTTTCCCACCCCTGTTGCTTTGTCTGAGTCTTGGTTATGTTGTTTAAGCTTCTTTATCTTTTTATTATAAATTAATGGTGAGAATTAAAATTTTGGGGGCTTGATCAGACATCCTGTCTTGCTCCCAGGTATCTGTGTCTCTTGCCTCTTTTTTCATCCATCAGTTCCCTCCTCAGGACCATGCTGAATACCCTTCAGGCTGGAGTAATGTACAGGCTGGGGCACATTATGTTACAAAAAAAGCAAATTAAGTCAGGAAATTTGTTTGTGGCCAATTTTTAGCAAAATTGTTCTAATCAAATATGAATAAATTTTAATATGAAAAGTTGACAAATATACACAGCTATAATTAAGGATGATAAGTGAAAATGTGCATACTGCTCACAATTGTGAAGAAATATCCACAGGTATTGAGGTCTATACACACACTCAAATATCAAATATTCTTTAAAAAGAATGAAATCCTGTCCTTTATACTAGATAGTCATATTTGGGACATACGTAAAGTGAAACAAGCCAGGCACAGGGAACCAATGTTCCACGTTCTCATTCATAGTGGAAACTAAAGAAAACAAGATTATCTTACAAAATGCAAAGTGGATTGATGTTCATGAAAGGATAAAACGGATGTTTGGGAAGAATAGAAAGGATGGGGAATAAGAAACAAACCCAGTTACATAAGAAGAAGAAACTCTAGTTCTCCACAGCACAGCACAATAGCTGCCATTTACATCAATTCCTTCCATATTTTATAAAGAAGTACAAGACAGTGATTCTGATTCTACCATGAACAACTGATATTGTCTGAGACAAAATGCTAGTTCCTATGTTATCCCTGCAAATATATGCATGTGCAATAAACATGTACAATTATTATTTGTTAGTTTTAAATGGTATTTGTGCACTAGTTATGGGGAATTCAACAGAAGATGCCTATTTAGTAGTTAAAGCCAGGTCACCTTCCTGTTATATCACACCCTGACACTGAGTATTAAGAATTAGTTTTTAGGGCTGGAGAGATGGCTCAGTGTTTAAGAGCACTGACTGTTGTATAAATAATTTGCTGGTACGAGTCCGGTATGTGCTGCGGTGGAGATGGCGGCACGTTCCAGAACCACACCAAGCCAAACAGTTCCACGTGGGGGTTTTATTGGGGGCACAAGGTAGCAGCGAGGAGAGAGAAGGGAAGAAGGGGGAGAAAAGAAGAGGGAGAGGGGGAGAGAGATCCTCCAATATATATGGAAAGTGACGTGGCATGACGTAGCCACAGGTAAAGGTGGGCGGTGGGTCAAGGTGGATTCTGGGAATATGGTGGCCGTTGCCTTAGAAACAGGTGGGCGGGTCACACTGTCGCCTGGATGATATCACCTGCATGCGACATCATCGGTTTGGCTCTCCTGATGCCAACACTGACTGCTCTTCCAAAGGTCCCGAGTTCAATTCCCAGCAACCACATGGTGGCTCACACACATCTGTAATGGGATCCAACGCCCTCCTCTCATGTGTCTGAAGAGAGACAGTGCACTCACATACATAAAATAAATAAAGAAATATTTTTTAAAAAATATTTTTTTTTAAAATTTTGGCATAGGACAGAAAGAAATAATCATTGGAATTCTTAAGTTCATATTTGGGGAAAGGGGGTTCACAGTGAAAGGCTGCTTCTCAATCTCCCTTCCCAGTTCATTTTACAGAGAAATGTAAATATCAAGTTGATTTGGAATCCAAGCTGAAAATCATACTTTCTGTGACACTTATATCTTCATGAGCAGAGCCAAGAGTGGAGAGTAGGTAAAAAGTTACCATCAGTATGCTAACTCGAAATCTAATTGTTTCAAAATCCAGCTAGAATTTTATTTTCATTCCAATATCGTGAAGTTTGCAAATCAGGATGCCCTTCAACAGACTTTCCTAGAAGGACAAAGAGTTCCCATAGGGTAGGAAACAGATGGCCAAGGGAAAACAGAGAGAAAGGCCCTTGTTGGAGTTTGTAAGCAAATGGATTAATGAGTCAGGAAAGGCACTCAGTAAAGTCAGACAGGAAAGTTTAGGATCGCAAAATATGCAGAAACCTCTGGGCCATGGTTGTGAGGGGTTTGTAACTGACCCACCCCCTGGCCCTGAAAGGATTTGCAGCAAGAATATGAACTTGATGTCTGGGAATTTACTAAAGGAAATGGTTGAAGGCCACAGACAGGCTGGATTGTATGCCAAAAGCATGCTTTGGGGAAAGTACTTGCTATTGTTAGCTATATTAGCTAGCCTTGGGAGGGGCAGCCCAAGATGTTAGAGCTTCATAAAATACAGGAAATAAAACACAATTAATACAAAAATATAGATAGAGGATAACATAAGAAGAACTGAAATAGAGCCAAGTTACAATTAGGGAACTTGAGGTTATGCATTATAATATTTAAAAGTTGGTTCAATAACTCAATTTAAAACTTCCCTTTCATGATACAGACAACTCTTAAAGCATTCAAACAACAAAGTGCATGGCAGTTACATGAAATAACTCCAGCTCGCATCTTTAAATAGCCAAAACTGAGCAGCAAATCACAAGCACTCAGGGGCATTAACGATGCCTAGGGACTAAAATGCAAGGATGAACACCATTGCTGCGAACACTGCAGACACAAGTCTTGAAAGCACAACAGAGATGACTGTCAGGGAGGCTCTACAACCAGAGTTATTGAGTGAAAGCATGCATGGTTTCATGTTCCACGGAGTAATAGGTCACTTCCATGATGTCCTCTCATAAACAAATCCTAGTGAAATGTTCTAGAAGAGTTAGCCCACAATTTTGTCAGGGTGGAGACTCTGCAAAACATGATACGTGATATTCAATCCTTTTATCTGGATGGCATTGTTGGAAAGTATCATTTGGCACAAAATGGAATTTAATGAGGTTTTATCCCCACCCCAGATGCACAGACATTGTGTACAAACATGGAAGGCACAGAGCTACAAAAGCTTCCTTGGTTCTCTGTGCCAAACCATTCTTCACACACAACACTGCCCAGCATCACCCTCAGTGCAGGCTGACACAGAGGTGTTGCCATGGAGATCATTACAGAAAGGAACAAGCTGGTCAGTGACACTAAGGAACACCTACCTTTGCTATTCCTCAGTTCCTCCACAAGGCACCTAGCCTCCTCCTGAACACAGTCCTCAATGCTCCTCTTTCGCATCCCAAAATTACTCAAGGTCATCATGGAAAAACGCCAGATTTCCATTTCATCCCATTGCTAAAAATGATTCCTACCAGAATGGGAAACAGAAACTAGTCAGGAGGCAGGCAAGGAAGTGGCACATTGCACCATCTGGATGGCCCAGAGTGGCCTGAAGAACTCATCAAGTCCCTTCTGCATGGCCAAGGCTCAACTCACACATGCACACATTTGTATTCACCCTTACCAAGGCCTTTGTTAACTTTTACAGATACTGGAAAACTGCCTCTTCCAGAAAATTCCTCTCCTAGATCAACAAGAGCTTCCTTCATGGCTTCATACCCATGCAACACCA
>CM052703.1:21001044-21022187 GCA_028551405.1 Uromys caudimaculatus
CCTGACCAAAATATTCTTAGGAGAGAGGATATTTTTTCAGCTTTACAGCCCAGCTTACAATGCATCCTAGTGTGTATGGTAAGGAAGGAAATTCAAACACCTAGTCATATCATACTCACAGTACATTCTGTGTAACTTTTCTCAAGTCAGCATGGAAAAGAAATATTGGTAATTTCTCATTCTCAATGTTGTTCTGCCAGTAAACCCCAAAGATATTTATCATGCCCCACTGATACTAGGTTCAGAATCCATCAGGATTCAAACGATGTTGACCTATTTCATTATAAATAAATGTAGTGTTAGAATTTTGAAGGAGAAAAGAAATCATCAGTCTTACACAACTTGGACCCCTGCAAGGAATATTGGAAATCAGTCTTAAAAGACATACCCAATGGAGCAATCATGGCACAAACATCATGAGAGTAACCAACCACTTTCTGCTTAGATCCAGAATCTGAAACCCATGTCTTGTACTGTTATCTCAGTGTCTTAGTTTGTGTTTTATACTGTGAAGAGACATAATACCCAAGGCAACTCTTATAAGGACATTTAATTTGGGCTGACATAGTTTCAGAGGTTCAGTCCATTATCATCATGGCAGAAAGCATGGCAGCTGGCAGGCAGACACGGTGTTGCAGAAGGAACTAAGAGTTCTACATCTTGACCTGAAAGAGACTGTCTTCTACAGGCAGCCAGAAGGAGACTCTTCCCCACTGAGCAGAGCTTAGCATAGGAGACCTCAAACCAACCTTCACAGTGACACATTTTCTTTAACAAAGCTACACATCTTCCAATAAGGCTATACCTTCTAATAATGCCACTTCCTAAAGGCCAAGCATATACAAACTACCATATTCAGCATGAGTCTATAGCTAGGCAGGACATATTTGCAAAGAAAACACACTACTATTATTGTGAGAAATGGATACAGAATTCAATTGACTCTTAAAGACCTATATTTATACCCATAAGTCAATGTATCTATGAACCCTCATCAGAGAAATTTCTTTTTTCAATAGAAGTGATTAACACAGAGACCTACAGCTGGTTAAATTGATGCGGATAAGACAGTATGGAGTTCTCATCCCTAAATTGGACGTCTGTATACTTCCCTCCTCCAAAATTTCTGAGACCCTTGTAGAAAGATTCTAAAATGCAAGAACTATAAATAATAACATGGAAACAGTGCTTTTCAGACACAGTAGAGTAGTTGCACATATTAAATGAAAGCAGTAGTGGCAGTGTACTCAAGACATGTGCAATCTCTAGCCAGACAAATTGCAAGCATGGAGTTGGTGCTGAAGTCTCACACCTATCCAAGGAGCTATTGGCAACTGATAACTTCTGGGAGAAAGAGACTTAATTTTCTTTAAGGGTAAGTCCCAGTGAATAGTCACAGGTGATATAGATGTCACATTTGTGTCAGAGTACCCTACAGTCTCTGCATTTTGACCAGATGTGAATTTCTGTGATAATCACTATCCACTGGACAAAGAAACTTCTTTAATGAGAACTAAGGCCATGTATGGAATACATGTGTAGACTTACACAAAACATTGCCTTGCAAGTGTGTGTCAAGAAATTGCTTTCTCTGAAAGATATTGTAAAACATAAAGAAGCGATTGAAGCAGACACTCAAATTCAACATCTAGTATCTTTACCCACACATGCAAACACCTATACACACACACACACACACACACACACACACACACACACACACACACACACATACACACAAGCTCAGAGGAAGAATTTATATTTTTCAATAGAAGGTGATCAACACAGAGACCCACAGCTGGAGTTCTCATCCCTAAATTGGACATCTGTATACTTCCCTCCTCCAAAAGTTCAGAGACCCTTGTAGAAAGATTCTAAAATGCAAGAACTATAAATAATGACATGGAAACAGTTAGAATTCCACAGTTTCTAACAATGGCACTCTAAATATAAGAACCTACAGGAATATTTACATTAAAATAAAACAGGTAAATAATAGCAGTGATTAATTTTCTTTTTTAACATAGTGAGGAAGTTTAAAACACTTACTTTTTTAATAGATTTGCTGATGATCTTCACATCTGTATGAAGGATGTTTCCAACAAGCAGAAGAGGAATGGGGCCAGGAGGGAGCTTCCCTCTCCCAGAGCTCTGACTCCAGAGTGAGAGGAGAAGTAGACAAGAGAGACTGAGCACCAGGACCAGGACTGGATCCATGGCAGCTTTCTCTTCTCAGGATGACTCCTGTGAGCTTGCAGCCCAGGGTTTTTATAATGGTAGCTGCCAACTCAACTTGTGCTCTGGTACACAAGGAGTCAATCAGCTAGGTGTGGTTTAATCTTCTTTGTGGACTCTGGCCTGTTGAAATACACAAATGGAAGCTGTTATTCACTCTTACTCTCAACAGCTCTACCCTGAAAACCTGTTGTAATTAGCCCAGGGTGGGAATAATGTACTTAAAAAAAAAATCTCAAGTAGTTTCAACCTGCAATCTAAATGGAGGGTTTAAGAATCAAATCATTTGATCCAAAGGTTGTTCAAACTGCTGCATTATTAGACTCATGGTCACTGGGAATTTATGGCATTGAAGGCAAATCATATACTTGTATATAAAATAAAGTTTATTCAATAAAGCTTCCCAGTGACTAGGATAATTGATTTAGTGTGCTATAGTAATGTTAGAGCTGATTAATCACCTGGTAAGGCATATAATTACCACACTTCATAAACATACCTTTCCCAATAAACATCGTTCACAGCCTTTTTGGGCAAAGGTTACTTTTCACCCCTCAGTGAGTGCAAGATAACAGAATAACAGCAGCACCACTCACAGACATCTTTTATTCTTTTAGTTAACACAAGAAGTAATGTGTTTCCTGGTGATGCTTCATTTTCATGCATTAATAACTTGCACATTGTTCTTTTTTTTTTTTCATTTTAACCACTCTGATGAGTATGTAATACCTTATCAGTTTAAATTCACACTTCCATGAGCCTGCAGAAGACTAAGCAGTTTTTGGAATGTTAAAAAGTAATACAAAATATTAATATCTTTTTAAATTAAACATAATTACAAAATTCCTCTTCTTTTCCTCCCTCTGACCCTTCCCTTGCTTTTTCTCAAATTCATGCCCTCATAACTCTCTTTATACTTAAATTCTGGTGTAGTGGTTTGAATAGGTATGGCCCCTATAGACTCATGTGTTTCAAAGAATAACCCATGGAAAATGACACTATTAGGAGATGTGGCATTTTTGGAGTTGGTATGGCCTTGTTGAAGGAAGTTTGTCAATGTGTAGGTGAGCTTTGAGGTCTGCAATGTTCAAGCTATACTCAGTGTGACACAGTCTCCTTCTACTGCCTGTAGATAAAGATGTACAACTCTTAGTGCCTTGCCACCAAGTCTGTATGCATGCTGCCATGCTTCTTGCCATGATGATAGTGGACTAAGAGTCGGAAACTGTAAGTTAGCCTCAATTAAATGTTTTATTTTATAATAGTTGCCATGGTCATATCATGGTATATCTTCATAGCAATAAAGCCATAACTTATGCAGTTTGGGCAGGAATATAACAGAAGGCACTTTGGTTTCTCATTGATAAATTAAATATGTCCCATCCTGGGGATCATTTTGATTCTTTGATTCACAGTGAAGAAAGGGAAACAAGAAAAGGTTATTGGATTAATATGACCAAAATACAAATATGAAATATCAGAACTGACAAGGTGGCTCAAGGAGTACAGCATTTGTACCACTCAGGAACCTGAGCTTGATTCCCAGAACCCAACTGAAAGATGAAAGGACAGAAATGATGCCAAAGTTTTCCACTGACCTGCACATTTACATGGAAACATATATACTAACACATGCACCATGCACATGCACAAACACACAATAATGATACCAATTTTTAAATGAAAATGTCACGCCTGTCAGCTGGGACAGACTTCTAGCTGTTCTGCTCCCTTGAACATGCCATATTCTGACCCAACCTAGAGGATCCGCTGCACTCACAGTAGTTGACACCACATCCTGAGTCATCCCAGAAGATCCACTGCACTCAGATCAGCTGGGCAACTGACACCACAGCCTGAGGCATCCCAGGAGACCTGCTGTACACAGGACAACAGAGCAACTGATTGCCAGCTTGTGTGCTCCCCTGAAGACACCACAGCTTGAAGGCATTCAGGGCAACTGACCCAACAGACTGAAAGCCTCCATGGACTTCTACTGCACACAGGGAAACAGAAACAACAGTCTGTAAGCCCCCAAGGAGAATATCTTCACACAAGACAAAAACTTGACAGCTCTACTGAAGACCCAACAGTCTGAAGGCATCTCAGGAGATCTTCTGCAGCCAGGGCAATAGATCATCAGGTTCTCTACCCCTCTCAAGAGCCCCCAGTTGGAAGGCCCCACAGGTGGTCTGCTATAGACAGGATGGGAGGCCTACCAGGAGACCTGAATCATCCCAGGGACAAAAGAGGCAGACTCCAGACAGTCACCAAGACGAACAAATATCAGGGATATCCAGATGGCAAGAGGCAATTGCAAGACCATAAAAACATAAGCCAATATACATGGGCATCATCAGACCCAGTTCACCCACCACAGCAAGCCCTGAATACACCAACACACCTGAAAATCAGGAATCTGTTCTAAAATTCTATCTCATGGAGATAATAGAGTACTTTAAGGAGGATATCAATAACTCACAGAAGGAAATATTAGAAGACACAGGTAAACAGGTGAAGGAACTGAATAAAGTGGTTTAAGACCTAAAAGGGAAAGTAGAAACAATAAAAACACAAATGGAGGCAAACCTGGTGTACTGGCTGATTTTGTGTCAACTTGACACAAGCTGGAGTTATCACAGAGAAAGGAGCCTGAATTAAGAAAATGCCTCCATGAGATACAGCTGTAAGGCATTTTCTCAATTAGTGATCAAGGGGGGAGGGCCCCTTGTGGGTGGTACCATTCCTGGGCTGATAGTCTTCGGTTCTATAAAAGAGCAAGCTGAGCAAGCCAGGAGAAGCAAGCCAGTAAGTAACATCCCTCCATGGCCTCTGAATCAGCTTCTGCTTCCTGACAGCTTGAGTTCCAGTCCTGACTTCCTTTGGTGATGAACAACAACGTGGAAGTGTAAGCTGAATAAACCCTTTCCTCCCCAACTTGCAACTTGGTCATGATGTTTTGTGCAGGAATAGAAACCCTGACTAAGAAACCTGGAAATGAAAAAGCTAGGAAAGAGACCAGGAATTACAGATGTATCAACAACAGAACACAAAATATAGAAGAGAGAATCTCAGGTGTGAAAGATACCATAGAGGAGATTGACACAACTGTCAAAGAAAATTCCAAATGTAAAAAACTCCTAACCCAAAGCATCCAGGAAACTCAAGATACAATGAAAAGACCAAATCTAAGAATAATCAGAATAGAGGAGGAGGTTCCCAGCTCAAAGGACCTGAAAATATCTTCAACAAAATCACAGAAGAAAACTTCTCCAACCTAAAGAAAGAGATGACCATAAAGGTACAAGAAGCCTATACACCACCAAATAAATGGGACCAGAAAAAAAATCCTCTCATCACATAATAATCAAAATACTAAATGCACAAAACAAAGAAACTATACTAAAAGCTTCAGGGGAAAAGAGCCAGGTAATATACAAAGGCAGACCTAACAGAATTACACCAGACTTATCAACAAAGACACTAAAAGTCAGAAGAGCCTGGTCAGAGGTCATACAGACTCTAAGAGAACACAAATGCCAACCCCAGATAATATACCCAGCAAAACTTTCAATCAACATTGATGGAGAAACCAAAATATTCCAGGACAAAGTCTAATTTGAACAGTATTTATCTACCAATCCAGCCCTACAGGGAATCCCAGAGGAAAACACAAACACAAGGTAGGTACATGCACCAAAGAAAAGACAAGATATGAAATATCTCACAACATAGCCAAAAGGGAGAGAACCACAAGAACATAAAGCCACATACAAAAGCAAACAAATCAGGAAACAACAGTCATCATTCTTTAATATCTCTCAGCATTAATGGACTCAACTCACCTATAAAAAGGAATAAGCTAACAGACTGGATAGCAAACAAGATCGAGCATTTTACTGCATATAAGAAACACAGTTCTAAGACAAAGACAGACAATATCTAAGAGTAAAAGGATGAAAAATGGTCTTCCAAGCAAATGGTCCCAGGAAACAAGCTGGAGTTGCCATTCAAATATACAATAAAATAGACTTTCAACCAAAAGTTATCAAGTGTGATGAGGAAGGACACTTCATATTCAACAAGGGAAAGATTCACCAAGAGAAAGTCTCAACTCTGAACATCTATGCCCCAAATGCAAGGGTATCCACATTCATAAAAGAAACTTTACTAAATCTCAAAACACACATTGAACCCCACACAATAATAGTGGGAGACTTCAACACCTCACTTTCACCAATGAACAGGTCATTGAAACAAACTCAACAGAGACACAGTGAAACTAAGAGATGTTATGAAACAAATGGATTTAACAGATATCTACAGAACATTTCACCCTAAAACAAAAGAATATACCTTCTTCTCAGCACCTCATGGTACCTTCTCCAAATTCAAGCATATGATTGGTCACAAAACAGCCCTCAACTGATGCAAAAAGATCGAAATAATCCCATGCATCTTATCAGATCACCATGGCCTAAGGCTGGTCTTCAATAACAGCCAAAACAACAGAATGCCCACATACACATAGAAACTGAACAACTCTCAACTCAATGACAACTTGATCAGGGAAGAAATAAAGAAAGTAAAGACTTTTTAGAATTCAATGAAAATGAAGGCAGAATATATCCAAACTTATGGAACACAATGAATGCAGTGCTGAGAGGAAAATTCATAGCATTAAGTGCCCTGGTAAAGAAACTAGAGAGATCTTACACTAACAACATAGCAGCACACCTGAGATCTCTAGAATCAAAAGAAGCAAACTCCCCCAAGAGGAATAGATGACAGGAAATAGTCAAACTCAGAGCCCAAGAATAGAAACAAAGAGAACAATACAAAGAATCAACAAAACCAAAAGATGGTTCTTTAAGAGAATCAACAAGATAGATAAACCCCTAGCCAAACTAACTTAAGGGCCCAGAGGCAGTATCCAAGCCAAACATGTACAATGGAAAAAAGAAAGCATCTTCAATAAATTGTGCTGGTCTAACTGGCTGTCTGTATGTATAAAAATGAAAATAGATCCACATTTGTCATCTTGCACAAAGCTCAAGTCCAAGTGGATGAAGGACCTCAAAATAAAACCAGATACACTGAATCTAACAGAAGAGAAAGTGGGAAAGAGCGTTGAACTCATTAGCACAGGGGGAAATTTCCTAAACAACTCCAATGGCTCGTGCTCTAAGATCAAGGATTGATAAATGGGACCTCATAAACCGAAAAGCTTCTGTAAGTCAAAATACAAAGTCAATAAGACAAATTGGCAATCTACAGATTGGGAAAAAATCTTCACTAACCCCACATCTGATAGATGGGTAATATCCAAAATGCATAAAGAACTCAAGAAGCTAATCACCAAAAAGCCTAACAACCCAATCAAAAAATGGGATATAGAACTAAACGGAGAATTCACAACAGAGGAATCTTGAATGGCCAAGAAGCACTTAAAGAAATGTTGAAACTGGCATCCTCTACCTGGAACCCTGTGGGCCACATGGCCACTCTGGCCTGTATGTGTATAGCTTCCTTCACTCTCATTCCTACCCTCCCTTGCAAGCTCCACAGCCTCACCCCCAGCCCTGTAGCAGACCACTTACAGGGGCTTGACCTCCTCTCTGCCTCTACTCTCTAATCTTCCAAACCTCCTGGCACACCCAACCTTCCTCCTTCCCATGGACTCTCTCAAGCCCCACTCCACCCCCACCCTGGCCTCCAGCCCAACCCCAACTCAAGGAGAGCAAATGGTAACACAACATGAACTCCATGGTATCTTTTGTCTCATAATGTGCTGGCATTTGTTTGTTTTTGCTTAACAGGTCTTTCAGGTATATATTAGTTTTTAAATTTTGTTTTGAGTTTTTTTATTTTGGGGGGAGCTGTTTGTTTGTTTTTATTTTGTTTTGTGTTTGAGAAAAGGCCTGACTGTATGATCATGAATAGCCTGGAACTCCCAGAGAAAGTCACCTGCCTCTGTCTCCCAAGAGCACGATTAAAGGCATGTACCACCACAAAAAAAAAAAAAAAAAGGAATGTTGGAAGTCCTTAGTTATCAGGGAAATATAAATCAAAATAACCCTGAGATTCCACCACACACCAATCAGAATGGCTAAGATCAAAAGCTCAGGTGACAAAACATGTTGGCAGGGATGTGCAGACATTGCTGGTGGGATTGCAAACTGATTCAACCACTCTGGAAATCAATCTGGAGATTCCTCAGAAAATTGAAAATAGATCTACCTGAAGGCCCAGCAATACCACTCTTAGGAATATACCCAAAAGTTGCCCCACCATGCCACAGGGGCACATGTTCCACTATGTTCATAGTGGCCTTATTTGTGATAGCCAGAAGCTGGAATCAACCCAGATGTCCCACAACAGAAGAATGGATACAGAAAATGTAGTTCATTTATACAATGGAATACTACTCAGTTATTAAGAAGGAGGGCATCCTGAGTTTTGCACGCAAATGGATGGAACTAGAAAATATCATCCTTAGTGAGGTAACTCAGACCCAAAAGGACATGCATAGTGTGTACTCACTAATAAGTGGATATTAGCCCAAAAAATGTACAGAAGTCCCAGGATGCAGTCCACAGAACTCAAAACAATTAACAAGCCAAAGGGCCCAAGTGAGGATGTCTCAATCTCACTTGGGAAGGAGAAGAAAGCAATCACAGGAGGGGTGAGAGAGAGAGAGACAAGGGTGGGAAAGGAGACAGGGAGGAGAAGAGGGGAACATGATCAGGTATTGGGTGTGGCAAAAGAACTGAAGCCTTGCGGGCTAGCAAAAAGAATGAAAGCAGGCAACCTCAGTAGGTAGAAGGTGGGGGAACCCTTCAGAATGTATCAAAGACCTGGGAGGTAAGAGACTCTCAGAACTCTAAGGGAGGGACCTTAGATGAAATGGCCTACAGTGAGGAGAGGGAACCTGTAGAGTTCACTCCAGCAGAAAGACAGGGCATCAAGTGAGGGATGTGGTTGCCATCCCACAGTGAAAAACTCTGACCCATAATTGTTTCTGTCTGAAAGAACTACAGGGACAAAAATGGAGAACAGCCTGAAGAAAAGGAGGTCCAGTGACAGGCCCAAAGTGGGATCCAGCTCAAGGAGAGGCCCCAAGGCCTGACACTATTACTGAAGCTATAGAGTGCTCGCAGAAAGGGCCCTATCATGACTGCACTCTGAAAGACCCAACAAGCATCTGACTCGGATGCAGATATTTATATCCAACCAATGGACAGAAGCTGCTGTCCCCTGTGGCTGAATTAGGGGAAAACTAGAAGAAGCTAAGGAGGAGGGTGACCCTGTAGGAGGACCAGATGTCTCACTTAACCTGGACCCTCAAGATCTCTAAGACACTGGACCACCAACTAGGCAGTATATACCAGCTGAGATGAGACCCCTACCACATATATAGCAGAGAACTGTTGGGTCTGGGTTCAATCAAAGAAGATGCACTTAACCCTCAAAAGACTGGAGGTCACAAGGAGTGGGGAGGTCTGGTGATGTGGGGGCAGGGTGTGGTGGGGACATCCTTGTGGAGACAGTGGGGAGGGAGGTATGAGATGTGGAACAGTCAGATGTTGGACCAAGAGGGAGAAAAAATCTGGCCTGTTAAAAAAAAAATTAAATTAAATTTTAAAAAAGAAAGAAAACATAAGAGCAATGTTTGTACTATCTATATAAAATTTTATTTTAAAGATTTATTTATTTTATATATGTAAGAACACTGTTACTGTCTTCAGACACCACAGAAAAGGGCATCAGATTCCATTATAGATAGTTGTGAGCCACTGGGAATTGAACTCGGGACCTCTGGTAGAACAGTCTGAGCTCTTAACCACTGAACCATCTCCCCAGCCCCTCTATATAGGATTTTAACAACTGCCAGTATTTCACAGAGAACCCATGACATAAAACATGGGTGTTTAAACACAGAATAAATAAAATTTGCTATAACTTTATTCCTGAAATCTACAGAAATGAGCATGTAACTTAGGCTAAAACTGATGTTCTTTGGGAAATGTACATATTTGAAGCTAGAGAGAAAGAAAAAAGCACATAGATTTGAACATACGTATATATATATATATATTTGAACATGCGTATATATATATACATATATATATGTATATATTATATATATAATACTGCAATATGCAGCCTTTAATAACTAGCAAAAATAATATTAAGCCTAAATTATTTAATATTTTAAAGTCATATAGCTATCAGGCATTAGATGAAAAACAAAATCTATTATCTTTGTTATTTACTATTAGATTTTAATTGCAATAATGGCTTCTTATTCTCCCAAATGAATATTTTTGTTTCTTCTGTTTCAAAATTAGAAAGCTGAGAATTTTAAGGATTTATTGTTTACAATAAAAAGGAGAAAATGAAAAATAGAAAAGAAAAGAAATTGAATAAGACTTGTGTGATGACTATTCCTTGTTGTCAACCTGAACACATCTAGAATGAACTAAAATGCAGAAAAGGAGGGAACATCTGTGATCCAGGTCTTGAAGCATATTGGCTTTGAAAAGTTTAGGCCCAGGCAAGGTAGTACATGCCTTTAATCCTAGGAGACAGAGGCAAGAAGAACTGATCTCAAGACCAGCCTGGACAGAGCAAGTTCCAAATTCAGGCATGGCAATACACACCATTAACCTGGGCCATACCTCTGCTGGAGGCCTACATAAGGACAATGGGAAAAGGGAGTGTTTGTTCTTCTTTGTCTGCTTGCACTTACTTGCCACCACATCTCTTGCAACCTATTTCTTCAGGATTCTAGCTTATACAGAAGACCAACTGAAATGGCTAGCCTCATGGGACCAAGCAACTACTAGATTCTTGGACTTGACATTCATAGCTGCCCGTTGTTGGTTTAGCTGGACTGCAGACAATAAGTCATTCCAATAATTTCCCTTAATATATAGAGACATTCTATCTGTTCTGTGATGGTAGAGAACCCTGACTAATAAAGCATGTAAAGATGGAAAGACCACCTGTACTCATTACTTAACAGAATTGATGTCACAAAAAGGGCCACATTAGTTAAAGTGATCAATGAACACAATCCTTATCAGAATTTTAATGTGAGTTTTCAGAGATAGAAAAAAATTACTAAAAATCACATGAAAGTGAAAAATACACAGAAACCGCAGAGCAATACTGAATAAAATAGCCGGGCAGTGGTGGCACACACCTTTAATCCCAGCACTTGGGAGGCAGAGGCAGGTGGATTTCTGAGTTCGAGGCCAGCCAGGTCTACAGAGTGAGTTCTAGGACAGCCAGGGCTACACTGAGAAACCCTGTCTTGCAAAAAAAAAAAAAAAAAAAAAAAAAAAAAAAACCTGAATAAAACGATTAATGCTGGAGTTATTGAAATATTTTATTTCAAATTATATTAGTGAGTCATAGTAACAAAAACAGTATAATGCTGTCACAAAATCGAACATGTAGACCAATGGACTAGATTAGAAGGCCAAGAAATATGCCTAGGCAACTGCAGCTACCCAGGTTTTGAAAAAATTGACAAAATGAAGAATTCCAATTCAGACAAAGTTGTATGGATTTATTTAGAAAATTACCAAATGGTTTGTCAGTTCAACAGTCATGTAACAGACAGCATGGTACTTAATTTTCCATTACAATTTTAAGTATGTGATTTTATATTTATTGTAAGAATACACTTTGTTTATGTCCACTACTAGAGTGTTGCTTGAATAGTAATAAATTGAATTACATATTATTATACACTTTCTCATGTAATAGACAATATTATTGATTTTTGATGTTGTATATGTTGGCATAAATCTATGAAATTCATATCAAGATAGTAAAAGAAACATTACAATGTACTTGGTATAGGGAGGCACTGGGTATATGCTGCAGTTGAGAATACTTGATAAATATGTCCACTGAATCAATGAGAATGAGGACAATTTATTGGTAAAGCTAGAACAAATGTACCAAAAGAGAAAAGGTAGAACAGTAGATCTGAACCTTTTTTGATAGACTAACCTAGGACACTGTTATATGATTCAGTGCCCAAAACAGTCACATCAAAATCTCTGATGGCAAAATCTAGTATTGATTTGTTTGTTTTTTTCATAAATCACACATTTAATGTTACTTGTTTTCAGTGGGCTTTGAAAACCTTACTACTGTCACACTCAACTGGAAATATGTTGACAATTCCTGACTAAATTCAGAGAAAATAAATATTAGTCTTCTAAAATGTACAGGACTCACCTCCCTAATGTGAACATAAAATTCAAATACCTCCAATGTTCTCCCTTGAAGATATGTTAGCTTCACTCTAAGCAAAGGGCAACACTCCTTTGCGTTTCCCAAGACCTTTACACTGTGATTCATCAGATACCTATAACACTTGCTGAAGTTACCCCTCAAATATTTCTAATTGATCAGTATGAAGTGTCCTTCCTTATCTTTTTTGATAACTTTTGATTGAAAGTTGATTTTATTCCATATTAGAATGGCTACTCCAGCTGGTTTCTTGGGACCATTTGCTTGGAAATTTGTTTTCCAACCTTTAACTCTGAGGTAGTGTCTGTCTTTATAACTGAGGTGCATTTCCTGTATACAGTAAAATGCTGGGTCCTGTTTACATATCCAGTCTCTTAGTCTATGGCTTTTTATTGAGGAACTGAGTCCATTGATGTTAAGAGATTTAAGGAAAAGTGATTGTTACTTCCTGTTATTTTTGTTGTTAGAGGTGGTATTATGTTTCTGTGGCTATCTTCTTTTTGGGGTTGTTAAAAGATTACTTTCTTGCTTTTTCTAGGGTGTAATTTCCTGCCTTCTGTTGGAGTTCTTCATCTATTACCCTTTGTAGGTCTGGATTTGTAGAAAGATATTGTGTAAATTTGGTTTTGTCATGGAATATCTTGTTTTCTCCGTCTACAGTAATTGAGAGATTTTGCTGGGTATAGTAGCCTGGGATGGGATTTTTGTTCTCTTAGGGTCTGTATGAGATCTGCCCAGGATCTTCTAGCTTTCCTAATCTCTGGTACGAAGTCTAGTGTAATTCTGATAGGTCTGCCTTTATATGTTACTTGATCTTTTTTCCCTTACTGCTTTTAATATTCTTTCTTTGTTTAGTGCATTTGATGTTTTGAGTATTATGTGACTGGAGGAATTTCTTTTCTGGTCCAGTCTACTTGAAGTTCTGTAGACTTCCTGGATGTTCATGGGCACCTCTTTCTTTAGGTTGGGAAAGTTTTCTTCTATAATTTTGTTGAAGATATTTACTGGTCCTTTAATTTGGGAATTGTCACTCTCTTCTAAACCTATTATCCTTAGGCTTGGCCTTCTCATTGTGTCCTGGATTTCCTGGATGTTTTGGGCGAGGAGAAATTTGCATTTTGCATTTTCTTTGACTGTTGTGTCAATGTTTTCTATGGTATCTTCTGCACTTGAGATTCTCTCTTTTATCTCTTGTGTTCTGTTGGTGATGCTTGCATGTATGACTCCTGATCTCTTTCCTAGGTTTTGTAAATTCCAGGTTCTCTCCCTTTGTGATTTCTTTATTGTTTCTGTTTCCATTTTTAGATCTTTGATGGTTTTGTTCGATTCCTTCACCTGTTTGTTTGCGTTTTCCTGTAATTATTTAAGGGATTTTTGTGTTTCCCCTTTAAGGGTTTCAACCTGTTTACCTGTGTTCTCCTGTATTTCTTTAAGGAAGTTATTTATGTCCTATTTAAAGTCCTCTATCATCATCATGAGAAGTGATTTTAGATCCAAATCTTCCTTTTCCACTATGATGGTGTATCCAGGATTTTCTATGGTGGGAGAATTGGATTCTGATGATGCCAGGTAACCTTGGTTTCTTTTGCTTATGTTCTTGAGCTTGCCTCCTGCCATCTGGTTATCTCTAATGCTACCTGTCCTCCTTTTATCTTACTGGAGCCTGTTCTTCCTGAGATCCTGATTGTGTCAGAACTCCTCAGAGACCAGCTGTCTCTGAGATCCTGTGAGTCTGGGATCCTGAGATCCTTAGATTCTGGGTGTGACAGAGATCCTGGGAATCAAGCTGCCTCTACAACCTTGAGATCCCGATGTTACCAAGCTCTTGGGATCAGGAAATCCTGTGATCCTGGGTGTGTTAGAGCACCTGGGAGTTGACCTTTCTCTGGGTGTTGTGTGACTGGTTGAGGAGTTCACACCCAAGGTCTACTCAGGGCACCAGCACAGACTAGAGGTATTCCAATTCTTAATTATTACCAATTCAGTTTCAGTTTCATTTTAATTTCCAAATCTTTTTCATAATAGGTAAAAGATGATAGCCCATTATGCATTATAATACTAACCTTACTTTTTTCACTCTTTATGTGCATTATGTGAAAAAAAAAAGAAACCTGAAAAATGACTCTTCAGTTAATAACTCCTTTTATTTTGAATCAAGTAAAGCAGAGATGACTCTGATGAGCTCTTCTGTGTTACACTCACAATAAATTAGTAACACAACACATGTCTTAGTACAGTTCACGGTCAATATAAGTGTTATAGACTGAAGGAGACAGGATGGATTTGGATGGTAACTCTGGAAACTCTTCTTAAACAAAGATGGATGATGACTGGATGAATGAAGAGATGTGAGAGGAGAAATGATAGAGATGTCCCTAATAGTGGAAAGGATATGGAGAGTGCCCCTGAGAAGTCACAGACACTAGCATAGCAACATCCAGTGTGTTCTGCTTTAACGAGGAATAAAGTACAGCTGGTATGAACGTGGTAGATGGCCAAAGGCATTGGTCAATGGAGTAGTGTCAATGTCCTTTGTATCAACAAAAGATTTCAGGTTAAAATTCTGTACAATGGTGGTCAGAAGCAAAAACAGCTCCATGCGAGCCAGGGACTCTCCCATGCACATTCGCTTTCCTGAAAAACAAAAGCAACAGAGAGGTTTCCCTGCTTACAGAAGGTTCCAAACTATTTTAAAGGTAGAGAGATAAGTTTGATTCTTAAATGGTAGATCGGTCAAATACAGAATGACTACAAGGATTTTTATACAAAGATGCACACAATATTAGACACAAATGTCTGTTTAATGACTGGATTAGGAGACACCCTTCATTCATTAAATATTTACTATAAGCTCTATATCACAACTTTACTAATAATTTGTACAACTACTCTTTGAACTTTCAAGCTGATATCAATCTTCTAGAGACACATTCACTTTACTGCTCTAGGAGGCACAAAGAGAAAAACCACCAGTCCCTGAGGACATGGTAGACAATCCATTTTATCCCAGAAATGTTTCTTTTTTTTTTCTTTGTTTGTTTTTTGGTTTGTTTTTTTTGAGACAGGGTTTCTCTGTGTAGCCCTGGCTGTCCTGGAACTCACTCTGTAGACCAGGCTGGCCTCGAACTCAGAAATCCGCCTGCCTCTGCCTCCCAAGTGCTGGGATTAAAGGCATGCGCCACCACTGCCCGGCCCAGAAATGTTTCTTGTGTAATCCAACATAATGGCACATGTTTATGATGCCAAACACTCAGAAAAATGGGGCAATAATATTGAGTGCAGGGTCAGCCTAGACAAAAATGCCCCCCAAAAGCTTACCTTGTACCTGAAGTAAAAGGAGAAATAAATTTTATTTACCTATTGAGAAAGGCATAAAGTAGTCACTCTTCTTAAAGTTCCCATTCTCATCCAGAAAATGGCCAGGGTCAAATACTTCTGGGTTGGGAAATTCTTTGTCATCATGTAGCACAGAAGTCAGTGATGTCATTAAGGTCATGCCCTAAAAATAACAGATAAAAATATGTGAACCCATCCACAAACTTTGGACCAAAATTTATCCTCTCTACAAGAAATGCAGGGACAGAGAATAAAACAGAGACTGAGAGACTGGCCAACCAGTAATCAGTCCAGCTTGAGACACATCCCATAGGCAAGCACCAATCCTTGAAACTGTTAATGACACTTGGTTCTGTTTGCAGACAGGAGTTTAGTATGGCTGTCCTCTGAGAGGCTCCACACAGCAGCTGACTCAGAGGGATGCAGAGACCCACAGCTAAACAGTAGAAGGAGATTGGGGACTCTTATGGAAGAATTGGAGAAGGATTTCAGGCCCAGAAGGAGATAAGAACTCTACAGGAAAACAAACAGTCAGCTAACCTGGACCCTTAGGGCTCTCAGAGACTGAACCACTAACCAAAAAGTATGCACAGACTGGACCTAGCCCCCCCACACACACACATATGAAGCAGATTAGTGCAGATTATTCTTCATGTGGGTCTCGAACAACTGGAACAGGGGCTATGCCATACATGGGATATGTTCTAGCTAGGCTAGCTTTTCATGTATCAGTGAAAGAGGATGTGCCTAGCATCACAGAGACTTGAGACTTGATGTGACAGGGTGTTGAAACACACTAGGGATTGAGGATGGGGTAAGTATTATGGCAGGAAGTGACCTAGAGGAGGAGGCAGTGAGAGAGATGTTAAAATGAATAAATTAAAAAAAATAGTTCAATGAGTGGAAAGGCTCAAAGGTGGCTGAGTAGGTAAAGGCACACAAGCTTGACAAGCTGCGTCTGATCCCCAGAACCCAGAAGGTGGCAAAGAGAACTGACTCCTGAAAGTGGTCCTCTGACCCCTCAATCATTCAATCAATAAATAAATAAATGTAATTTTAAACCTTAACAATGAAAGAAATGACATGCTATCATGGATGCTTTTCAACACTGTCTTAGATATTCTCATTCATAGAAAAATACAAAAAGAACACTGTAGGCATTAGTTCTAAAAAATGAGGGACAAGAAAGACTTCAGAACAGACAGAGAGAGAGATGAAAGAGTACAGAGATAGACAGACAGACAGACTATATTTCCACCAGTCCTAAATAAATTTTAAAGAAGTTCTTCAAAGTAAGATATTTGTCAGCTTATAAGAAAATAAAGAAAAACATGAAAATGTATGGAGCTCACAAGTAACAATGACTCACGGAAAAATTCAAATGGCTCTAACATCATAAGAGAATAAAACACGCTGAATAGCCTTTCCTTCAATCTCTGCTCCATTTTTGTCCCTGTGTTTCCTTTACACAGGAAAAATTCTGGGTTAAAGATTTAGATATGGTTAGATGGCCCCATCCCTCAATTGGGGGAGGTCTTTCTACTGGAGTTAGTCCCTTAAGGTTCAATCTCCCCTCTGTTGGTTATTTCAGCTAATCTCAACACCATTGGGTCCTGGTTGGGATCCATCACATCCACAAACACCAAACCCTAACACTACCACTGATACCAAGAAGTGCTTACAGACAGGAGCCTGGTATAGCTTTCCTCTGAGAGGATCTGCCAGCAACTTAGTAAAACAGATGCATATACTCACAGTCAACCATTAGACTCAACCTGGGTACCCCAATGGAAGAGTTAGGTGAAATACTGAAGGAACTGAAGGGGATTGCAACCCCATAGGAAGAGCAATTGTATCGACTCACAGGACCCCTCAGAGCTACCAGTGACTAAACCAACAACCAAAGAGAATACATGGGTGGGTCCATGACTCCTGCTACATATGTAGCAGAGGACTGCCTTATCTGTCTTCAGTGGGAGGGGAGTGCTTGGTCCCGTGGAGGCTTGTTGCTCCCACAATAGGGGATGCTAGAGGGCTGAGGCAGGAGTGGGTGAGTGGATGGGGGAAGCACCTTCTTAGAGGCAAATGGGAGGAGGGATGGGGTAGGAAGTTTGCAAAGAGGAGACTGGGAAGGGGAACATTTGAAATGTAAATAAATTAAATGAAAATTAAAAAGAATAAAGCACATTTACAATGGAAAAAAGAGAATAAAACTCAAATCATTCATCTCTTTACTATGAATGACAAAAAAAGAGTAAAAATAATAACTGCATAAGTATGTAAAAATATAGGTAATATAAGGAAATGGAAGCTATGGCATCAAAATCAAATCATGGGGCCATAGCTCAGTGTAATAACACTTGGCTGGCATGGGCAAGGTCATGGGTTCAATCCCCAGAAATAAAAAGAAAGAAAAACAAAAGTAGAAAGGATAAATTTTCAAAAATACATGAGTATGGTGGCACATGTCTGTAGCCTAGCACTGGAAGGCAGACATAGGGGAACCACATCAGAAAAACAGTGAGACACTGACTCAAATTTAAAAGTAGGAGAGAGGGCTGGAGAGAAGGCTCAGTGATTAAGAGCACTGACT
This sequence comes from Uromys caudimaculatus, assembly GCA_028551405.1. Classification (NCBI taxonomy): domain Eukaryota; kingdom Metazoa; phylum Chordata; class Mammalia; order Rodentia; family Muridae; genus Uromys; species Uromys caudimaculatus. The sequence continues at coordinate 21,019,481 of CM052703.1, forward strand.
GCTCATCCAGAGGTCCTGAGGTCAATTTCCAGTAACCAAACGGTAGCTCAGAAACATCTGAAATGGGATCTAATGTCTTCGTCTGGAGACAGCTATAGTGTACTCATATACATTAAATAAATAACATTAAAAATAAATAAATAAAAGTAGGAGAGAACAGAGTATAGATACAAATATTTTATTGGATTATTTCCTTTTTTGTTGTTGTTGTTGTTGTTTGCTTATGTCTTTCTAAAGTTTGTCAGCATGTTATGTTGCCATTTCAACATAGCTTGTTAAGATCAAAATATGTTTTCCTATACAAGGCAAAAATCTACAGTAGACATTCACAAGAAATAAGCAAGGAAGCAAAACACAGTTTTTAAGTAAATCACGATGTCACAGCAAAGCATTTAAAAGAGAAAGAAGAACTAAAGAAGCTAAAATTAGACCATGACACTTGGAAAGCAGTACTTGTCAATGATTACCTAATTATAAATAGCTTAAATTCTCAAAGTAAAAGAAAAAATCACCGCAAGAGACTCTGTTCAAAATAAATAACAACAAAACAGCCATATTGTTAACTTATTTCATTTATACAAACTGAAAGAGATTCAATCCAAATAAAGCAGAAGTGGCCATGATTAGATAAAATATTCTTTAAGCCAAAAATCACAAAAAAGAGATGAAGAAGGTCATTATATAATAGTAAAAGGGTGAGTTCAGCCTCTCTCATTTTGTGTTAGTGGACAATTAGAATATTTTTTTGTTTGGTTTGGTTGGGTTTTTTTGTTTGTTTGTTTTTTGGTTTTTTGGTGTTTTTTTTTTTTCCAGACAAGGTTTCTCTGTATAACCCTGGCTGTCCTGGAACTCACTCTGTAGATCATGCTGACCTAGAATCATATTTTTAATTCAGAAACTACAAGACAACTGAGTACAGGGTCTGAGGAACAAGCTTACCTTGGGAATTATATAATTTCTGAATCTAACATTACAGGTAGCTGCATGGGGTACGTTGTTGGGAACAAGGTTAACGTATCTCTGGATCTCATGCACCGTTGCATCAGTGTAGGGCATGTGGGTTCGGTCCTGCATGCAGGGACTCCTGTGTCTGCCAATCACATGATCAATCTCTTCCTGGATTTTAGCTATAAGGACACAATTAAGAAATGGTACATTTGTCATAGCAATTCAAGTCTATATGAAGTGTGATGAAGGTATCAGGCCACATACTCACTTAGAATTAGACCATTGTTATAGCACAAATCCCCTCCACAACTTAAGCATTAAGATTAACATGTGCAAACAGGTACATTAGTGTACAGAAGATTCAATACACAGAAATGATGAAATGTTTCAGTATATAAATGCCTGATGCATGTGAACTCTAATAATTACTGTCTTACTGAGAAAAAAACACAAAAAAGAATTAATTTCACATCCAAATAATAGTGATACTTCAAAATTGAACCATGGAGTTAGAAGCATATTTCCATGGTTAAGAGCACTGGTTGCTCCACCAAAAAATCCTGATTTAGTTCCTAGCACCCACAGGTGGCTCACAAATATCTGTAACCCCAGACCTAGAATTTATGCCTTCTTCTTGTCCCTATGGTCACCAGGCATGCATGTGGTCCACAAACATACATGTAGACAAAACATCCATACACATAAAATAAATAATAAAGATTTTTAATTGAATACTAAATGTCTGTATGTGTGTGTTTATGCATATGTGAGACTTAGTTTCCTGTTTTTCATTTGTACAATTCCCAGAGGCATGCACTTTGAAATTTTCTAGAAGTTTTGTCTGTAGTTTGTAAATAATAACTATTTCTATTATTTGATTGTACTACTTGTGAGCAGTTTTACAATAGAGATGAATTACACTCCTATGACTACTTCACACAAAATTTGAAACTCACATATACATGCATGTTTACACAAAACACACACACACACACACACACACACACACACACACACACACACACTGACACCGACAATGCCCAGAGTATCTTTTCATTGAATTCAGAGCTCTGGTGTTCTACTGCCACTCACAGTAACTTTATTTCTCTTTCTCATTTTTCTCTATTGTCAAAATTGGTTCACTTGTATCTCATCCTATATGTACAAATGGCATCTGGTGACACAAAAACATCGATATTAAAACTTCTTCCAGGCTATCTGAAGAAGATTGACTGTGCCTCACAAATCTCAGAGTCATACCTGTGACCTCCGTGTGCTTCAGTAGGAGCAAGAGTCCATATCTCAGGGTAGTGCTTGTGGTTTCTGATCCAGCTACAAACACATCACTTACAGTAGTCACCAAACTTTCAAAAGTAAACTCGGAATGGGGATTGTGTTTTTCCTGGGAATTTATTTCATTATTAGAGAGTGACCATACATATTAGAGAGTGACCAATTTAAACAATTTTCAAATAATACAAGTTGGCTTACAATAAGCAAATTTAGAATGTGAAGTACATAGTAAAAATATCACAGCAAGTACACAGTATAGCTCAGAATGTAAGTTAGCTAACTCAATCTTCATGCCCTTATTTCTTCCTTGCATCAAGATTCAATTCTCAGAGCATGCCTCACCAATAACATTACAAAAAGAACCCAATACAAAGTTTTCATTCCTTCTTTTAATTTTAAGATTTACTTATTGGTTTATTTATTTATTTATTTATTTATTTATTTATTTATTATGTCTACAGCATTC
>CM052703.1:21022287-21040049 GCA_028551405.1 Uromys caudimaculatus
AGCCCTCATTCTTTATTTCTTAAAACAATGGAGACGGTATACTTTGCCTGGAGCATAAGTAGTTGAACATCTGTATGAAGGCTGGAGAGATGACTCAACCATTAAAAACACTGGTTACCCTTCCACAGGATACAAGTTCTATTCCAAGCATCTATATCTGGCAGTTTACAACCATCAGTAATTCTAGCACCAAATGATCCAACATCTCTGGGTCACTGACAAACAAACACAACACCTTGCATCATTTTAGAATACTAATAATAAATCTTTAACATCAATATGAATACTCATATACAAAGTATAAACATGGAAAATAGCAGGCATGCACCACTATATCTAGAAATAGTTTGAAGTTTTTGGAGTGTGATACAAAGTTGAATAAGAGACTCCTGACTCTCCCTCTACCTACTGATACATATATATATATATATATGTGTGTGTGTGTGTGTGTGTGTGTGTGTGTGTGTGTGTGTGTATGTATATATATACATATATATATTTGTATATTTATTTATATGTACACATAGGTGTGTTTTATATATTCATGTGTATATATATATTAATTTATATATGTTGATGTAAGAACAGGTTTAAAGACTAGCATACTTTTAAACCAAGAATTTATTCATGCTTGTGCACAAAGTGAAAGTAATGGTTAAAAGTATATTACTTCAATAGTGACAATCCAAAAACACTATCATAAAATTCTTTAAAAGCTCCAACATACAGAATTTTCTGAGTGAAAGAAGGACAAGGCCACAAATGAAACACGATCTCAAAGGTTTCTGGTAAGTTAACCCTTATGTTGGTGACTCTAGGCCAGAGGGGATTAAACATATATGTGGTTCCCTAAACCATGGGGGTAATGGCTGCTGTATACAGTATTGCAAGCACCCCTAACAGTGCTAGTCACTGGGGAGACTATTTTAACATTGGAAAGTGCAGGTGAGGGAGCAGACAGGGAACACTGCACATTCCTATTCTGATGTAAATTATTACAGTAAAAGGCAGGTCCTCAGAAAGAGCAAGAATGAATGAACATGACTCAGCCATTTCACTCTTCAGTATACATCCAAACCCAAATTGAAATTAATAAGTGACAGAGATGCCTGCACTCCTGTTACCTACAGCACTATCCACTGGGAACAACCAAGGTACCTATGACCAAAATGATGGACTTTTAAAATATGAGATAGATTAAAATTCAAGATGGTGGGGCTGGAGAGATGGCTCAGTAGTTAAAAGCACTGCCTGCTCTTCCAGAGGTCCTGAGTTCAATTCCCAGCAACCTCATGGTGACTCACAACCATCTATAACTGTAGCCCCATGGGATCTAATGCCTCTTCTGATGTGCAAAACACCCATGAACACAAAATACATAAATAATTTTTAAAAATTTAGCATGGCTGAGAATAATCCAGGATTAAAGACATTGTTTCACAATCTATCTTTCCACAATGCAGGCTACCATTAAGACAGTCTTAAGAAGGGAAAGGCCTTGTAGCTGGTTCTTGAAATCCATTCTGATCTCAGATACCACTCTACTGAACTCAGTGATTCCTTCTGGCTAGGAAGAGCATTGCAGTCTTCTATAGTTTTAAACAAATTCCTGAGTAAGTGGAATTTCTTCATGTCAATGCCTATATTTTCAGAGTACCTCAAAAACATTTCTACCTGATTATCTAACCAGAATCGTTTCTGGTTAGACCAGCTAAGGTTCTTACCCTCCTCTGTGTCACCATCCACATCCAAGTCTGTCATCACTTTACTGTACAAATCTTAAATTCTCACCTCTGCCTCCTCACTCCAAAGATTAGTAACAAGCCCAAGTTACCTGTCTGTCATTCTCCTGTATGATCAAGTCCACTTTTTACTTTAGTGTTTAGTACTTTGCATTTTAAAGTCGTTATGCCTAACTCAACCAAAGTGTATCTTCCCTGTCCTCATATACCTTATTAAATAATCCTGATTGCTTAACAATTCAAGTTTAAATCTTTAATGGTGGTGTGGGGCAGTGATCTGTGCCAGGCAGTCTGACATCCGGTTGAGCTCAGGCAAAAAAATTCTGGAAGACCCTGTGATATTTTTTCACAAGGGACCAGACCATATTTTTAGCCAATGCTCCCAGAAGACTCCTGTTCAACCGGTCATAGCCTTTACAACCCCCGTGTAGAGAGAGGCCTGACATGTGAGACTTGTGTGAGACTTGTGATGTAGAAAGAAACCCTGAGTCCCAGGCAAAGCAAATGAGGTACCAAAAGGGCCCCAAGCTGGGCCAATGGAAAGTATCAGCTACCAAACCTCTATCCCCTCCCAGAGCAATATAAACAGAGCACCCTGATCCAAGTAACTCTCTCTCTCTCTCTCTCTCTCTCTCTCTCTCTCTCTCTCTCCTCTCCTCTCCTTCTCCACCCGCCTGTCTTGTGAGTGCTGCCTGCCATCCAGAATGAATAAAGATGAAAACTACTTTGGTGTCGGAGAACTTTGTCTAAGGAGCTGTGACACTTGGGCCCGTGAGGAGACCCGCTCTACAGTGGTGGAGCACTCCTAATGGAGGCAGGTACCTCGGGAAGCACGCTATGGTCAAGAATTGGGGCAGGGTGGCAAGTGCTCTGAGCACAACGGAGCTGGAGAGTGCCCACAGCTAGTCTCTATCTGTACTCCTTCCCTGCGCCTCCATGGCCAAGCAGCCACCACCGCTGGTGGAGGCAGTAGTGGCCTGACCACCTCAAGTGACGCCTGGGCAGGGATAGCCACAGCACCAGGCCCGGGACTGGAGAGCGCCAGGGCAGCAGACAGCCACAGCATTGGGCCCAGGGCTGGAGAGGGCTCGAAGCTCGCCCCATCTATAGCCACCCGAACCTGACTCAATTCAGCTCAGGCTTGCGCATGTGCCCGCAGGCGGGTCTCACAGAGATTGCATCACTGGAATCAGACACTGGGGGAAAAGCACCAAAAGCAGCCAGCACTCTTTCATTGCACTCCCGAACTAGAGCCAGGGGACCCATCCACGCCTGCATTTCTCCCCACGTGGGAGAGTACAACATGATGTTAGTCCATTTCATGCCCACAATAGAAACCTAAAGTGCTTACCAAGTGTTTCTTGCCTGAAAAGTTCAATTTTACCCAATAAGAATATAAATAATTAATGAAACATAAGCCAACAAATAATACTTTACCTGTTCCATTTTGATCAGGAAACAGTCAATGAAGTCCCGAGGATTGTCTATGTCTAGTGTTTCTTGGTGTTCTTTCACTCGCCCCAAAATATAACTTTTTATTTCAGTAAAATTTTTAATTAATTTCTTTTGGCTCCCTGGGAGATAATCGATGAAGGCAGGGATAGCATTGCAGACCTTAAACATTTTTAAAAATATGTTTATTAGACTGAATGTGGTCACTGGTGTTTGTAATCCAGTTACTCAAGAAGCCTATGTGAATGAATCACCAGAGCCTAGGAATTTGAGAATAACCTGGGTAGCATAGTGAGATGCAGAGGACTGCCTTGTCTGGCCCCAGTGAAAGAAGATGCACCTAACCCTCAAGAGACTTGAGGCCCCAGGGAGTGGGAAGGTCTGGTGGGGTGGCAGTGGGAGGGGTGGGGACATCCTCTTGGAGATGGGGAAGGAAATATGGGATGAGGAACAGTCAAGAGGATGGACTGGGAGGGGGATAACTACTGGACTGTAAAAAAAGATTAAAGAAAAAGTTTTTAAAATAATAATAAAATACACCTGGAATACAAAAAAAGAAAAAGAGCAAAAGTAACACAAGGAAGGAGTAAGAAGAATGATGTACTGAAGTAACCTTTTTACGAATTTTTGAAGGTTAGAAACAGAGAGTGTTAGTGGTTGGGAGTCATATAATCATGTGGGCTATTATCTTCCCACACTTGTGCTGATATTGAGCCTATACTGAACATGCAGCTAGGTCAACAAGAGCCGTCTTTACTTTAATAACTTCCATTCTTTGTATAACAGAGGCCTCTGTTGGTTGTACTCAGCCATGCAGGCTGCCATCTGAGCTGTCTTTCACTTCTGAGACTTCCTCTTACTGAAAGTTGGAGATTTAGAGCCAATATGTCCTGAATCCTGCTTGGAAGATAAATGTACAGGTGTACTCAATTGTTTAGCCACACTTGTGTATAAGCATTTACCATAAAAAATGCTTTGCTGGGTTTCTTAATGTCTATTGATGAACTATTCTCAATAGTTAGGAAATGGAATCAGCTTAGATATCCTACAAAAGATGAGCGTGTGTGTGTGTGTGAGAGAGAGAGAGAGAAAGAGAGAGAGAGAGAGAGAGAGAGAGAGAGAGAGAGAGAGCCACAAAATGGAATGTTGTTTCATCCATAAATAATGAAATTGGGACATTTTTCAGGAAAAAGCATGGAGCTAGAGATGTGTGTATAAGTAATGAAAGTGGAAAGGGAACAATGAGAAGGAAGAAAATTAGCAGAAGCAGAATGAAAGGCAGAAAGATAAGAGAATTCATATGATAGAAAAATCAGAAGAGTACTGGTTAGGAGAACAAAAAGAACCAGCAAAAGTGGGAAAAGGAGGGATGGCATGAGCAGTGAGGGAGGGAAATGATAAGAACACACACACACACACACACACACACACACACACACACACACATTCGCACATTCACATCATAACAAAGCTCATCCCTTCATGTGCTGATGTAAATTTTTGAACCCTTCAGATTTTATGAATTTCTATGAGTCACACGTTATTGCTGAGGATAGCGATTAAGGAAGTTTGGGAAGTGTGCTATAGAACAGAAAGCCACTCCTGCTATTTTTACAACTATTCCTCAACCTCCAGAATGGAACCCTGACTTTAAAACTGGGAAGGATGCAAAGATCACGAAGGATGAAATTCCAAAAGTATAAAATAGAGAGGAAGACTTCAAATATGGAAGAAGGGAATTACAGGAGATGGTGGGGAGAGGAATAAATAACTCTACGTGTACTTAAGAAGGCCATAGGAAAACTTTATTTAATGTTTACTTAAAATACATATAAAACATATAGTTGTGTGTATACACATATATATGTACACACATCACACACACAGAGTGATTTGAAGTTTAATATACATATATAGTAAATGAAGTTGTATTACTTCATTTACTATGATGATGCTCCCCTTAAGAACCATAGACTCTTAAAAAAAAAAAAAAAACAGGGAGAGCAAGGAAAATCTCCCTTCAAGTTGGTATTTGGGGAAGTCCAAGAAGCTCTTAAAGCAAAATAGACGATTGCCTTTGCCATCGCCCCTGATTGCCTCCCAGAACATGAAGCTAAGACCCTACTGCCAAAGGCAACACATTTTGGACATCCAGGCCTTAAAAGAATCCAGCTGAAACCAACTTGGAAATGTCTTCACTGAGGACTAGCTCACACTGAATTCAAAGATAATACATAAGTTACCAAGAAAGGAAAAACAATTGTAAGTCTTTATGCAGCTACAAAAACCTACAAACCTCAACAATGAGCAGAACAGCAAGATATCCTCCATGATGCAATAGTGGTATGTATATCTTGGGAGTAACCAACAATTGTCTACTAGGACATAACTTCTGCTCAATTGAGGGAAATCTGAGAATTACTGTAAATCTAGGCAAGTACCAATCGCTGGTAAGGTTATAGACCCTAGAGAAGAACCTACTACTACGCCTTTCCTAAACCAATATAACTCCTAACTGCATTCTAAATACTTAGCCTATACACACAGCAAAGTGTAGTGCTCACCCCTTACCAAAGAAACTTCTTTTTAAAACAGATGGATAGTATTACAGAAAGCTACAACAAGTCAAAATGCAGAGAACAACTAACTGTGGGGTGCCCAATGCCAACTGATAGATCTAAAAAGCAACTCCTGCTCCTAAGAATTAGGGAACACATTGAAGAGGTAGCCAAAATATTGTGAGAAACAGACCAGTGTATCTGTTGGGAGATGGTATCTTCTACATATGAGGGAGAAGCTGTATCCATGCAATATCAACAATATGATAGTATAAACAAGACCCGCACAATGGCAACACCAGTTGGCATGTCCACATGGCTGGGAGAAATCACAGAAGGTCCCACACCTAATTTTAGTGCTACAGACAACCAGCGGCTGCTAAGAGGAGGGGAATCATTCCTTAGCAAAGAGCCACCCTGATAAGTTATCTAATCGCAGAAATCCTAAACAATTTGCACTTGAGCAACATTAAATGTACTCAGTAGCATATGTGTGTGTGTGTGTGTGTGTGTGTGTGTGTGTGTATCAGTGATAACTTAAAATGTCATTAATTTTATAGGGAGTTAGAGGGGAGAAGAGTTAAGAGAAAAACTGAAGGAGCTGAAGGGGGTTGCAACCCCATAGGAAGAACAACAGTATCATTTACCCAGACTTCTCAGAGTTCCCAGGGCTTAACCACCAACCAAAGAGTATACTTGGAAGGATCCATGTCTCTCACTACATATATTGCAGAGGACTGCCTCATCCAGCATCAGTGGGAGGGGAGGAGCTTGGTCCTGTGGTGGCTTGATGACCAGAGCAGGGGATGCTAGAGGGGTGAGGTGGGAGTTGGGTTGGAGGGTGGGGGAGCACCCTCTTAGAGACAAAGGGGAGGGGGAGGAAGTGAGGGGTTCATGGAGTGGAGGCCAGGAAGGGGTATAATATTTGAAATGTTAATAAAAAAAGATTAATAAATAAAATAAATATTTAAAAAAACTTTAATTTGATAGAGAAATAACCATACATGATTTCTTGTAAAGAGAATATCTTTGACTCACCTGCATCCATGGGGAGTTCAAGATTTTAGCATTTTCATTGAATTTCTCCATCAAGTTAAGAAAATTCTCATCTTTATAATCAAAACGATTGTGAAAAATAACTGAACAGATCACGTTGACGGGTAAACAGCTCAGGATGAATGTGGGATCACAGAGTGAGCCTGAAGGATTGAAAGCAGTTTAAAATACCATTAAAACATCCATGTAAACATCTTTATCTTTAGACTAAAATAATAATAACAATAGTTTTAGAATCCCTAAGGAAATATTGGCTCAGAAGTGACCATATTGGCAAGAACTTCCACATGCTTCCAATGAGAACTTCACTGTTTCTTTAGTCCTAGCTTGCTTAATAATCATTAGCTAAATCTTTAACATCTGCTCCCTGTGTAAACATCATTCTTCGTGTACATAATTCTAAGTTAAGTTCTAAAAAACACATCATCACTTTTTTGTTGTTGTTGTTGTTGTTATGGAAACAGGGTTTCTCTGTGTAGCCTGGGCTATCCTAGAACTCACTCTGTAGACATGGCCAGCCTCAAACTCACAGAGATCTACCTCCCTCTGCCTCCTGAGTGTCGGGACTAAAGTTGTGTGCCACCACTGCCAGGCTATACATTACCAATTTTTCTTTAAATGATAGATTTTTGGGTTTTTTTGTTTTTGTTTTTGTTTTTGTTTTTTTGCTGTTGCCAAGAAGTGCTTGCAGACAGGAACCAGTTATGGCTGTTCCCAGCACCTGACCAATACAGATGCAGATATTCACATTACCACTTGTAAGAACACATAAAATTTCAAATTTTCAATGTAGAACCTCATCTCTCCTCGCAATTGCTACACAATTAAGGAAGACAATAGGACCTGGAAACACGTTATGCCCAGTGACTAGCTGAAGGAGTCATGTCCACCACAGACAGCAGAGAAGATGAGCAAGGAGAAAAAGATTACAGGAAATGCAGCATTCATCAGAACAAATGTGAGAGACCAGAAATACCTATATCAAAAAAAAATAGGGTAACAAAACACAAGCACCAATTCTTATTCATTTGTTTACCTAAAATAAAGGTGAAATTAAAGTAATTTCAAATGAAAATTCAAATGGGACATATACAGAGTTTTCATTAATAAGTGGAGTATTTTAATTCTTTCATTCCAACATTGAAAAAGAAAAAATATAAATATTTGTGTCCCTAGTCACTCCGTATATCACTTTAACTTATTTAGATAAAGCCTATCCTCTACTGAAATCCTGGGTTATTGTCCTATATAGTCATTAATAGGGTCTATAGTGTTTTTTATTTGACAGTCATTTTATCATAAGAAATTAAAGCAGAAGAAATATTAATTTTGCATTGGCATATTTAAATAAAATAGTGGTGATTCACACAGTGTGGTATAACAATCTGGATTCCTTGCCCTACAGGATGAGAGCATAGCAAGCTTGGGTCAAAAACCTGGGTCACAGAGTGAGATGCTGTCTCAAAAACAATTTTTAATTGAATCACCAATAAGTCCTCAAATTCACATCATAAATAAAATAAAATGTATGTAATAAATGAAAAGTATGTACCCCATATAGCTCGCAAATGTTATTGTATCCTGACAACCACCAATGTGTGTGTGTGTGTGTGTGTGTGTGTGTGTGTGTGTGTGTGTGTGTGTGTGGATACTAGCAACTGGGAGCTTACAAGGACACAGATTTGCATGTAGGTAAGGCACCCATTAACATAAAGTAGAACTGAAAATAAATAAATATTAAAAATTTCATTAGATTTCTAATCTATCCTTACATTTAGGAAAGATAATTAAACTCGAGGTAACTTGGAACCCAAGCTGAAAAATCAAATTCACTTTGACAATAATTATAATAATTGTGCCAAACCAAAAATTCAATGTTTTAAGATGCACCCAGAACATCCTTTTTATCTGATATGTAGAGGACAGCAAATCAGATGTGAACCATGTGAAAGGCTGGTGGTTGCAGAGCCCAAGAGGAGACACACAGTGTCACTCAGGAAGAACATCAGCATTGGATTGTAGACAGGAGAAAAGAGAGGTCAGGAAACCACATTAGGTCTTGCACAGGAGGAAGGCATGAGGCAGGGTAGAAACACTGAGTGAGCTTCATTGAGAGTAACCTCAGTGGGATCTGGATGCTCTTAGGGATCCCAGACTTTGCTGTCATGTGACCTGGAGCAAAGAAAACACAGGACTGCCATTTGTGAATTTGGTAAAGAAAACATTTGTGAGAATAATCATAACATTTTGTTGAAAAATCAAAGGCTTGCTTTCTATGTGTAGGAAATAGCTAACCCTGGGTGTAGAGGTCCCTCCCAGGATCTGGAAGACATCTATGAATCAAAAAGAGTAAAATAAAGAAAACTAAAACATGGCTAATAAGAAAATTACAACGGAGAGACTGAAAGCTAATTTACAATTAGCAGAAGAATAGGTTAGAATTAATAACAGTTGAAATACAGTTAAATAAATAATGCCATACATGTTCAATATTAGCAGAATTCATCATAGTACATATTTACTCAAGAGATATGAAAAGCCACAGCAAATAGTTACTCATATCAAGTAACCACCTGACAACTTTTAAAAAGCCCTTTGTTTATAGGGTAAATACAAAAGGAAATAAAATATGATAAGCATCATTACTGGCAGAAGTTACAGGCATGGGTCTTGAAGGAATTATGTGTCACTGTGTAACTAAAGCTGACCAAATAGGTGTAAAATACCTCGATGACAAAACATGTCACTTTCTCATCTTCTATGAAAATATGATGAACTCAACCATACCATATACACTTGGCAAATGCTGTCCAAGGAAATATTCTAAATAATAAAGTCACAGTGATACTATAGGAAAATGTTACCCGGTATTAATGTTAATGAGACTTAACACTTTCAATCTTCATGATGTTCTGTTCTGAAAGCAACTGGGTCAGAATGGGATTCTATGAGTATTGTGTCCACACTGTGTGCACAATCAGCATGTACAGACATGAAGACAGATAAGCAAAGCTCTGTCCTTGGGCACTAGCATGAGAGCTAACAATCACTGCCCAGAAGTAGCTAGGGACCATTGCAGTGTTGAAAAGGGCGTGTAGAGGAAGAGTCAGGCAAACAAGGACCCACCATTTGTTTTTCTTAGTTCTTCCACAAGACAAGATGCTTCCTCTTGAATTCGATCCTCTATGCTCCTCTTCCCCATCCCAAAATTCCTCAAGGTCATAAGTGAGAATCTCCGAAGCTCCTTCCATTTTGTTCCATTGCTGAAAATGATCCCTACCAGAACAAGAAACAGAAACTAGAAGGGCGACCTCAGACAATGGAGGGAACAGGACCCTGGCTGCCACTTGGCTACCTGCCTGTGGTGGTTTGAATATGCTTGGCCCAGAGTGGCACTATTTGAAGGTATGACATTGTTGAAGTAGGTGTGGCCCTGTTGGAGGAAATGTGTCACTGTGGGTGTGGGCTTTAAGACCCTCATTTTAGCTGCCTGGAAGTCATTCTTTTCCTAATGGCCTTCAAATGAAGAGGGAGAACATTCAGCTGCTCCTGCACCATGCCTACCTGGACAGTGCCTTGCTCCCATCTCGATGATAATGGACTTAATCTCTGAACCTGTAAGCCAGCCCCAATTGAAGTTATCCTTATGAGTTACCTTGGTCATGATGTCTGGTCACAGCAGTAAAACCCTAAGACACTGCCTAAGGAGCTTTTCCTGTCTAGTCCCTAGATCCCTGCTCAGCATACACACGCATACACATGCATGTGCATACATGCACATATGTGCGCACACTTACCCAGACCTCTATTTGTTCTTTCAACAATTGGGAGAATACCCCTCCCAGAAAACTCCTCTCCAAGGCCATCCAGGGCTTCCTTTACTGCTTCATATCCATGAACCACCACAATAGGCTTCATACCAAAGTACACAGTGAACACAGGGCCATAGACTTTTGAGAACTGGAAATAAGAAAGAAAATATAAGTAGCAGAAGAATAATTTAGGCTGATGTGAGCATCTTACTGTCCACATCCATAGTCTGCCAACCACAATTCAAATTTAGATTAAATGCATAAAAAGCTGTTTGCTATAGCTTTCACAAGCAACATGAGTCTTGTTTACCAGAAGATTTCCAGACAATTCAATGTGCAAACTGTCAGAACTGTGACACTTTGAAGTAAGTTTATCTGTGAACTTACAGATAAAGAGACTGAGGTTCAAAGAATCTCAGATTCATTTTAGTTTCCCATGGGTCAAAATTCAACACTCAGATTAACACCCTTCTCAGTAGATGTCAGATACTTGAGCAACGAACCAGTATTGGGAGCAGTTTGCCACTTCGCAGAAGCAGAGAGAGAAAAAGAAAAAAGAAAAAGAAAAATTCTGCCTGCCAGGCAGTCATGGTGGGTCAGGGTCTGTTGGCAGATTTCTGTGGGGCAATGGACAATGAGAGGAAACCTGGTAAGGTCGAGCTAAAGACTTGAAGCCCCAAAGAACCTGAAGGGATGGTAGGAGCTTTGTCTGCTCCAGTCCCGAGGCCCCTGTCACATAGCTGCAGCCCCACATAGATTTGTGGCTATCAATCACATAAGGGAAATACTCCAAACCCTTGTACATGTAGATGAGACATCACTTACCTCTCAGACTGAGACAATAAGAAAAGAGCCATGACCACAGTCAAGTAGGATCAAAACATAGTTCTACACGCTAATGAGGTACTTAGAAGCCCAGAGAGCATTGTCAAAGCTTCCCTTCTCAGACAATCCTCCCTGAAAAAGTTATTTAATCTCAGGCCCACCTTTAGAAGTAAGCTATTGTTTTTTGAATACATTATCCACCATGACAATAAAACGTTTAGAACCATGGACTGTCTCTTTTCATTGAGATCCATTGTAGGGAGCCATGGAGAAGGCCTTCACCTATAGAGCTGCAGTCTAGTCTCCCATAGAAGGCCTGTCTGTACTCCCAGCCAAGATTGCCATCATGCCTGTAGCCATCAAACAAAGAACTATCACTACTGGGACCAGTTGATGCCCCCCCCCCCAGGTCCCAGGCTAGATGCAGCCTGTGGGCCTCCAACTCCATTCTCTGCTCTTCTGTGACTCCCAGTGGTGCGTGGATGTCCAAGAGCCTGAGAACCCCATGGCCCTGGCCTTGTCGGATGCTCAGGGACACCCGAACCAGCTCTGGCTTTCCTATGTCTCAGATTGCACTTTCCCAACACCAGAGAGGTGTCTTGGTGCTTCCGTACAGCCCCACCTGCCCCAGAGCCGGTATGGAACTCTCCAAGTGGCCATACCCAGGGGTAGAGCAGACTTGGGCCTACATTCCTACAGAATTCCTGGACTGATGAGGCATAGAACAATAATAGGAGGTATACTTGAGGCTGACCATGAGAGACTGAAGATTCTATGGTATTGACGTTGGTGGAAGGAGCAGGGAGGGTTTTTGATGGGGACAGATGTCTTATGTATATATTTCAGCAACTGTTTCTGTTAGCTCATGGCTATGTTTCCCACATTACTGTGAAGTATAAAAAGGCTAAGAAAAATAAACTCTTTTTTAGACTGGCATGGTATTGAACTTCAGCCCTTCCAATTCTAAATCTTGACTTTGCATCTTTTTTCTGCCTTTCCTATAATGATGCTCACTCCCCCATCAGAGACTGTTTGACTTCATGCCAGAAGACCAGCACAAAACAGTCCCCTGCATCCCCACTGAAACAAATACTCAACTATGAAGGACTCTGTTTCAGGATTGTGCTGAGCTCTTCTCACAGAGTCACTCAGTCACCCTATGATAAATACTAGAAACCTCCTATTTGAAAATGCTCCCTAAGAAGCTCCCAGAAGTCAGGGTGGGTGACTTTAGCTGAAATGCCCAACAGTGGGGATATTGAACCTGAAGAAACCACCTCCAAGAGACCGACAGGACCCCCAGGGGAAAGATGGGGACACCAACCCACCTTCAAATTGTTTGACTCAGAATTGATCCTATCTAAAAGAAATGCAAGGACAAAAATGGGGCTGAGATTAAAGAAATGGCCAGAGACTGGCCCACCTTGAGACCCATCCCATGTTCAGGTATCAGTCTTGGACACTATTAGTGATACTATGCTGTGCTTGCAGACAGGAACCTAGCATAACTGCACTCTGCGAGGCTCTATCAGCAGCTGACTGAGACATGCACTTATTCAAGCCAAGCACTGGACAAAGGTTGGGGGCCCAACAGAAGAGTTAAGAGAAGGATCGAAGGCCCTGAAGGGGATGGTAATCCCACAGGAAAACCAAAAGTGTCAACTTACCTGGATCCCTAGAAGCTCCAAGAGACTGAGACACAAACCAAAGAGCATATGCCAGTCCATGGCTCCTGTACATATTTAGAGAGGGCTACCTTCTCTGGCCTCAGTGGGAGAGGATGCACCTAGTCCTACAGAGACTTGATATATCAGGGTGAAGGAATACTGGGGCTCACCCTTTCAAAGATAAAGGGGAGGGGGTTGGAGCTGAACTCTGTGAACAGGGACCAGGAAGGGAATAGCATTTGGAATGTTAATTAATTATCATATTTCTAAAATAACAGAAATCTCTCTCTAGATGAGTGTGATGACAGGTTGTCTGCACAGCATCCCACCAAACATGCTCTTCCATGCTGCTCATCCATAGGTCTGGCAGCAGCTTTGCACAGAAACACTGATTCCCCACTGGACCTTACTAGTTCTATGTCCTTCACATATGTTGACTCAGACTCCTTGACATCAGACATCATGTATTTCTTTGAAGAAATTTAATTATTTTGGTTGGCTAACCTAAAGATAAAACACAACATGTACATAGATAATGTCTCCAGTAAATCCTCAAAATAATTCCATTACCTTTTATCTTATGCAAGAAGTTGTAGCTAAGAATCATGAAAAATTTCTCTCTGCTATATGGATTTTTATCTTACAATGTAAAAATGTTTATGTTGTATAAATATATTATCTCATTTAATAATTTCTGACAATAAGAAACCAAATATTAAAAATCCACGGTGCACATTTGCTTTATGATAACATAGTTTAACTCCAGAAATGTGCTTATTTAACAGCAGAGAATAATTCTTACTTTACAGCCACTATGTAGCAAGAAGGATACTTACATTGGTGAAGGATTTGCTGATGTCCTTCACACCTATCTGAAGGATGTTTCCAATAATTGGGAGAGGAGTGGGGCCAGGAGGGAGCCTCCCTCTCCCAGAGGTCTGTCTCCAGAGTAAGAGGAGAAGCAGACAGGAAAGAGTGAGCACCAGGACCAGGACTGGATCCATGGGAGCTTTCTCTTCTCAGGGAGACTCCTGTGAGCTTGCAGCCCAGGGCATTTATAAGGCTAGCTGCCAACTCAACATGTGCTTCTGAGATCTAAGTGACCAATCAGTTACGTGCAGTTTTATCTGTCTTCTGAATGGACTCTGGCCTGATGGCAAACGTGTAAAGAAGCTGCTCTTTACAATTGCTCTCCTGGGAGGAGATTTACCAACCATGGTTGGTCTGGAGATGGACTTAACCCAGAGATTGTTGAGTCTTTTGTTGTTGTTGGTGGTGGTGGTAGTGCTGCTGTTGTTGTGGGTTTTTTTTTATTTTGGGGTAGGGCAGATTTCAGTACTCTCGTAGTTCCAGTTGCATCTTGAAGACTGAATCAAGCTTCAATGAAATAAATATTTGTGTTCATGTGTGCATCTCGGTGTGCATGCATCTGAGTGCATATGCATGTGTATGTGGAGGCTAGAGACTAACTTTTGGTGTCTTCCTCAATGTCACCTCTCTCTCTGCCTCCCCCTCTCCCCTCCTTCCCCCATCTCTCTCTCTCACACACACACAAAGAGAGAGAGAGAGAGAGAGAGAGAGAGAGAGAGAAAGAGAGAGAGAGAGAGAAGATTCCTCAGTGAACCAAGAGATCTTCAGGCTTCCTCCTGTTTCTACCCCCATCCCACCCATCATTGAGGTTGCAAACATGGACTACAGAGCCCAGCGTTTACATGACTACATGACTATTGGGGGAACTGAACTCAGATCCTCGTGCTTGCACAGAGTATATTTAGCAACGGAGCTATTTTCCCAGAACCTGAAGTAAATTAGTTTGTGCAAAAAATCATTTTAGCCTCTGTACTGGTCACCAGCTGGGAGTTTAGGATGTTGAAGACAAGCCATGTATTTTATACCTAGTCTATAAAATACTGTTTAGCCAGTGGTGCTTCTCAAAAACTAGGATACTCTCCTTGAGACTGAAAATCTTATGCAAGATTTCAGCATCTGTACCAATCTGAGAGTTGCCTAAAGAGGAAACAGATACCATAACTCATACATCTATGATTTGGTTTCTTCCCCTCCCCCCACCCCTGATATCTCAAGCTATCCACAAACTCAGGACCCTACTGCCTCTGCCTCATACATAGGCCACCACTTGGGAAATATCCACATTTTAGCTTACCCCAAATGCATCAAGGAATTAAGTAAATATGTATATTTTACCATTAAAAGCCCTCTTTTAGAAAAAAAAAAAACACTTAAAGCAGGAAGTTTTGCTTCTAATTTTTTTATGGGTAAAGGGCATCTGGGAGCATACCATACATGTTATATATTGTACCTCATACATTGAAGAACTTAGCTTTGAGATAAGTTCTGTTGGCCTTTGCAGTGACCTATGCCTTGCACTGAAGCTATCCAGTGGGAAAACAAAAATCAATCCCTCATCTTTAATTACTCCAAATGTACAGCACCCTGATTTTGTTCCTAGGGCAACAGCTCACACAAAATAGAAGTCCTTATTTGATTCTGATGTTCTCAGGGAAAAACCAGAAAACAAACTGAACGAGTGTCACCTCTGCAGAGGTGAGGAGGGAGAGTTAGGCAATGGTCTACTCATCATCTTTGAAGAGATTTTGACAGTTTGGTTTCCAGAAGTTTCACATCACACATATCCCTCTGGAGTCCCTCAACTACCTTTGCCTGAGATAAAACCCTTTCTTTTTCAAGCTGAGGAAACTGGACCTTAAAGAGTCACACAGACTAAACAGAGTAAAGCAACGCTGGAACTCAAGTCCCCTGTAACTTGTACCTTTCTCTCCATACTTCAGTTCAACTGGGTTCACCAACATCAACTATGTTCTGTGAGTCAACATCTCATGACTCAGGCTGTGACTTTCAAATAAACATGAATTTAGTTAATAATTACATTACCTGTGGAATTAATGTGTGTCAGAAGTTTAGTGTATAACACTTATTGCTTGAGTGAATACAGGGCTTGGTGAATTCTTTATCAAAGGCAAAGAGAAGCAACTATATTGTACCTGACTCACATAACCTTAAAATCTAATAGCTGTAAAAATAGTTTGTTCCCTTTAAAACAATCATGCTTTTCTTCTAGCAGTCCTTACTACCAAGCATTCAGTATGGAGTTTGGACATGGCATCTCTGTGAGCTAAAAGAAATCCTCTTTTCTTCAAAAGTAGCCATTGTATTTTCAGTTGTGTTGTTGTGACAGTATGACCCACCAAAAGCAACTTAGAAGAGAGGACACTTATTTCACTTACAGCTCCACCTTACAGTCCATCCTAGTGGTAAGTCAAAGCAGGCACTTCAGCTAGTCATATCTCATTCACAGTCAAGAGCACAGTGAAATGAATGCACATGGACTCACATGCTTGCTTACTTGTGCTCAGCTTCATTTCTCCAATCTTATATGGTTCAGAAATCCCTGCCTCAGGATGGTACCAGCCACAGTGAACTGAACCTTACCAAAAGTATTAACTCAATTTAAAACTATTCCCCAATATAACCTCCACAATACACTATATCAGATAGTTCCTTATAGAAATAAAAAATTATATTAATTCACTTTATACCTATCTCACAATTTTATGATATTATTATTATTGACACACCTTATTTTTAATATAAAGCTATTTTGAATATTTTTGTTTGGTTTTGGGGGGGTGGAAAGGGTTTATTCAGCTTACATTTCCAATTGCTATTCATAATGAAAGGAACTCAGGACCTGAACTCAAGCAGGTCAGGAAGCAGGTGCTAATGCAGAAACCATGGAGGGATGTTTCTTGAGGCACTTTTTTTTCCTTCTCTCTCCGACCCCACTAATTGTAGCTGTCTACAGGCACCCCGGAAGAAGGCATCAGATCTCATTAGAGATGATTGTGAGCCACCATGTGGTTGCTGAGATTTTAACTCAGGACCTCCAGAAGAGCACTCAGCACTCTTAACCACTGAGCCATCTCTTGAGCCCCCAGAGGGATGTTTCTTACTGGCTGCTTCTCCTGACTTGCTCAGCTGGCTTTCTTATAGAGCCCAAGACTACCAGCCCACAGATGGTACCACCCACAAGGGGCCCTCACCCCTTGATCACTAGTTGAGAAAATGCTTACACCTGGATCTCACAGAGGCATTTTATTTTCTCAACTGAAATTCCTTTCTCTGTGATAATTCCAGCCTGTGTCAAGTTGACACAAAACCAGCCATTACGGTTGACCCCTTGTCAACTTGGCACACAAATACATCACTATTAAGCCTCAACCCTTACTTTCTTATTCATCCCCAAGATCTAAATAACTTTAAAAGTCCCACAGTCTTTGCAAATTCTTACATATCAAAATTTCAATCCCTTTAAAAATATACAATCTCTTAGAATTCAAAGTCTTTTTACCATCAAACGTCTCTTAACTATGAGCTCCACTCAAATACCTTCTTCCTTCAGGAGGGAAAATGTATCAGGGCACAGTCACAATCAAAAGCAAAATCAAACTCCAACCGTCCAATGTCCAGGACCCACTCATGATCTTCTGGATTACTCCAAGGGCTTGAGTCACTTCTCCAGTTCTGTGCTTCATAGCTCACACCTTGTCTTCTAGGCTCCAGATGCCTGTACTCCACTGCTGCTGCAGTTCTTGGTGCTCATCTCATGGT
>CM052703.1:21040149-21050225 GCA_028551405.1 Uromys caudimaculatus
GCAACTATGTTTACCAACAGCCTCTCATAGGCACTCTTCATGGTGCCAAGCCTCACCTCCTTTGCATGACCCCTTCAGTCCTGGGCCATCAATTGCAACTGAGGCTGCACTTTCACCAATGGCCTTCCCCGGCTTCTCACAGGGCCCAGGCCTCAGCTGCTCTTCACAACTCCTTCATGTCTTGAATATTGTTAATTCAAACATTCCTATGCATCTTTGTGGTGTGGCAATGAATAGCATTTGTGTTTACCGAGTATCCAGTAGAATTGTTGAATATGTATGTATTCACTCTAAATTTTTCCAAAGAATTTTTCAAATGTTTGTCCTAATTTACAACTGTACTGCAAATACCATTTCCTACAATTTATTGACAAATGTACAATCTTTTTATTCTAACTGTGCTGGCATATTATATCTCACTACCATTTTTATTTTTAAGATTTACTTATTTTTATTCATGTGCATTTGTGCATGCTTGCATATATATCTCTGTGAGAGTATCAGATCCCCTGGAATTGGAGAAAGAGACAGTTGAAAGCTGTCATGTGTGTTGGAAAATGAACCTGGTCCTCTGGAAGAGCAGCCAATGCTCTTAATATCTGAGTCATCCAACCCTTCAGCAAAGTTTTATTTGAAATGTCTATAACTAATATTGGAGCTGAATACACTTTCAGCTGTTCCTTGCCAATATCAACTTTTCTTATGAAAGACTACTTTATGCGTAGATATAAGCTTCATGTTTAAATAATAATAAGTATATTAATGACTGCTCAGTTTATATAAAGAATTGTTACATTTAGAACCATAATAAGAAAATTACAAAATTATTTATAAAGATCTTTAATATTGTAGTATATATTTCCTAAAAACAAGGTAATTCTTCTATGTAACTTGTTAGTCATTATGGACAGGAAATAATATTGGTTATTCCTAATTCTTATTGGTTTTCTATCAGTTAGGCCCAAAGATATTTATAATGACCCACTGATAGTAGGTTCAGAATCCATCATCATGTTACAAAGGTTGTCATCATATCAGTTATACCAATCTTTATGTAACTTCTATGACTTTGACATTCACTAGCACAACATGCCCAAAGTTTATAAAAATGCCTGTTGATTTGTGCTTATTTGATGTTTTCAAGTAATTTAATTGATCTTAAGTATGTCTGGTAGATAGGTCACAAAATGAGTTCTCTAATTTTCTGCGTGACAAACAATGTTGATCGATTTCATTACAAATAATGGCTTCTATACTGCTGGAAGGTGCTGTGTGCACTTTTGAGGCAGAAAAATGAATCATCAGTCTGTAAGCTTATATTTTTCAAAACTTACTTTAATAAGTGTGTTTAAATTCTTTAACCTCCTTTCTAGGCTACCACCCACCAGATGTAATAGAAAGAAAGTTAATAGGGCAAAGTAGGATGTGGGCCTACCTGTTTATAACTAGTTCTTTGGGGAAAATTCAATCTGTATTGTCAGTATATCGGCAGTTAACATCACATGAATCAACAGCGGTAGCTCAATCCACCCTCAAATGCCATATACAAATCAACAATGTCAGTTCAATTCAGAAGAAACCATAAGGCTCTGCCAATCAGCCAGAGTCCAAGGAAGAGGTATGAAGCCACTGGAACTCTACCAGAATTTCTTGGTGCATTCCTTTCTATAAAGTCATGACAAATGGTGATCATCAAAGAGTGGCAAAGCAAACCAATACCATACCACACACTGGTATAATCAAAGACAAGCTTCAGCAAAGTCCAATGAAGACCAGTAAAGACTGGCATGAATAACCAATACCACACAGCATCATCTACTGTCTGTGGGTTAAATTTATACACTTTCAAAACGTCACATGTTCTCTCAATCATCTGCTCTAGGAAATCATCACATGCCCTTTTCCAGGCAGCTTCCAGAAGAATACCATGTGTCTGTTCTCAAAAAAAAAATCCTCTCATGTGTCTGCTTCAGCAAAACATCCTCTCATAAAACAGTTTCCAGAAAAAAATCATGTGACACAACTCAGTCTACAAAGAAACCAGAAATTTCCACTCCATCAGTCTCATCTAACCTGGACCCATGCAAAATATAGTGACAATCAGTCTGGCAAGATGTACCCAATGGAGCAATAGTAGCACAAACATAATGAGAATAGCCAATCACGTTCTGCTTGGATCCACAACCTGAAACCCATATCTGGTACTATTATGTCAGCAAGAACCTGTAGATAGTTAGAACATATTTGCAGGAAAGGACACACTACTATTATTGTGCTAAATGGTACAGCATTAAAAGGAATCTTAAAGACTTATCTTTATACTCATAAGTTAGTGCATCTCTCAACCCTCATCAGAGAAACGTTTTTATGTGAAAGGTGATTAACACAAGACCCACAACATGTAAAAGTGAAGAAAATAAGACAGCATGGAGTGTTCATCCCTAAATTGGACATTTGCATCATACCCACCTCTTCCCAAGGTTCAGAGACCCTTGTAGAAAGATTTTAAAAGATAAAGGCTATGAATAATGACAGGGAAACAGTGCTTTTCAGGTACAGCAGGGCATATATTAAATTACACCAGTTGTGCCTTCATGCACAAAACCTGTACAATCTCAAGCCAGACAAATTCCCACCATGGAGGTGGAACTCAGGTCCCAAATCTAGTCAAATAGATACCGGCAACTGGTAGCTTCTGGGAGAGAGGTTTAATTTCCTTTAAGGATGTGACCCAGTGAATGGTCACAGGTTATATAGATGTCCCTTTTGTGCCAGAGCACCCTAGAGTCACTTATTCTTTGCATTTTGACCAGTTGCGGCTTACTGTGATAATCAGCATCCACTGGACAGGGAAACTTCTCTAATGAGAACTGGAGCTACATAATATACATGTGAGCACATACATGTAACCTTGCAAGTGTGTGTCCACAAATTGCTTTCTCTGGAAGACATTGGAGAAAATCTTAATAGGTGATATCATTTTCATATCATAAACCTGAAGATAAAGAAAAACATCACTAGAATACGACGACCATAATGAATTCTATTGTCCGTGCAATAACAGTAGAGTGAGCTAATGACTCAGAGCCATTGCCACCAAATCTTTCCTGAGTATAAAAGGAAAAAAAATAGAATATGGTCAAGGTTTGTGTGATTTCTGTTCTTGTTTGGAAACAAAAGGATAAAATCAGAACTTTTTTTGAAGCACAGTCTCATGTAGCACAAGCTGGCCTCAATTTTGCAATATAGTCAAGAATGACCATGATCTTCTGATCTGCTCTCTACCTCCCAAGAGCAGAGATTATAGGCATGTGTCATCACATAGAGTTTTATGCAACACTGAAGCTCAATCTCAGGTCTTGGTGCATGTGACACAGCACTCTACAACTGAAATACATACTCCACACCAAAACGGAGAATTTCTAAATGTGTTCATGCATGGGCTTCTGTGAGGGTGTAATTTTGTGATATGTACATATCTGTTCATGTGCATGTGAATGGCAGAAGTTAATGTCAGGGGTCATGAATCTGGTATCATCAGCCATATTTTTGGTTGGGTTGGGTTGGTTTGGTTTGGTTTTTAGAGACAGGGTTTCTCTATGTAGCCTTAGCTGTCCTAGAACTTGAGCAAAACACAAGGATGGGATTGAACTCACAGTGATCCACCTTTCTCTGCTTCTCGAGTGTGGAAAAAAGATATGCACCATCACTACCTGGCTTGTTTTGTTTTTGAAAATAGTCTTGGAATTTATAAGTAAGTTAGGCTGGCTGGCCAGCAAGGCTCAGGGACTTTCCAGTCCCTACACCTAAGCACCAGGGTTTTAGGCATGCAATACCAGGTCTTGCTTTCTTTACATGGGTCTCAGTATTAAATTTGGATCCTCATTCTACCACAGCAAACACTTTATCAATTGAACCATCTCCTTGATGAAACACATAGAATTCAAATGAATAAGACAGGCACATTAATTACTATTTAACTCTAAGTTGGAAACAGAAAACAAAAAGAATATACATGACCCCTGCTTTGTGTTCACAATAAACATCAAAGCTGGGGCATTAGTTCTAATACCTAATGTTCACTATCTCCATGACTGATAATCAGAATGAGTCCCAAAGCCAGGAACTTTTCTTGGATACAGTTTCTCTCCTTCAAATCCAATGTGCAGCAGCAGCCAAAAGAGCATTTCTACCTTTGCCTATCTTGGTTCCTTTCATATAAATCTTTATGGAAACAAATGTGGCCTCTTGAGAGTTTGTTTTCTTTACTTCTTCCTTGCATTATGCCTATAAGAAAGAGAGTCTAAGAACTGGTCGAAAAATTTGTTTTTATTTAGCACATGCATGAAACATATGACTATGAATTGTCCTATTCTAAAAAATTTTGCTGTTTGCAGTGAAAACATAGTAACTGAGCCATTTAACTATCAGCACTAACTCTGTAAGTACTTCATGGGAGTGTCACAAGATATGAGGAACAGGGAGAGGAACTGTGTATTGACTCAGGTAACTCAGCTCAATGAGATTTGATGTTCACTGGATAGGAAGGGAATGGAGAAATGTTACTGAAAGCCATGTTAGTAACAAGAATGAGGTAGACAGGACTCTCAGAGGAGACACTACAGATTAGAGCATAGGGAGTCTGCCCTACACAGGATTACAAGGAGCCTGGTACAAAAGGGGACATGGCCAAAGCCATTGACAATTGGTGTTGTATCAATGTCCTTTACATCAACCAGAGATTTCAGGTTAAAATTCTGCAAAATGGTGAAGAACAGAAACAGCTCCATGTGAGCGAGGCCTTCTCCTGCACACATCTGCCTTCCTGAAATAGCAAAGAAAAGAAAAAAGGGGAAAAGATTTGTTCCTGAATCATCTGTAAATTGCCATGGAGATTATACAGTAGTCAAAGGGTTGTTCATCATGTGGATAAAAGACACCCATATCATGTTCTCAGACCCAGACACAGCTCCATTCACCCATCTCCAACAACATGAAATCGAAAGCTTCAACCCCCCCATTGACAAACCACTGCTCTGCAACTCCCTCAGGAGCTATGGTCTCTGTTCTTTATGATCCTTATGACCAGTAGAATCTTACCCTCTGTGGGTTTCCTCATCACATACATGATTCACATAGCATAGATTGCTTGAATTCTATGCTTTCTTATTTTTTGCAACCTTGCCAAAGTGAGTTCCTTAAAAAGAAGGGATCTCTGTGTATGAGTTGTACTAAGCTAAGACCAGCTTAAGAATCAAACCCTACAGCAAAAGGTAAGAGTGGCACCATGCCCAGAGACTCAGCACATATAATGGAGTACTAGGATTGGACATTTAAGGTGTAGGATCACAGTAAAAGAAACTCTAGGGGCTCCAGAATCACTGTACAGTGTTTCTCTACATGTCCAAGGTCTTTCCCAGCCTGCATTTGCTCAGCAGTTTCTGACCTCCTCCATCCACAGAAAATGCCCCCTCCTGTACTTCATTTTCTCTGTATGATACCCTGCCTCCTCTTCTTTTCTTATTTCATTGATCCCTATGAGCCAGCCATGTTCCTATAACTTTTAGAAAAATCCTGTTTGGCTATGAAGGAAGATCTGAGCAAATTCCCCTCAGACTGCCTCTGTCACAGCATTAATCAAAATAGATTACACTGTCCGTTGACCCACCTACTTCTCTAACTCATGTGAGTCTCTGCAGAACCTGTTATATTTTCTAGAGCACTTGCATTCCCAAAGCTGTCTAGGAGACAAGATGACACAGAGGATATACTCAAAATATGAACTTAGATACCTCTCTCGTGGAAGATGAGGAAAGTCTAAGAGATTCTGGGCAGTTTGCAGTTACACCCAGAGGTCAAGTACAATTAATATATGTGAGGGTCAGAGAGCTTTGGGATTTTGTGGAGCAGGCTCAGAGCAAGAGTGGTGTTGAGGCATATCCAAACCCTGGAAATCTCTCCCTCAGATCCGCAGGAGTAAGAATGATCCCCCTGAGCTTCCCCTTACTGGTAAGGTGGAATAGGGAAAGGATTTGTGTGAGGGGGTACTGGGAGAGAGCAGGGCTGATATTTGGATGTAAAGTAAATAAATAAATAAATAAATAAATAAATAAATAAATAAATAAATAAATAAATTTTTAAAAGTGCTCCCCTTTTGCCCTATGCCTGCATGTCCTGGCACACACAGCCCTGTGCCTGCACCTTTGCCCCAAAACCCACTGAGTCCAGTACTCAGGTTAAACTTCTTCTTTCCTTAAAGGTCACATCCAACAGTACCTGTGCTGGACTCTGTGGTGCTCACTAATATGGTCCAATAAAGAGGAAGTATTACAAGTAGAGAAAGATATGTAGTCATTCAAGTGGAATTTCTTATGACATACAAGCAGCAAATCTACTAGTCCCAGCAAAATCGCCATGGAAATTGCATCTGATCCTAAAATTCCATTATGTCTTCCAAAGTACAAATGGAAATAAGTTTCTGTTACCTGCTGAGAATGGCACAAAGTAGTCACTCTTCTTAAAGTTGCCTCTCTCAACTAGAAAGTAACCAGGGTCAAACTTCTCTGGGTTAGGAAATTCTTTGTCATCATGCAGCATGGATGTCAGTGATGCAATCACAGTGGTACCCTGAAAACAGCCAATAGACATAATGATAGCTGAATGGGAAGAATTGAAGGAAGCTCACCTGAACAATCTGACTTGTGAATGGAAGTACCAGATCCAAAGCAGAACATGACATTTATACATAGATCAAAACTAAAGAGAGATGAATTGACACTAGCTCCTTAGATAGGGATGGAACTTCATGCCCACCTCCCCTCTCCATGCTCTAATTTGACCTCTTACAAGTCTCATGCATGTTGTCATACAACATAAGTTCATAAGTATAATTAATGTCAACCTGTGTCCAGAAGATACTGTTTCCTTGCATGCATCTACCACCTCTGGTCCTTCCAATTCCTCTGCCCTCTCTTCCACAGTGGTCCTTTAGCCTTGAAAGAAGGAAGTGTGAGACAGATATTGCATTTAGTTCTGAGCATTCTGAGCTCTCTTATTTTGTGCTATATCTATCACTTCTATTCTCATTCAACACATACTGGCTATGGTCTTAGATGGATGCCTATGTTCATTCTGGAAAAGTCAGGATAATTGAGAATCCTTTGCTTCAGCTTTAGTTAAATGGAGATCTGACCTAATTAGTCATAATTTTGAATATACCACTGACAGGTACATCCTCATCTGAGAGCTTGGCATCGGGGTATACTATGTGTTTCATATACTTCAAAACTGTGGAGGCCTTATCCTCACAGATGAACCCTACTTTAAAAAGTGTGAGAGAGATGAAAAATGAGAATAACCACCATTTCACAACTCAGAATGATCAATTCAGGCAAGTATTACTAATTAGTGGTGCGGCCACGAAGTCCCTCAAGCTACAGAGGATATAGTGCCAATCCCATGCAAATGCTGATGGGCCTCGTTAAACCAGGTAGGTTATAAAACAAAACAAAAAGATATGAGAGTGGGACGATAAATTGTTGGAAGAGGATTGGTGGAAGACAGAGAGGGATAAGAAAGGAGGGAGAGGGTAAGTGTGGTCAGGCTGCATTATAGACATGTGAGAAATGATCAAAAATTTATCTTTAAAAGTATTAACTAATTTTATAAACTGATGGTAAGTTATTTAGAAAATAAAATACCCAGGCAAAGATTGTCAATTAATATTAAAACTCTTGATAAATTATTTGTAATATAATATACTAAAAGATTAAATTCCACCCTGCAGGGTTTGGGTTTTGTTTTGTTGATCTTGTTGTTCATGTTGTTGTTGATGGTGGTGGTGGCAGCGTTTGGTTTGTTTTCATGTGTAAAGAAGAAGATCAGCAACAGAGGATCTGAAAACACTCTGTTAGAAACATGATCCTTAGTGTTATCAACAAGTGGGACTACAGTGTATCCAGGGCCATAATCTGATGAAGCAGGCCAATGATGTAGGATTACCTATTTAATGTCCTTGCCCAAAATGCATAATTAGATTTTAATCTCCAAGAAAATCTGCACATGAAGGGACACAGGGACTGAGGAAAAGCTAGGGACAAGAGCCTTCCAGTTTCCATCTGTGGCAGGAGACCTCTGCCTGGGCCACCAGGGCTCCACAGAGAAATAGTGCCAGGAGAAAGCTACCCTCCCAGGAATGTGGAAAAGCCATGAGTGGGGTTAAGACGAGTGCCACTGCTCAGCAGGACCTGCCCAGAATCCTCGGAACACAGGGACTGAGGAAAAGTCAGGAATGGGAGCATTCCAATTTGCATCTTTGGCAGATGAGATTTGCCTAGACCACCAGGGCTCCATAGCCAAATAGTGCCAGGAGAAAACTAGCCTCCCAGGCCATTGGGACACAGGGACTAATGAGAAGCCTGGAACGGGAGCCTTCCAGTTTCCACCTGTGGCTGGGGACCTCAGTCTGTGCCACAGGGCTCCATAGCCCAATAGTGCCAGAAGAAAGCTAGACTCCCAGGAGTGTGGACAAGCCTGTCTGCTCAGAGGGACCCACCTGGAATCCCAGTACACAGTGACTGAGGAGTGGTCTTCTGGTTTCTTTCGGCAGCCAGGGAGCTGATCCTGTGACACAGGACTCCATACTCAAACAGTGACAGGAGAGAGTTGGTATCCCAGGAGTGCCAAAACACCTTTGAGCACAGGCAAGACCAACACTTCTGTTCAAATTCACTGGATCAAGAGGGACCCATGCAGAGCCTTCAGGACTCAGGAACCAAGGGACAGCTGGGGACAAGATCTTCTGGTTTCTGTCTGCACCCCAGAGCTGACCTTGTGCCACAGCTCTCCAAACCCAAATTCCTCTCAGAGAGAGCTGGTCTTCAAGGAGTATTGACACAGAAGCTTGCAGGAGGGACAAGACACAGCGAGAGAGAATAACACCAGCTAACACCAGAGTTAACCAGATGGAAAAAGGCAAGGGCAAGAACAACAGGAACAGAAACCAAGGCTACTTGGCATCATCAGAACCCAGCTATCCCACCAGAGCAAGCCCTGGATACCCCAACACACTAAAAAAGCAAGACTTGGATTTAAAGTAATTTCTAATGATGATGATAGAAGACTTCAAGAAAGAAAGAAATAACTCCCTTCAAGAAATACAAGAGAACACAGGTAAAAACCTAGAGCCCTTAAAGAGGAAACACAAAAATAATATAAAGAATTACAGAAAAACACAATCAAATAGGCCGAAATACAGGAAAACACAAACAGACAAAGGAAATGAACAAAACCATCCAGGAACTAAAATTAGAAATAGAAACAATAAACAAATCACAAAGGGAGACAACCCTGAAGTTAGAAAACCTAGGAAAAAGATCAGGAGTCATTGATGCAAGCATCACCAACAGAATACAAGAGATAGAAGAGAGAGTGTAAGGTGCAGAAGATACCAGTCAAAGAAAATGCAAATGCAAAAAGTTCCTAACCCAAAACATCCATGAAATCCAGGACACAATGAGAAGACAGAACCTAAGAATAATAGATATAGAAGAGAGGGAAGATTCCCAACTTAAAGGACCAGTAAATACCTTCAACAAAATTATAGAAGAAAACATCCCTAACCTAAAGAAAGAGATGAACATAAATGTACAAGAAGACTACTAAACTCCAAATAGATTGGACCAGAAAAGAAACTCCTCCTGTAACATTATAGTGAAAACACCAAATACACAAAACAAGGAAGGAATATTAAAAGCAGTAAGGGGAAAAGGTCAAGTAACATATAAAGGTAGACCTATCAGAATTACACCAGACTTCTCACCAGAGACGATGAGAGCTAGAAGATCCTGGGCAGAACTCATACAGACCCTAAGAGAACACAAATGCCAGCGCAGGCTGCTATAACCAGCAAGACTCTCAATTACCATAGATGGTGAAACCAAAATGTTCTGTGACAAAACCAAATTTACACAATATGTTTCCACAAACCCATAACTAAACATAGTAAAAGCAATATAGAGCAAACCAATAGCCAATATCAAACTAAATGGAGAGAAACTCGAAGCAATCCCACTAAA
>CM052703.1:21050725-21069206 GCA_028551405.1 Uromys caudimaculatus
ACATGCACTAGCACACACACATACATTCTCTCTCTCCTGGAGGAAAATTATAAATTTCATCATACATGTGTTCATTCTTATATCACTATAACTTTATAAATATCTCTTACACGTAAGGAAATGATTTTTGTTACATCTTTTATACATTCTTAGACATAAAAAACTTATTTAAATTCCTAATATTGGATACTAGCTTAGAACTATTACAAATGCTTGAGTATGTTTCAAATCCTAGAAATAATTTTTAATTATAAGAATTCATCCAGTTGTCACTCCTGCCTCTCTTCTGTCTAAGATTCCTCATACACACATTATCTACTGTCTATCCTGAAGCCAAAATGAGAAGGGTTGCTATGAGAAATCTTGGCACTGTCCCTGAATTCCTCCTACATGTGTGTAACTCACCACTCTCACATGTTCTAGAGCAAGTATGATCCCATCCAACAAGGTTGCTCACCGGAGCCTAAAAATGTCAGAGTTATACATGCCAGCCTTCAAAACTAGGAGCTAAGTATAATTTTCTTTATAAAGTATACAATCTCCATTATTTTGTTATAATGAAAAAAATACACTATGACACATACATGACACTGTATGCCTCAGGAAAACAGTATATCAGCCTACACAATAGTAAGTGACATGTGCCTGCTATAAACACCACCCAATCACCTTACAGAGTAAGGTCACTAAATTCAGAGCAACAGGCTACTGATACTGTTTACAGTGTCCTATTTCTCTCAGTCACTCTCCCATATTGTGAAACTTGCCTCAGTTTTATTTCTTCCTCATATGTACATGGTACAGCTAGCAACAGAGCAATTTCAGTAATGGGGTTTCTCAAGAGACCCAATGAGGGACATGGGTAGTGCCTTTCCAGCATCTACGTTGAGTTTCACAGCTCCTTGTCTGCAGTCATACCTGTGATGTCCACACGCTTCAGCAGCAGCAGGAGTCCATACCTCAAAGTGGTACTTGTTGTTTCTGTTCCGGCTCCAAACAAGTTAGTTACAGTAGCCACCAAGCTCTCATGGATAAACTCAGACTTGGGATTGTGCTTTTCCTAGGATTTATGTAGATATTACTTTGGTTTGCTGGCATGCTTAATTACAATGAATAAAATATAATTCAGGTGGTTCTTAAAGATAAGAAACAATGCAAAGTCTGGTACTAAAACTACAATAACTAGACAGGATAGTAATAAGTGTTATTGGTTTACCGACTCCTTATTTCCCTTCCTTTAAAATTGTTACAATAGTGGAGTGTCAATGTTCTCACCACAAACAAATGATATTCACATAAGGTAATGGATATGTAAATGGACCTGATTTGATCATTTCATAATATTGTGGAACAAAGTACCACATTGTATCCAAAGATATATTAAATTTTATAGTTCATATATATATATATATATATATATATATAAACTTTGAAGCAATATAGTCAATATTCCACCAGTTTGACAATATACCAGAATATCCCAACTTATAAGAAAGGAAAAAGAGTCACTGCTGTTCATCATCCAGCTGCTTGGTCCTTGACCACCAGTTTCTTCCCATTATTACCTCCTCTTACTTCATTCCCTGTGATGACCTGAACAGTTCAACTGAAACTCCATGGAAATTGCTCTGCTGATCACCTTGTCAATGCTTTGTTCTCCCTTTGACTAATGAGCTTCACCTCTCTGACTAATGATACAAGTGGTGATGAGAAATAGTGGCTGTTCAGAAGCTGGATTTCTTCTCCTGCAACTTTTAGCTTCTTCTGTTCTTTGCCTCCCCTCAGTTCAAGAAGTCTGTATGTACTTACACATGTCTTTATTATGTCTATATTCTGCTTCTTACCCAGCTTTAAAATAGCCACTATCACTATTCTTTTATATTTGTAATATTATATTAATTCTTTGAGAATCATTTTATTCTTTGAGAATTTTATTTAGTCTTATAATGCACTTTGACCCTACTTAACTCTCCTCCTCCTGACTCCTCCCAGATCCATTCCCATCTCTCCATCCCCTCTCAACTTCTTGTTATTTTTTCATAACACATGAAATACAATTTATGCCCACATACACATGTGTGTATGACACACTTGCCAGGGACCACATCCTTTAAAAAAAAAAATGCCAATTCCCCATCTCCCCAGAAGCCATCAATTGTTAACAGGTCCTCAACTAAGAATGGAGACTGGATTGATCGTGTGTCAATTTTGAACAGGCAGTCACAGCAGCTGAGTACATAAGTGTATCAGTCCTTCCTAAATGAACTGTTTGGGTCCAGTCCTCCCTGATCTTTGGCTCCTAGAATCTTTCCACCACAATTCTGCAATGGTTGCTGAACCTTCCCTACCACTATTCTAAATGACCATATCAATCCTTTCCTCTTTGGTTAAA
Organism: Uromys caudimaculatus; assembly: GCA_028551405.1. Classification (NCBI taxonomy): domain Eukaryota; kingdom Metazoa; phylum Chordata; class Mammalia; order Rodentia; family Muridae; genus Uromys; species Uromys caudimaculatus. Next base: position 21,053,118 of record CM052703.1, read on the forward strand.
CTTACCAAGGCAGAGAACGCTTCTTGCTATTGAGCTTTCCAACATAGATCCTGCTATTTGCAGCATCCATCCCATTAACTAAAACAAAGCTAATGGACTATGAGAATATAAAATGAACACATAGAATTTATTTCTGAATATACACATCTACAATCTAGAGATGTAGCAAGCTTAAGTACTTACCATATAGTATATCCTATAGAGTTCACAGGAAATTTACCCTGAGTATTATCTGCATTAGACTCCTTTTCAGGCTCATAGGTACAGATTCCCATGCCAATATGTAGTTTGTACAGAGTTTGAAAAACACCTCCACCTCCTCATCTGTGGAGAATCATTTCCAGCAATACTCAACCATGGATCTCTGCCCTATCTCTTCACCACATCACTTTATTGTGCCCAGGTGAAATCCTCTCCCATGTTCCTCACTGAAAATACTTGAAAATCTGAAGCAAATATCAGCTCATCTAAGAAACTAGCCCAGAAGGTTTCTTCTCTTTCTCCCACATACTCTGATATAACTACGTCGCCTTTTATTTCAATGCTGAGTACTTTTAATATCTGACTTGTTTGTTTTCCTACTTCACATGGTGCATATTCTCTTTTTACTCAGACAGCTTGTTAGTACCTAAAAGCTGTGCCCAAATATTCCAGTTATATAAGAATGTAATTTTAAACCCTCCATGGCTATTGGTCCAGTTCCATTCACACAGCAGATACTTAAAGTTTTTAACAAGTACTTCTAGACTGAACAGCAATGCATTCCTAATAATCACAGAAACGATCGATAAATCAGATAATGGAAACCAAAAAATAGTATTTTACCTGTTCCATTTTGATCAAGAAACAATCAATGAAGTCCTAAGGACTGTCCATGTCCAAGGACTCTTGGTGTTCTTTTCCTTTCTCCAAAACATAGTTTTTTATATAGGAGAAATTCTTAAGTAGTTGGTTATGATTTCCAGGGAAATAATCAATAATAGCAGGGAAAGTATTGCTGACCTTGAAGATTAAAGACAATTAATTAAACTAAAGCCATGAGCACCATGACCCAGGTTAACAGCTAGAGTGACAAAGCCAAACATTAGGCAGAGCAAGGGGAACACTGCAGAAGAGTAGAAAATGACTATAGAAACTAGGAGTTTGAGGCCACCAGAAGACCAGTGCCCACAGAATCAACTAAGCAGGGATCATAGGGACTCACAGAGACTGGAGCAACAATCACAGAGCCTGTATGAGTCTGAGCTAAATCCTCTGCATATATGGTATGATTGTGTGGCTTGGTGTTTTTGTGGGATTCCTAAGAGTCTGAGTGGGGGTAGGAGAGTCTCTGACTCTATTGCCTGCTCTTGGGACACTTTTCCTTCTACTAGGTTGTTATGTCCAGCCTTGATGTGAGGCTTTGTAACTGGTTAAGTCATCTTCGAATGATATCCCTGGGAGGCCTGCTCTTTTCTGAAGGGAAACAAAGGAATAGGTCTGTGGGAGAAAGCAGGGGGGTGACTAGGAGGACTGGAAAGAGGAGTAGCTGTGGTCAGGATGTAATGCATGAGAAAAGAATACATTTTTTAAAAACTAGTGTGAACTTGAGGAGAAACATTTCAGTGTACATGGTGTATATAAAGGGAAATGCTGACAGAGACTGCACTGTCTCTGTCAATAATTTTTAAATTACTAAAGCATCTTTCATCTACTCTCTCATTTTTACCTCCAGTCTTAAACTACAGAAAGGTCATGAGCCTCCTGAATGAGACAAACTACGAGGTTAAGGAAGATCAGTCGTCCAGAGATACAGCAGAGTCACTCCCTGTTACTTCTACCACTAACAGTTGGCCTCAGGAATAAATTCAATAATGTTTTATAGCCAGGAAGGACTTAAAGATATCATGATACTTGATTCCACATTTTATAGACAAACACTTATCTACAACAGTGGTCAAACTCCTATAAAATCATGTAACTATCTTCTACAGAGTAGGATGACATCTAGGTAGATGGTGATGTTACTGAACATAACAGCCCAACAGAGTTATGTTTTATACACCCCAGATGTCAATCATCTTAATGACCCGACCTAGACTACCTTCTCAGCTAGAGCCCCAACTTCAGCTAGTCTGAGTTTTTGTTTTGGAAGCCCCAGTTCTCAGAAATTCCTGGTAGCATCTGTGCTTCAAAACATTCTCTACCTTTGATATATTCAATTACAGCTGGGGCTGCCAAGATGGCTCAGTGGTTAAGAGCACTTACTGCTCTTCCAGACATCCTGAGTTCAATTCCTACCAACCACACGGTGGCTCATAACCATCTATAATGTGACCTGATGCCCTCTTCTGACTTGCAAATAAAGCACTCCATTGCATTAAATAAATAAATTTTTTAAAAAAGAATCTTGCTAAGTAATGGGATGAAAATGACTTTAACTTTGATTGGCTGACAAGCCTGTTGGGGATAGAAGGATTTCAACAAGCCCCTAGACAGCCATCAAGAACCTGGGCATGCCTCTGCAAGGACCAAGGTACTGCTTGGACTTTTATGGTTTCATGGGCTCCAGGCATTTGTGTTCTTTTCTGAAGAATAAAGTCCTCTGATGTCTAATGCCATCTGTAATATCCCAAGAGGACAGTGATGTGGAAACATTCTCTTTGTGGGTTGCCAGGACACATCACTCTACACATATACCCCCTGCTCCAAAACACACACACACACACACACACACACACACACACACACACACACGCACACATGTGAGAGAGATGGGGGGGAAGGGGCTGAAAAGTATGCAGAAATGACAGGAGGGGGGAGATTAGTGAGGAAGGGAAGTAAGGAGGAAGGGAGAGAGGAAGAAAAAAGAAAGATGTACATTGCATCTCTGAAATGTCTAAAAAGAGATTAGTCCAAATAGTGCTGTGGCCTTCTCAGAGAAAAAATCCTAGATGCCTCCTTAGAAAGGAAGGCCTTGACCTCACCTGTATCTATGATGTGCTCAAGAGCTTGAAGTCATCATTAAATTTATCCATCAAGTTCAGAAAAGTCTGATCTTTATAATCAAAGCATTTCTGGAAAATAATGGAGCAGATGACATTGGAGGGAGCACAGCCCAGAATAAAGGTCAGATCACGGGGAGCCCATGAACAATAGGAAATATTGAACAAAATTATGTTAATACATTTACATTAAAGGCTTTTTAATAGAATAGTGATGTATTTTGTGAATTAATAAATCCCAGAAGGGGCCTGGAGAAGTGGTTCAGAGGTTATGGGTACTAAATGTTCTTCCAGAGGGCCCAGGTTCAAATAGCAGCATCCACAAAGCTGTCTGTGACTCCAAGATCTAACCCAGATATACATGCAGGCAAAAAACTGATGCACATAAAATGAAGTAAGTAGATTAAAAATAAAAACATGATATCCAGGTAGTGGTGGTACACCCCTTTAAACTCAGCAGTTGTGAGGCAGCAGCAGGCATCTGTGAGTTCAAGGCCAGATGCTCTAGCAGAGCCAAGGCAGTTACATAGAGAAACCCTTTCTCAAAAAAAAAAAATCAATAAATAATAAAATAAGTTCCTAGAAATTCTCTATTAGGCAGAACTATGGCATATTGTAAGCCAGCACACTGCTTTCCTCAGACCTGATTTAATAACTACTCCTAATTGGAATGTAAACTGAATAAATAAATGAATTAATGGGAAAAAAAACCCAACTCTTTCTAGCCTTGTTTCTGGATGGTTACCTGAACGTTACATTAGTGTCTCTGCCTTTGTTTACACATTGGCCCCAAGTGACCTCTTTAGCAAGCAAACGAAGAATGATGTGAAAGAGATGCTTTTTAAAATAGTCATGGACTGGCTGGTTTTGTGTCAACTTGACACAAGCTGGAGTTATCACAGAGAAAGGAGTTTCAGTTGAGAAAATGCCTCCATGAAATCCAGTAGTAAGGAATTTTCTCAATTAGTGATCAAGGGGGAAGGTCCCTTTGTGGGTGGTACCATCTGTGGGCTGGTAGTCTTGGGCTCTATAAGAAGCCAGCTGAGGAATCCAGGAGAAGTAAGCAAGCCAGTAAGTTACATCCCTCCATGGCCTCTGCATCAGCTCCTGCTTCCTGATCTTCTTGAGTTCCACTACTGAATTCATTTCATGATGAACAGCAACATGGAAGTGTACGCTGAATAAACCCTTTCCTCCCCATTTTGCTTCTTGGTCATGATGTTTGTGCAGGAATAGAAACCCTGACTAAGACAAGGCATTAATTTGTTTGTTTCTTTGTTTGTTTGATTTTATCTATATTTCAATGTTGTCCCCCTTCCCAGTCTCCCCTCCAAAAAAAAATGCTCATAACATTTCCCCTCCCCTTTGCCTCCCACCCACTCCTGCCTCACTGCTTTAGCATGAACCTATGCTGGGGCTTCAACCCTCCACAGCACCAAAGGCCACCCCTCCTATTGATGCCAGATAAGGCAATTCTCTGATACATATGCATCTGGAGCCATAGATCCCTCCACATGTACTCTTTGGTTGGTGGTCTAGTCCCTGAGAGGTCTGGGGTGCTACACATGGTGGTGCCCACCTGTAATTCCAGCACTGAGGAGATACAAGAAGAGAGCTGAGAGTTCTCCACCTCCACCAGTCTGAAAGTTCTAGGCCAGTCAGGACTACACAACAAGAACCTTGTCTCAAAAGAAGAAAGAGGAGGAAGAGGAAGATAAGGAAGTGGAGGAGGTAGATGAGGGGGCAGGGAGAAAATGAAACAATTTTAAAGACCTACCAGTTACAAACACAGAATCACATCCCCCTAGAAAGCTCATAAATAGTTTAATGTTAGTATAGGAAGGAAGAAAATAACAACCTGAAAATCTTTAACACAGATGAATAATTGAAGAAATTGCAAATAGAACCACCAGAAAGGAAAACCAAAAAGGAAAAGATTATAGGAGATGCAGGTATTATGTGGGACAAGTGTAAAAAGATGTAAAAAAACACAAAAAATATTATTTATGGAGAAATGGAGATGACTGACGAGTTGAGAACACTGGCTGCTCTTGCACAAGACCTGAGTTCAATTCCCAGCACTCACATAACACTTTCCAATCATTTATAGCTGTAGTTCCATCAGACCGGATTCCTTATTCCAGTGTACAGACAAACATGCAGACAAAACACCAAATTACATAAAGAAATAAAACTTTAATAATAATATTATTTTTTAAGATTTTATTTTATGTATGTGAGTACACTGTAGCTGTCTTCAGACACACCAGAAGAGGGCATCGGATCCCATTACAGATGGTTATGAGCCACCATGTGGTTGCTGAGAATTGAACTCAGGACCTCTGGAAGAGCAGTCTGTGCTCTTAGCCGCTGAGCCATCTCTCCAGCTTCATAACATTAGTTTTTAATTAATGAAAATAAACACATCATGGCCAGATGGTGCAGACAGGTAATCCTAGCTATTCAGGAAGCTGAAGTAGGAGAGATTTAAGTTCTCAGACTGCCTGGGCTACAGTGAGTTTGAGACTATCCTGGACACGTTACAGAGAGTCTATCTCAAAACAAAATGCAAATTCAAAGATTTTGTTGTACTCACTAGTTGAGTACTTTCTTAGCATATTCAAGATCCTACATTCAATTTCCAGTGCCAGTTTTCAAAAAGAAACACAGAACACAATTATTAGAAAAGAGCTTTGTTTGCCTAAAATAAGTTAATTTTTTTTAAATGTCATTTCTAATTTAAATCACATACAGGCCAAACATAAGGTTCAATTGATGAGTAGTATCCTTTCCTTCTTATTTCAGAGTTCAAAAACAAAACAGAGAAATTTCCTGTTCAGAAAATGTTTACTATCACCAATCAGAGTTTGCATTTGTTTGTCAGAGCACACCCTCTAGTGGAGGGTACTACTGCAGGACCAACCACCAGCAGACTACAACTTTTTTTTTTTGGTTATGATTTATTTATTTTATGTGTAAATGTTTTGCCTGTATGGATGTATGGACATTCTGTGCATGCCTGGTTCCATCAGAGGTAAGCATGGAAATCAGATACCCTAGAGCTGGAGTTATAGCCGGTTATAAACCTACAGGTGTGTGTGCTAGGAACCAAACCAATTACCTCTTCTGCAAGAGCAGCCAATGTGATAAATTCATGCACACTCTCTCCAACCTCTATAAAGTTTTTAATTTCAGCATCACTTTAGCCCATTCCATTACTGCCAGGAAGGAATGGATTTGCAGCATTCTTGTTAGCCTGAGTGAAGCCATTTTGTGTTAAAGTTAGGCTTGTAAATAACAGTAGACCAAGGGTGCTGTTTTCTGAGCTTCAGGATTTGGTATAGGTTCTGTCTCTCAAGAGATGGATTCTTTCCCAGGTCAGGGTGACTCCTTTAAGGTTAGGTGGCTAGCAGAATACAGGTGGTTGCCTTGGTAACATGTCCTTGTGACTAGGAGTCTGTAACTCCTTGGAATTTTCCCAGCCCTGTTGCTTTGTCTGAGTCTTGGTTATGTTGTTTAAGCTTCTTTATCTTTTCATTATAAATTAATAGTGAGAATTAAAATTTGGGGGGTTTGATCAGACATCCTGTCTTGCTCCCAGGTATCTGTGTCCCTTGCTCTTTTTTCATCCATCAGTTCCCTCCTCAGGACCACGCTGAGTACCCCTCAGGCTGGGGCAATTGGCGCCCAGTGGTGCAGCTCGAGAAACGGGAAGCGCAGCTAAGTAACATCTCACAACAAAGTTTGGCCAGGCACATCTATTGAGGAGAAAGCATGCAAGCACGCCTGTTGGGGGATCAAAGCACGCAAGTACGCCCACTAAGGGGATCAAGAGATTGTACAGAGTAACCCGCCGTGAGACAAATCTGGTGTAAAAGAGGTGAGTGACAATATGGGACAAGAATTAAGCAAGCATGATTTATTTTTACAAGGACTCAAGGAGTCGCTCAAGCCATGAGGTACTAGGGTAAAAAAGAAAGACCTACAGAGTTTTTTTGATTTCATAAAAGATGTGTGTCCCTGGTTTCTCCAGGAAAGCACCATAAATGAGAAAAGATGGAATAGAGTAGGAGATTGTTTACAGGATTATTATGAGGTATTTGGACCAGAAAAGGTGCCTGTGCAGGCTTTTTCTTATTGGAATTTGATTAATGATGTTCTTAAGATTTATAATCACTCTCCTGATATCCAGAAGGTAGTTAAAGAAGGCAAGAAAGCCCTTCAGAAACTCTCTAGATCACCCTCAGCCTGCGATTCTGTTTTTATTTCAATGCCACCTATTGAGGTTGCAACTGCTCCCCCTCCAGAGGTGCCTTTCCCCACGCTTTAGGAGGGACCCCCATGTCATAAAATTTATCCTTCCCTTAAGTCTCTTAAAAAGGCAAAATCTGATGACATTTTGCCCCCTGAAGAGGAAGCTTCCATGAGGAAGGAGCTGCCAAAAATCATAACACTGACTGGCCACCACTACCTTGCTTGTTCCCTTTTCCCTCTAAACACCCTTCATGTAGTCGTCCTACCTTTTGTGCTCCTGATCTTGACTCACTTGACATTTCTAATACCATAGATTCAGCCAAGGTCACTCTCTCACAGGAGAGTGCTACCCTAAGAAGCCTCATTCAGTAGCATAGGGAACATCTGACACTCATTAAAGAGTTGAGAGTCTTGGAATTGGAAATGCAGTAACTCCCGCTTTCTCCTCCTGTGGCTCTCGACCAGGAAGCCTCCATGCAGTGAAAGGGGAGTGCTGTTTTCAGACCTAAAGTGAAAACAAAAAAGATGCTGGCTTTGTGACTCCTGGCATGTCAAAGGAGAGCCCTCCATACCCAGGACATCCCTTCTGAGGTCCAGAGCACACAAGCGGGTGATCCATCCACAATAGAGCAGTATAGCACAGGGGATATCCTTGCAGAGTCAGAGATAGAGGAAGGGGATGAAGAGGAGGAACTTGGGGCTGACCCAGGGGAGGGAGCTGGGGAGAGAGCTGAGGAGAGAGCTGCAGATATGTCAGAGGAGGAAGTTGCCTTTGGTCAGCAGTACCGCCTCTTGAATTTTCAACATATAAAAGAACTAAAACCTGCTGTTTCCCTCTCTGAACCAGTAGCACCTTTTACTGTGTCCATTGTGGAAACTTTAGGAAACCAGTGGCTTACACCCAATGATTGGTATCTCTTGGCACGAGCTACCTTGTCTGGAAGCGATTATGTCCTGTGGAAAACAAATTTTGTAAAAAACTGAAGAGAAGTTGCGGCTCGCAATGTTGAAAGTAGAAATTCCAAAACTTGGACTAAGGAAAAGCTTCTTGGGCAGGGCCCCTATGACACCAATAGCGGCAGGCTTGCTTTACTCCTGGCTTGCTGTCACAAACACAAAATGCTAGCATACAAGCTTGGAATCCACTCCCCCCTAAAGGGTCTGCTACCACCTCCCTTGCCAAAATTTGCCAGGACCTGATGAACCTTACAGTAATTTTATCAGCCGCCTAACTGAGGCGGCAGAAAAAATCATGGGGAAACATGAAAACAAAAGCGAATTCATTAAGCATCTTGCTTTTGAAAATGCAAACCCCGCTTGTCAGGCTGCTATTAAGCCACATAGATGCACGGACAAAGAGATCTCTGATTACATTAGGCTTTGCTCTGGTATTGGTTCGGCCCATGCAATCAGCCTTGCTATCATTGCAGCCCTTAAAGGCACTCACCTGAATAATCAGCCCAAGACCTTCTACAATTGCAACTAACCTGGACACATTTCTAGGGTCTGTACAGCCCCTAGAGGTGAAAGACAACCCTGTCGTCCTCTTCCGTCTCTCTGCTCTAGGTGTGGCAGAAGCAAACATTGGGTTTAAGATTGCTACTCCAGGAGAGATATTCAGGGCCGTCCCCTGCCCCCAGTACAGGGAAACTTCCAGAGGGGCCAGCCCCTGGCCCTGCAATACAGACAAACCCCTGGGTTGTCAGGTTTGTCCCCCAAGCAGTGAGCGCTCAGATGTTACCTCCCTCCTCCATGCCACCACAGGGAGTGTTGGACTGAACCTCTGTTCCTCCACCAGTGCAGTACTAACACCCGAAATGGGTAGCCAAATCCTGAGTGCTGGAATTTTTAGCCCCCAGCCTTCTGGCCCTTTTGGTCTTCTTCTTAGTCATGCCAGCTCTACTGTTCAAGGTTTAAATGTGTTCCCTGGTGTGATTGATAATGATTACACAGGAGAAATATAAATTTTGGCCTCATCCATTTCTGGTCTACTAAACATAAAGTCAGGACAGAGAATTGCACAACTACTCTTGATCCCCTTCAATTGTTCTGGCCAAAACTTTCTTAAACAAACTAGAGGCATAAATGATTTTGACTCCTCAGATGCCTACTGGGTTCAACAGATTACTCAGGATAGGCCCTCACTTAAATTAAACTTAGATGGCAAAGTCTTTGAAGGCCTTATAGACAGCTGGGCAGGTGCCACAATTATTTCTGAGAGACATTGGCCCTCTGCATGGCCCCTTATGACTTCTCTGACCCACCTTAAGGGCACTGGGCAATCTAACAAACCTCAACAGAGTTCTAAGATTCTCATCTGGTCTGATGAGGAAGGCAACCATGGCACTGTTCAGCCTTATGTTATCCCTGGCCTGCCAGTTAATCTCTGGGGCAGAGATATCCTTGCTCAGTTAAATCTTATCATGTGCAGTCTGAATGAAGTTGTGACCAGGCAGATGTTGAACCAAGGATTCCTCCTTGAGCAGGGATTGGGGAAAGATCTACAAGGGATAAAATAACCCATCTCTGTAACACAAAGAACTGATCGTTCAGGTTTGGGTTCAGAAAATATTTCCTAGGGGCTATTGACATTCCTGTACCCCACGAAGAGGAGATTACTTGGAAATCTGATGACATTGTGTGGGTTGATCAATGGCTGCCTTCTGAAAAATTGGATGCAGCTTCCTTGTTAGTACAGGAACAACTTGCCGCTTGTCACATTGAACCTACCACTTCCCCTTGGAATACACTCATTTTTGTTATTAAGAAAAAAGCTGGCAAAAGGAGGTTGTTGAGGATTTAAGAAAAAAAATGAACAAATGGTCATGGGAGCCCTACAGCCTGGGTTGCCCATGCCTGTGGTCATCCCTGCTGGATATTGTAAGGCAATCATAGATCTTAAAGATTGTTTCTTGACCATCCTCCTGCACCCTGAGGATAGGCAGCAGTTTGCTTCCAGTCTACCTGTTGTCAATTTTAAAGGACCCATGCTTCGTTTCCAGTGAGAGTCCTTCCTCAAGACATGGTTAATAGCCTGACTATTTGCCAAAAATTTGTAGCCCAGACAATTGATCCCCTTCGTGATAAGTGGTCCTCTTCTTACATAATTCATTATATGGACGATATTTTATTAACAGGGCCAGATGGGAACCAGTTACTTTATTGCTGTCAAAAATTATCACAAAGACTGACAGCCAAAGGGCTTCAGATTGCTCCAGACAAAATTCAGCTACAAGATCCTTATTTTCATTTGGCTTTTGAATTACAACATCAGAAAGTTCTCACCCAGAGACCATGTCTTAGGATAGGCCATTTGAGAACACTCAATGATTTTCAAAAATTGTTAGGAGATATCAATTGGATAAGGGCCTAACTAAAGCTTACTGCAGGAGAATTAAAAACTCTTTTCCACATTTTAAAAGGTGATCCTGACCCTTCCTCCAATCGAGCTCTCACACCTGAAGGTCTACAAGCCCTCCAGGTGGCTAATAAAGCCATCCAGGCTCAAGGTGTTTCTTTCCTTTCTTATGATAAACCCTTTTCTTTTATTGTTTGTGCCACAATTCACACATCCACAGGTTTTTTTGGCAAAAAAAAAGCCCCCTCTTGTGGGTGCATCTGTCTGTTTCCCTCTCGAGAATTCTTGCACTGTATACTTGCTTAGTAGCAGAATTGGTCTTGCTAGGCCACAAACAAAGTTGCCATGTTTTTGGTAGAGACCCAGATAAAATAATTGTGCCCTACCCAAAAGATCAAGTGGATTGGTTAATGCAGACTACTGATTATTGGCCTGTTATTTGCTCCTCTTTTATGGGAGTTATAGATAATCATTATCCTGATGATAAGCTTCTTCAATTTTCGAGAATCCATCCCTTCTTGTTTCCTAAAAATTACTTCTTCCCACCCTATACCTGATGCCTGTTTGGTTTTTACAGATGGCTCCTCTAATGGAGTAGCAGCCTATGTTATAAATGGTCAGACAAGATCTGCTAAGTCCCCCTATTTATCTACCCAGCTTGCCCAGCTTGTGGAACTTTATGCTGTAATTCAAGTTTTTCAATTATTGATGGATTGTCCCTTTAATTTGTATACTGATAGTGCTTATATAGCTAATTCTATTCCTGTTTTAGAAACTGTTCCTTATATTAAGCCTTCCACAAATGCTGCCCCTTTATTTTTTCAACTCCAGAAGCTAATTACATACAGGCAACACCCCTTTTACAATGGACATATTAGGGCACGTTCTGATCTGCCCAGTCCCTTGGGTAAGGAAATGCTTGTGCTGATGCTGCCACAGGCCTCACTTTCCCTGCATTTGTGAATAAAGTCAATGAGGCAAAGCAGGCTCATGCTATACATCACCTAAATGCCCAGAACTTCTGGCCGCTTTTTTGGGCTGACGCGAGAACAGGCACGCGAGATTGTTAAACAGTGCCTTGCTTGTGTCTCACTGCTTCCTGTCCCTCACATTGGATTTAATGCTCGAGGTTTGATTCCTAATGTGCAAAGAGCTAACTGTCCTGTTCTTCCCGGGGGACCCTCCCAGGAAGCTATTGACCACGGGTCCGCACATGAGGAGAGAAGCTGCTGGCAGGGAAAGAGACAGGAGACAAAGGATGCATTGAGGGCAAGACGTGTCCTGATCAGGCCCCCTAATAATCTTTATTTCAGGGTCCATGTATAAGCACTTACGGCAGGAAGTGGCAGAGGAAGGGGGATTCCTAAGGTAACCAAATGTCACACATAGCTGTAAATCAGGATGTCAGTCATTGCTGTCTTGAAGCCACAGACTACTTCAAACAGGATGTCTTATCACTTGCTGGAGGCAGTGGGAATGGGAAGGGATCAAAGGAATGCCTGCTGTGGAGCCCAGGACACTTTGACTTGCTAATTAAGGCAAGGCCTTTTGGTCTACTACATCTCCTCCCTTTATATTTACTTTAAAGCTGAATAGCCAGGAACCTGTTTAGAAACAGGCGGGCCTTAATCCGGGGGTGGGGGGTTGAGGCTCGATCCTCATTGTTATTATGATACCCTTTCCACGAGGAGAGGAGAAAAGCCCACCCATTGGGTGGAGCTTTATGGGTATTGACCTTTATGCCATCAAGCATTCTCCTCAAGGAAGCCAGAGGCAGCGCTTAGTGTCTTTCCCCTTACAATTCTTCACCCCTGCACCCCGCTGATTCCCATGCTAACTCGTAAGTCAGCATGCATAAATCTGAGTTTTATGCATCTCCTAAAGGAGAATCATGGGCTTAGGGCACCGTAATTCCACGATCAAACATATTGAGGTGGTGATAATGAACTGGTAAAGGTCAGGATGTCACGGAGTCAATCTGCTGTTTGATAAATCTTATTATCTTGTTAAAAATGAAAGGTCCCAAGCTGACCAGAAGTAAAAGGCTAATTTTTGGTCCAACAAGAGGCATGAGGAGGGAAAACATAGATGAATGCCACCAGGAATCAGCATCAGATGAAAATTTCTGTTTCTTAAGGTAAAAGCTGATTTCATGAAATTTTTTATCTCAGTAATAATCAACCCACTATCCTATTGCGTCTGTTTTAGATCTGACTCACTTCTTCCAGTACTTGTAAGCCTTTTCTAGAATATCAAGGTCCTGTAAAACTCACAGGCAATAGAATAAAAGCTAGTTGATAGACCATTATAACAGACATATTAGACTTCAACACTCTAACATAGTTGAAAAAGGTGTACAATCAATACAACTTACATTAAATTCTGCAGAAGAAACAACATTTTAACATGACCAATTGATAAAAAAATTGGGAGCCTTAACACATGCACTAATACTTGTTTCAAATACAGATCTTGTTCCAACTTTATCTCTTGCTAACAACATCATAGAACTTCAGCTAACTTTCAAATATGTCTTTGAGAATGTCAGAAGCAGTTTCTACAGTCTATATTTTCTCTGTCGCACAAGGTCGAAAATCTAGAGGCTAGGCAGCCTATCCAATCTGGGATATAAGCAATCAAAGTTAGGTCAGGAACAAATGTCCAATATAGCTTTTCTGTCACCATTGTTAGGGCACTCAGCAAGTTCACAGGTCAGCATCAGCATGTCTCAGCATCAGCATGTCTTATCAATCACTCTGGCAGCCAGCATGCTCTTTTAGCATCCTGTAGAAAAAAGACAAATATGCCCTCTTCCACATGTTAAATACCTGATCTGGATCATGCCATGTGTATCAATGGATCCTTCTATATCACCTAGGCATAAATATTCCTATTTGTAGAGTGCCATAGACACTTAGCAGAAAAATCACTGGCATCCAAATTTTAAAATTTTAATTTTTTGTGGTGTAGGGGATATGATTCTCCCTCTTTTGTTTTTATATATAAAAGATATTGTTTTAACGTTCCATGGGCCTGTTCTACAATACCTTCTCCTTGAGAAAAATAAGGAATTTTAGTAATATGACTAATATAAAATTGGTAACAAAACATCTAAAACGCCTGACTGCAATAGCCAGTTCTATTATCTGTTTTAATCTGATTGGGAACACCAAGCATAGAAAAACAATGTAGGCAATGACTGATTATATTTTTAGTTGATTCTCCTGTCAAAGCAGTTGTAACTAGAAAGCCTGAAAGGGTGTCAATAGTCACATGTACATGTTTCAATAACATCCATTTGGTATTATTGGTTAGGTATAAGTCCTCGAGGAACAACACCATTATGTGGTACAGGTAGAAACTGAGGACATTCAGGAGAAGCCCCATGCTCTATCGACTGAGCTATCTGGGCTCTAATGCCTATATGAGTCCCAGAGCCTTATTAACCTTTTATAAATCTTAATTTTGAGCTTTGTTTTGGATTAATGGAATAATCAATCTCTTGGAGGTGAGTGAATACATCAACTCCAAAGTCTATTAATCCTTTAAAACTTTCTGTAATAATTAATTTAAGGTTAGGTTTCTTATTAGTAATTGAGCTCACTACACATCAGGGGAACTAGGCAAGTCTTTTGTTTTAAAAAAGGCAGCCAAAATTCTTTATGACACCTAGATAAGCAGCCTGCTGTGAGTGCCTTGGGATCTGAGGCTGACCCCTCCTTCCCGAGGAAAGAGCGAGCACTTCTGTAAGGAATTTCACACTAGCTCCTGCAGAGGTTGTTCTTAGGTTTGCATTAACTCAAATGCAAATGTTTCTTAATTGGGTCTATTTGCTGAGGCCTGGCCCAAGGACAGATTCCTGAGGACTGGACTGGATTGTCTGCTCCAGACTCTGTTCTTGGAACAATCATTTTTAAAATGACCCAAACCTCCATATTAAACCTTTTTTATTCCCTCATTTCTGTAGAAGCATTGTTTGCGCAGTGGTCCCTTGTAAGGCAGCAAGCCATAGGGAAACCTTGATCGTATGAGGGTCTGATTTCTGTACAAAGTTAGATATAGCTAGCTAATTTTGTCTCTGTCCTGCATGGCCTAATAGTGGCAGGCTGCATTAACATTTTCACAAGCCAATTGAATAGCAAAGGAAACTCTTGCTGGAGTATATCAAAAGATTTTATCTGCTGCTTTTCTTTTGACGTTGTGACAGAACTGTAAGCTGTAGTCAATGGAACATTGGCAGTTTAGCTATAATTTTTACGTCTTCTTGTATCATTAAAGCACAATCATAACTTTGGAAAACAAACTCAGTTTTAAACAATAAAATCAATACCAAGAGTATTACTATCACATTACAAAGTTTGGCGGTCAGTTCTTATATCTGAATGCTGGACCGTACGCTTTCAACACCTTAAAGAGATATTGTTCTGATTTCTAGGATAAGAATTAAATAAAATATTACTCAATTTTAAACGTACCTGGAAAGACCTGTTCTCTGGGTTGACTCATGTCACATTTTCTGTCGTCTAGAATGACTCAAACACTAAGTTACCCATTTTAAATCCCACGTTTTGTCACAAAAGTTAACATATTTTTAATCATACCCAATAATTTATAAGCCAATACTCAATAATCAAGGCATGTAGAATGTTTTTATACTTTTAAAACCAATGAGAAGCAAAAATGAAGTAATCCCACATTTACTTATTTAGACCAGAAAAAATTTAACCTTTTCTAATAGTAATTTTAAGAGAGGAGCACCTTGTTACTTATTGAATCCAAAAATCAGAGAAATTTTTCTAGGAGAAACAGCCATCAGTTCCCTTACCATAGAAGCCGAAAAGCTGCGGCCCCTTTAAGAGTGGCTTTTGTATACAATTAAGCCTCTGGCAGCACTTCTCCTGCTGTGCTTGACTCCAACGGTCAGTTGAGACTGCTTTTTAAAACAAGTCAAACTAAATCGAGAGGTAGATAGCTAGCGAGAATAGAGTTTTAAACAATTTTTTTTTTCTTTTCAACATAAAACACAGGACAACTTCCATTCATACGACACAAGAACACAGATGTATCCTGAGCGAGGTAACTCAGTCACAAAAGAACGAACATGGTATGTACTCACTGATAAGCGGATATTAGCCCACAAGTCCAACATGTCCAAGTTTCACTTAACAGTAACCGCTGGACTGAGAGTGAGGTACCAGATGGAGGAGTTGGAGAAAAGTCTGAAGGAGCAGAGGGAATTGGCAGCCCTATGGTGGGAGCAAGAGCGTCAATGGGCCCGACCCTCCCCCTGGTCATCCTCTAGTTCAGACCACTAACCAAAGAATACACATCTGTGGACCCATGATTTGGACTACATATGAGGCAGAAGAATCACCTCGATGGCCACCAGGGAGAAAGGAGAGGACTTTGGGCCTGAGGGTGCTAGTGGCCCCAGTAAAAGGGAATGTCAAGGTGGGAATATGGGAATGGGTGGGTGGGTAGGTGGGAGGAGGA
>CM052703.1:21075787-21093751 GCA_028551405.1 Uromys caudimaculatus
GGCGGGAGTGTCTGGGCTGCCTGCATCCTAGGGAAGGCGGGAGTGTCTGGGCTGCCTGCATTCTTCTTTTAACTCTTCAGTGTATTTGGTGTTTTCACTATAATGTGATGGGACGAATTTCTTTTCTGGTCCAATCTATTTGGAGTTCTGTAAACTTCTTGTATGTTTATGTTCATCTCTTTCTTTAGTTAGGGAAGTTTTCTTCTATAATTTTGTTGAAGATATTTACTGGTCCATTAATTTGGGAATCTTCACTCTTTTCTATACCTATTATCCTTAGGTTCTGTCTTCTCATTGTATCCTGGATTTCATGGATATTTTTGGTTAGTAGATTTTTGCATTTTTATGTTCTTTTACTGTTGTGTCAATGTTGTCTATGGTATCTTCTACTCCTGAGTTTCTCTCTTCTATCTCTTGTATTCTGTTCGTTATGCATCATCTTTGACTCCTGATCTCTTTCCTACTTTTTCTAACTCTAGGGTTGCCTTTTTTTGTGATTTCATTATTGTTTCTATTTCTGTTTTTAGCCCCTGGATAGTTTCGTTCATTTCTTTTGTCTGTTTGATTGTGTTTTCCTGTAATTCTTTAATGGATTTCTGTGTTTCCTCTTTAAGGGCTTGTAGTTGTTTACTTCTGTTCTCTTGTATTTCTTTAAGTGTGTTAATTTCTTTCTTAAAGTATTCTATCATCATCATGAGAACTGATTTTAATTCTGAGTCTTGCTTTTCTGTGTGTTGGGGTATCCAGGGCTTGCTGTGGTGGGAAGTGCTGGCTTCTGATGTTACCAATTAGCCTTGGTATCTGTTCCTTATGTACTTGGCCTTGCCTTTTGCCATCTTGTTAAGTCTAATGTTAGTGAATTTTACTATGTCTGGCTTTGGCTTGTCCTGCAGGCCTCTGTATCAATACTCCTTGAAGACCAGCTCTCTCTGAGAGGTGTTTAGGTTTGGAGAGGTGTGGCACAGGGTCAACTCTGGGTTGCAGACAGAACCCAGAAGGATCTTGTCCTGAGCTGTCCCTTGGTTCCTATGTCCTAATAGCTCTGCAAGGGTCCCTCTTGATGCAGTGAGTTTGAACAGAAGTGGTGGTTTTGCCTATGCTCAAAGGTGTGTCAGCACTCCTGGGATACCAGCTTTCTGCTGGAGCCCAGTGGCCCAGGCTGAGGTCCCCAGGTCCCGGTGAGCAGTGGTGCTTGTCTTATCCTCAGTCATGGCTTTTCCACACTCCTGGGACTAAACTTTCTTCAGGAGCCCATTGGCTATGGAACCCTGGTAGCCCAGGCACAGGTCTCCCACCAGAGATGGAAACGGGAAGGCTCCTGTCCCTGACATTTCCTCTTCAGTCTCTGTGTCCTGAGGGCATGGGAGGCTAGCTGTCTCCAGACGCTAATTGGCTATGGAGCCCTGTGACCCATGCTGAGGTCCCCAGCCACAGATAGAAATCGGAAGTTTCCTGTCCCTCAGTCCCACGGGTTCTGGGCAGGTCCCAGTGAGCTGTGGTGATTGTCTTGTCCCCTCTCACGGATTTTCTACACTCCTGGGAGAGTAACTTTCTCCCTGTACTGCTTGGTTATGGAACCGTGGTGGCCCAGGCAGAGGTCTCCTGCCACAGATGGGAAACAGAAGGTTCCTATCTCCTACTTTTCCTCAGTCCCTGTGTTCCGAGGTTCCGGGAGGGTCCCGGTGAGCAGTAGTGCTTGTCTTAACTCCACTCACAGCTTTTCCACGCTCCTGGATGGGTAGCTTTCTCCCAGCACTGCTTGGGTATGGAATCCTGGTGGCCCGGGCAGAGACGACATTTTCTTATAAAAAATGTTATCATTATTGTGTGTTTATGTATGTGCATGGTGCCCGTGTTAATATATATGTTTCCATATAAATGTGAAGGTCAGTGAAAAATTGTGACATCATTTCTGTCCTTTCATCTTTCAGTTGGGTTCTTAGAATCAGTCTCAAGTTTCTGAGTGGTACAAGTGAGTACTCCTTGAGCCACCTTGTCAGCTCTGATATTTCATACTTGTATTTGGTCATATTAATCCAATGACCTTTTCTTGTTCCCCTTTCTTCACTGTGAATCAAAGAATCAAAATGATCCCCAGGATAAGACATATTTAATTTCTCATCTGAAAAGATGCAGAAACCAACGTGCCTTCTGTTATATTCCTGCCCAAACTGCATAATTTACAGCTTTATTGCTATGAGGAGACTCCATGATATGGCCATAGCAACTATTACAATGTAAAACATTTAATTGGGGCTAGCTTACAGTTTCAGACTCTTAGCCACTATCATCATGGCAAGAAGCATGGCAGCATGCATGTAGACTTGGTGCCAAGGAGCTAAGAGTTGTACATCTTTATCTACAGGCAGCAGAAGGAAAGTGTGTGTCACACTGGGTATAGCTTGAACATAGGAGACCTCAAAGCTCACCTACACATTGACAAACTTCCTTCAACAAGGCCATACCAACTCCCAAAATGCCACATCTCCTAATAGTGTCATTTCTTATGGGGCCATTCATTCAAACACATGAGTCTATGGGGGCCATACCTATTCAAACCATTACACCAGAATCTAAGTGTAAAGAAATTGGGTAATCTCAAATTTTGAAATGTTTCATAAACTCCCAGGCTCTGCTTTGCCAAAGTGGATAGGTCACAGAAAGACAGGAAACTATAGTAGGCTTCAGTAGACTAAGAAGAAATAAGAATTAGTTGAAAAATGTGACTGAACATTGTGAAGAGCATATTAAGATTAACAATGACATAATAATGGGAATGAGAATTAGATGGCCCAATGCATTAATTTTAATGTCTTGATTCTGAGTGTTATATTAGGATTATTTACAAAAGTTACTTTTAAAAAACAGGAAATATATGCTAAAATATTTATGGTTAGGAAATACAGACTACTAACTTGTTCTTAAATATTTAAAAAATTATATAAGCTTCAAATTTTTCTCAATATCTATGGTTGTAAAAATTGTAGGAATAAGCAAATAATAAGTAGTATTATCTACACACTTGCCTATTTACATGCAACCAAGAAAGGACATATATCAAATCCTATGAAATGCTTCACAAAAAAGTTTCCAGTCTGTGTATACACATACATATTTAGTTTGAATGAAAAATTTGTATCTGGACTGACAATACCCCCCTCAAAGATTGTATACTGTCTAACAAAAAACCTAACACCAAGCATGAGTGTTGCCTAGCAATGTTGCCCCAGAGACTCTCAAATCATTACTATTGCCTTTAATTGCCTCCCAGATGTGAGCGCAAGTTTTTATTGTAGAACACATAAACTGTGGACACAGGATCCCAAGAATCTGAGCTAGAAATGACCTAAAATCTCTTCTCTGAGGATTAGCTTTCATGGTATCAGATAGCACTATACAACATACTAAGTGAGGGAAATAACTAGTAGTCCTAACTAGGTGTGATGCCTATGAACTAAAACAATGACCAGCATGACAGGAACTTAGTGTAACTGTCTTCTGAAAGGCTTTATCTAGCAATGGATGGAAACATGCACAGACCCACATCCAAATATCAGGTGGATATGAGGAGTCGTGTGGAAGAGTGGAGGATAGAACTGATCAAGCCAAAGAGGTCAAAGATACCACAAGAAGACCTACATAGTCAATTAACCTGGGCACATGAGGGTTCACAGAGACTGACCTACCAACCAAAGTGCATGCAGTACCTGGACCTAGGCCCGCTATACATTTGTAGCAGATGTGCAGCTTTGTCTTCAGATGGGTCCCCTAACAATTGGACAAGGAGCTGTCTCTGACTCTGTTCCCTGCCATTGGATTCCCTTCCTCAAATTGGACTTCTTGGTTGGACCTCAGTGGGAAGGATCAATTTAGTTCTGCTGTGATTGGATATCCCAGGACGGGTGGTATACAAAGGGGCCTTCTCCTTCTCTGAGAAGGGGAGGGGATAATGAGGAGTGGGATTTGTAAAGGTGGGACTGAGAGGAGAAGAGGGATGGATCGGGATGCAAAGTGAATAAAAAAATAAATTATTGAAGCAAATAAACACAAACTCAAACAAACAAACAAACACAAACAAAAAACAAAGATATTATGAAATTTGCAGGCAAATGAATGGAACTAGAAAATATCATCCTGTGAGAGGTAACCCAGACCCAGAAAGACACACATGGTATGTACTCAAGTATAAGTGGACATTAGCCATGAAGTACAGGAGTGAGAATGGGAATCGGTATGTGTGGGGCATCTCTAGGACTAGGTAGAGACCATGGGTGAGGAAGGCTCCTGAAGTCTATGGGGTGACCCTTGATGAGACACCTACAAATATGAGGTACAGAATGGCCACCTCTTATAGCCAGGCAGGACTTCCAGTGGAAAGAGAGTGACATCAATCCACCCATAAAACCTTTAACCCCAAATTTTTCTTGCCTTCAAGATGCTCAGGGATAAAATGGAACAGAGTTTGAAGGAACAGCTAACCAATGACTGGTCCAACCTGACTGTACTTTCAAGTAATGGGAACCTAGCAAACTTCTCTGAGCATGGGTCTTGGAGGAGAACCCATAACCATCATTTTTCTAATCCAGCACAATTCCTTACTTCATTCTAAATATTTATCTCTCTCTCTCTCTCTCTCTCTCTCTCTCTCTCTCTCTCTCTCTCTCTCTGTGTGTGTGTGTGTGTTGAGAGAGAGAGAGAGAGAGAGAGAGAGAGAGAGAGAGAGAGAGAGAGAGAGTTATGAGGGCATGAATTTGAGAAAAAGCAGGGGAAGGGTCAGAGGGAGGAAAAGAAGAGGAATTTTATAATTATGTTTAATTTTAAAAGATATTAATATTTTGTATTACTATTTAACATTCCAAAAACTGCTTAGCCTTCTGCAGCTTCATGGAAGTGTGAATTTAAACTGGTAAGGTGTTCCATACTCATCAGAGTGGTTAAAATGAAAAAAAAAAACAATGGCAAGGTATATGTGCATGAAAATGAACCATAACCAGGAAACATTACTTCTTATGTTAACTAAAAGAATAAAAGATGCCTGTGAGTGGTGCTGCTGTTATTCTGTTATCTCTCTGAGAGGTGAAAAGTAACCTTTGCCCAAAAAGGCTTTGAAGCATGTTTATTGGCAAAGTTGTGTTTATGACCTGAGCTAATTATATGCCTTACCTGGTGATTAATCAACTCTAACATTACTATAGCACACTAAAGCAATTATCCGAGTCACTGGGAAGCTTTACTGAGTAATCTTTATTTTTTATACAAGTATATGATTTGCCTTCAATGCCATAAATTCCCAGTGATCATGAGTCTAATAATGCAGAAGTTTGAACAATCTTTGGATCAAGTGATTTGATTCTTAAACCCTCCATTTAGATTGCATGTTGAAACTACTTGAGATTTTTTAAAGTACATTAGTCCCTCCATGGGCCAGTTACAACAGGTTTTCATGGTAGAGCTGTTGAGAGTAAGAGTGAAGAACAGCTTCCATTTGTGTATTTCAACAGGCCAGAGTCCACAAAGAAGATTAAAACACACCTAGCTGATTGGCCCCTTATGTACCAGAGCACATGCTGAGTTGGCAGCTACCATTATAAAAGCTCTGGGCTGCAAGCTCACAGGAGTCATCCTGAGAAGAGAAAGTGGCCATGGATCCAGTCCTGGTCTTGGTGCTCAGTCTCTCTTGTCTGCTTCTGCTCTCACTCTGGAGACAGAGCTCTGGGAGAGGGAAACTCCCTCCTGGCCCCACTCCTCTTCCACTTGTTGGAAACATCCTTCAGATAGATGTGAAGGACGTCAGCAAATCTATTAAAAAAGTAAGTGTTTTAAAGTTGTTCTTTATGTTAAAAAAGAGAATTAATCACTGCTATTATTTAACTGTTTTATTTTAATGTAAATATTCCTGAAGGTTCTTATATTTAGAGTGCCATTGTCAGAAACATTGGAATTCTATAGTGAATATAAATTCTTCCTCTGAGCCTGTTTGTGTGTGTGTGTGTGTGTGTGTGTGTGTGTGTGTGTGTGTGTGTGTGTGTATGTATGTGTGTGTGTGTATAGGTGTTTGTATGTGTAGGTAAAGATACTAGATGTTGAATTTGAGTGTCTGCTTCAATTGCTTCTCTATCTTTTCCAACATGTTCCAGAGAAAGCAATTTCTTGGTATACACTTGCAAGGTAATGTTTTATGTAAGTCTACACATGTATTCCATACATGGCCTTAGTTCTCATTAAAGATGTTTCTTTGTCCAGTGGATAGTGATTATCACAGAAATTCACAACTGGCCAAAATGCAGAGACTGTAGGGTACTCTGACACCAAAGTGACATCTATATCACCTGTGGCTGTTCACTTGGACTTACCCTTAAGGAAAATTAACTCTCTTTCTCCCAGCAGTTATCAGTTGCCAATAGCTCCTTGGCTAGGTGTGGGATTTCAGCACCAACTCCATGCTTGCAATTTGTCTGGCTAGAGATTGCATATGTCTTGTGCACACTGCCACAACTGTTTCATTTAATATGTGCAACTTCCCTCCTGTGTCTGAAAAGCACTGTTTCCATGTTATTATTTATAGTGCTTGGGTTTTAGAATCTTTCTACAAGGGTCTCTGAACTTTTGGAGGAGGGAAGTATACAGACATCCAATTTAGAGATGAGAACTCCAACTGTCTTATCCTCGTCACCTTCACCAGCTGTGGGTCTCTGTGTTAATCACCTTCTATTGAAAAAAGAAATTTCTCTGATGAGGGTTCATAGATATATTGACTTATGGGTAGAAATATAAGTCTTTAAGAGTCAATTAAATTTTGTATCCATTTCTCATAATAATAGTAGTGTGTTTTCTTTGCAAATATGTCCTGTCTAACTACAGACTCATGCTGATTATGGTAGTTTTTATATGCTTGGCCCTTAGGAAGTGGCATTATTAGAAGTCATAGCCTTATTGGAAGAGGTGTAGCCTTATTAGAGAAAGTGTGTCACTGTGAAGGTTGGTTTGAGGTCTCCTATACTAAGCTCTGCTCAGTGGGGAAGAGTCTCCTTCTGGCTGCCTGTAGAAGACAGTCTCTTTCAGGTCAAGATGTAGAACTCTTAGTTCCTTCTACAACACCATGTCTGCCTGCCAGCTGCCATGCTTTCTGCCATGATGATAATGGACTGAACCTCTGAAACTATGTCAGCCCAAATTAAATGTCCTTATAAGAGTTGCCTTGGTTATTATGTCTCTTCACAGTATAAAACACAAACTAAGACACTGAGATAATAGTACAAGACATGGGGTTCAGATTCTGGATCTAAGCAGAAAGTGGTTGGTTACTCTCATGATGTTTGTGCCACTATTGCTCCATTGGGTATGTCTTGTAAGACTGATTTCCAATATTCCTTGCAGGGGTCCAAGTTGTGTAAGACTGATGATTTCTTTTCTCTTTCAAAATTCTAACACTACATTTATTTATAATGAAATAGGTCAACATTGTTTGAATCCTGATGGATTCTGAACCTAGTATCAGTGGGGCATGATAAATATCTTTGGGGTTTACTGGCAGAACAGCATTGAGAATGAGAAATTACCAATATTTCTTTTCCATGCTGACTTGAGAAAAGTTACACAGGAATGTACTGTGAGTATGATATGACTAGGTGTTTGAATTTCCTTCCTTACCATACACACTAGGATGCATTGTAAGCTGGGCTGTAAAACTGAAAAAAAATCCTCTCTCCTAAGAATATTTTGGTCAGGGTATGTATGTATACATATATATATGTATGTGTGTGTGTGTGTGTATATATATATATATATATACACACACACACACATATATACATATATATACAGGGTATGTATGTGTATATATATGTGTGTGTGTGTATGTGAGTGTGTGTCTAATAATCATAGCAGTAGAACTGAAAATAATGTTGCTAATAAGATGGTATTTTGTTTTGTTTGTTTATTTTTTGTTTGGTTTTAGATTCATGCCTTTGAGACCTAGTAAAAGCTATAGGTTTGGGTTAAAAGGCATGGAACATTTTTTTATTAGGCTCAGAAAGCTACATATACAGTGTGAACAGAGATGTGTTTAGCATAATGAGACACACCTTTAAGTCAATATTTAGAAGATAGCCAACGGGAATTTAAAATTTTGAGCTTTTGATTGAATTATAAGTAGCCAGTCCTCCACTAGCTTCTCAAAACTTCATTGATCAATGTTAAATTTACAAACTTTGAAATCTTAGTATAAAAATAGTGTGGGGAAAGGGGAGAAATATGAAATGTTTCCATTCCTTTGTGTCTGAAATTATTTTCTTATCCCTCTGCAACTTGATTTATATAACTTAAACACCTTCTTAGGTCCTTCGATTTTAAACATCTTTTTAGAATCTCCAACCCTCACAACCTACATATACCAACTTTAAACATTTTTCCTCTGTGTGGGGCAGTGAACCATGAGGGGAAGCCTGGTCCTCAGTCCAGCTAAAAGCTTGAAATCCTGGAGACCCTGAAGAGATGGTAGGAGCTTCAGCTGCTTCCAGCCACAACCCCTCATAGATTCATGGCCATCAGTCATGTAAGGGCAATGCCCCAAGCCTTTCCACATGTAGATGAGGCATCCCTAACATCTCAGACCAAGACAACAGGAAAAGAGACTTGGTCACATAGGCTCAAGCAGAGATCTCCATGCTAATGAGGTAACTAGAGGACCTGAGGGTGTTGCCAATAAGATTCCATTCCCAGACATTCCTCCCTAAAAAAGGTATTTAATTTCAGGTTAACCCTGAGAAGTGGTGTATGGTTTTACACATCCACTATGTGTCATGGCAATACACTATTTGGAACCACAGATTGACTCTTTTCATCAGAATAGGCTGTGGGGAGACATGGAGAAGGCCTTCGCTGCAGCCTAGTCTCCCTTGGAAGGCCTCTCTGGACTCCCAGCCACATCTGTCAGCAAGCCTGCTACTGGCCAAAGACTCTCCGGGTGGGACTAGCTGAAGCTCTTCTTTACCCCCCAGACCTGGGTTAGACCCAGCCCTCAGGCCCCCAACTCAGTTCTCAGCTCTTCCTTGACTATCCAGCGGCACCTAGATGTTCAAGTGCCTGAGAACCCCATGGTCCCGCCCTCGTGGTAGGCCTGGGGACCCATGAAGCAGCTCTGGCTTTCCCACATCTCAGACTGTGCCTTCCCACTCTTGGAGGTGTGCCTCAGCACTCCCTTACGGCGCAGCACCTCCCAGCCCCCGTGGAGGCATGGGATAACTGTAGTCAAACTCCCACGTTCTGTCTTCCTGAGTGGCCAAGCCCTGTGCCAGAGAGGATGTGAGACCACAACCCTATACCTCTGAAACATTTTTATTTATATTCCTAAATTATTTCCCTCTTGCTATTCAAGTTTTATTTTTTACATACTCTAACCTTTATCACTTGCGTTTGTCAATTTCAAACATTTTCCTAATCCTACAAACATATTTTTAGATCCTCAGGCCTTAAATTAATTTTACCTTTTTTTAATTTAATTACTTATTGTGAGACACAGGTATGTGATTATTGAGAGCAGCCATGTAAATGAAAGAATTGTAAAAAGTTACATCCTTTAACATGAAGCCTGTGAGGAAGGCAAACCTGTTTGACTTTCTTAATAAGAGACCTAGGAGAGTTACCTAACTAGTGAATTGACTAATGAACTAACATAACGGTGGATTACCTTGAAGTAGGAGCTAGTTGCCTGTTGTGTACTAGCTGTTAATTAACAATTACCTCAGCTGTCAGTGTCATGTACCAGTTAAAATGAGAGAGTACAGAGAGTAGTCCATATATTATTACCTACACAGCATTGCCAGGCTTCAGTGTCTCTATGGCACTGAAGGCAAAGAAAATAAGGCTTTTATATTTTTTTTTATTTATTTATTTATTTATTTATTTATTTATTTATTTATTTATTTATTTATTTTTTGATTTATATCTCTTTTAAAATTATCTTTAACCTTTTTTTACAGTCCAGTCGTTATCCCTCTCCCATTCTACCCTCCAACAGTTCCACATCCCATTCCTCCTCTACTATATCCAATAGGAAATCCCTACCCCCCACCCCCACACTCTGCCAGACCTCCCCATTCCCTCAGGCTTCAAGTCTCTTAAGGGTTATGTGCATCTTCTCACACTGAGGCCAGACCAGGCAGTCCTCTGCTGTGTATGTGTCAGGGGGCCTTGGACGAGCTAGTGTATTCTGCTTGGTTGGTGGCTCAGTGTGTCAGAGAGATCTCTGGGGTCCAGGTTTGTTGAGACTGCTAGTTTTCCTATGGGGTTGCCCTCCTTCTCAGCCTCTTCCAGCCTTCCCTAATTCAACCACAGGGGTTCCCGACTTCAGACCTTTGGTTGGGTGTAAGTATCTGCTTTTGTCTCAGTCAGCTGCTTGTTGGGCCTCTCAGAGGGCAGTCATGCTAGGCTCATGTCTGTAAGTACATCATAGCATCAGTGTCAGGTCTTGGAGCCTCCCCTTAAGATGTGTCCCAATTTGAGACAGTCACTGGACCTCCTTTCCCTCAGTCTCTTCTCCATTTTTGTCGCTGTAGTTCTTTTAGACAGGAACAATTCTGGGTCAGAGTTTTTGGCTGTGCGATGACAACTCCATCCATCTGCTTGATGCTCTGTCTTTCTACTAGAGGTGAAGTCTACAAGTTCCCTCTCCCCACTGTTGGACATTTCATCTAAGGTCCCTCCCTTTGAGTGTTAAGATTCTCTGGCTTCTCTCCTGGCCCCTTCCCCAGTGCCTGATCATGTTTCACTTTTCCATACCCCTCTGCCTCCCCTCTCCTACCCATGTCCCTCCCTCCCTCTGTCCTCTGTTTTCCTCTCCCTACCAAGTAGGATTGTAGCATCCTCACTTGGGCCCTACTGCTTGTTAATCCTTTTGAGTTCTGTGGATTGTATCCTGTGTATTCTATACATTTTTTTGGGGGGGGGGGCTAATATCCACTTATTAGTGAGTACATACCATGTATGCCCTTTTGGGTCTGAGATACCTCACTCAGGATGATATTTTCTGGTTCCATCCATTTGCCGACAAAAGTCATGATGTCCTCATTCTTCTTTTTTTTTTTTTTTAAAGATTTATTTATTTTATTTATATGAGTACATTGTCACTGTCTTCAGACACACAAGAAGAGGGCATCAGATCCCATTACAGATGGTTGTGAGCCACCATGTGGTTGCTGGGAATTGAACTCAGGACCTTTGGAAGACCAATCAGTGCTCTTAACTGCTGAGCCATATTTCTAGCCCCGATGTCCTCGTTCTTAATAATTAAATTGTATTCCATTGTGTAAGTGAACCACATTTTATGTATTCATTCTTCTGTTGTGGGACATCTGGGTTGTTTCCAGCTTCTGGCTATCACAAATAAGGCTGCTATGAACCTAGTGGAGCATGTGCCCTTGTGGCATGGTGAGGCGTCTTTTGGGTATACACATAGGAGTGGTATAGCTCGGTCTTCAGGTAGATCTATTTCCAATTTTTAGAAGAATCTACAGACTGATTTCTGGAGAGGTTGTACCAGTTTGCAATTCCACCAGAAATAGAGGAGTGTTCCCCTTTCTCCGCATTCTCCCCAACACATGCTGTCACCTAGTTTTTGAGCTTGGCCATTCTGATTGGTAGAAGGTGGAATCTCAGGGTCATTTTCATTTGCATTTCACTGATAAACATTTCTTTATGTGCTTCTGAGTCATTTGAGATCCCTCTGTTGTAAATTCTTGGTTAAGTTATATGGCTTATTTTTTGTTTGTGTTGTTATGGTTTTTTTTTTTATTTTATTTTATTTTTATTTTTTTATTTTTTATTTTATTTATTTATTTATTTATTTATTTATTTATTTATTTATTTATTTATTTTTTGGAGATTAGCTTCTTGAGTTCTTTATATATTTTGGATATTAGCCCTCTATTTGATGTGGAGTCAGTGAAGTTTTTTCCCAATCTGTAGGTGACTGATTTTTCCTATTGATTATGTCCTTTGCCTTACAGAAGCTTTCCAGTTTCATGAGGTTCCATTTGTCAATTCTTGATCTTAGAAACTGAGTCATTGGAGTTCTTTTTAGGAAATCCCCCGCCCCCCCTATCCCCATGCCCATGAGTTTGAGGCTCTTTCCCACTTTCTCTTCTATTAGAATAAGTGTATCTGGTTTTGTGTTGAGGTCCTTGATCCATCCTCATAGCCTTGAGCTTTGTGCAAGGTAACAAATATGGATCTATTTTCATTTTTCTACATACGGACTGCCAGGTAGACCACTGCCATTTATTGAAGATGCTTTCTTTTTTTCCGCTGTATGTTCTTGGCCTCTTTGTCAAAGATCAAGTGTCCATAGATGTGTGGTTATATTTCTGGGTCTTCAATTCTATTCTTTTGGTCCACCTGTCTGTTTCTGTACTAATGCCATACCTTTTTAAAAAAAAAATCACTATTGTTCTGTAGTATTGCTTGAGGTCAGGGACGGTGATTCTCCCAGAAGTTCTTTTGTTGTTAAGAATTTTTTTTGCTATTCTGGGTTTTTTGTTTAACCAGATGAATTTGAGGACTGTTCTTTCCATGTCTGTGAAGAATTTTGTTGGAATTTGGATGGGGATTGTGTTGAATTTGCAGATTGCCTTTGGTAGCATGGCCATATCTACTATGTTAATCCTACCAATCCATGAGCATGGTAGGTCTCTCCATTTTCTGAGATCTTCTATGATTTCTTTCTTGAGAGACTTGAAGTTCTTGTCACACAGACCTTTTACTTATTTGGTTAGAGTTACTCCAAGATATTTTATACTATTTTTGACTTTCGTGAAGGGTGTTGTTTCCCTATTTTCTTTCTCAGACTATTTATAATTTGTATAAAGGAAAGGTAGTGATTTGTTTGAGTTAACTTTATATCCAGTCACTTTGCTGAAGTTGTTTTTCAGCTGTGGAAGTTCTCTGGTTGAATTTTTAGGGCAGCTCATGTATACTATCATACCATCTACAAATAGTGATACCTTCACTTCTTCTTTGCCAATTTTTATCCCCTTGATCTCCTTTTGTTGTGTTATTGCTCTGGCTAGAACTTTAAATACTATATTGAGTAGATACAGGGAGAGGAAACAGCCTTGCCTTGTCCCTGATTTTAGTGGAATTGCTTTAATTATCCCTCCATTTAATTTGATATCTGCTGTTGGTTTGCTGTATATTGCTTTTATTATGTTTAGGTGTTGGCCTTGAGTTCCTGATCTCTCCAATATTTTTAACATGAAGAGATGTTGTATTTTGTCCAATGCTTTTCAGCATCTAATGAGATGAACCTGTGGTTTTTTTTCTAAAATCTTTATTACCCTCCCAGTCCACCCTCTGACTGTTCCACATCCCATACCTCCTCCCCACATCTTCACCAGGATGTCCCCACCCCCCACACTCACCCCACCAGTCCTCTAAACTCCCTGGGGCCTCCTGTCTCTTCAGGGTTAGGTACATTCTCTTTGACTGAGTCCAGACCATCAGTCCTCTGCTTTATATGTGTTGGGGGCCTCGTATCAGCTGTTATATGCTGCAGGGTTGGTGGCTCAGTGTCTGAGAGATCTCGGGGGTCTAGGTTAATTGGAATTGCTGCTGGTCTTCTTATAGGGTTGCCCTCCCCCTCAGCTTCTTCCAGCTTTTACCGAATTAAAGAGTTCATCAGCTTCTGTGCATTGGTTGGGTGTAGATATCTGCATTTGACTCTTTCAGCTTCTTGTTGGGTGTTATATAGGGGATTATGGCAATGGGTTTGCATATATTTATCCTCCTCTCGCATCCCTGGAATGAAGCCTACTTGTTCATAGGGAATGCTGATTTTGATGTGCTCTTTGGATTGGCTTGCTAGAATTTTATTGAGTATTTTTGCATCAATATTCATAAGCAAAGTTGATCTGAAGTTCTCTTTCATTGCTGGGTTTCTGTGTGGTTTGATATCAGAGTGATTATGGCATCATAAAATGAATTAGGTAGTGTTCCTTCTGCTTCTATTTGATGGAATAGATGATGAAGTATTGGAATTACATATTTTTTTAAGGCCTGATAGTATTCTGTACTAAAACCACCTGGTCCTGGGCTTTTTTTGGTTGGGAGACTTCTAATGACTGCTTCTATTTCCTTGGGTGTTATGGGGCTGTTTAGATGGTTTATTGATCCTGATTTAACTTTGGTACCTGCTGTCTGTCTAGAAAATCATACATTTCATCCAGGTTTTCCAGTTTTGTTGAGTATAGACTTTTGTAGTAGGATCTGATTATCTTTTGAATTTCCTCAGTTTCTGTTGTTTTGTCTCCCTTTTTATTCCTGATTTTGTTAATTTGGATACTGTCTCTGTGCCCTCTGGGTAGTCTGGCTAAGGGTTTGTCTATCTTGTTTAGTTTTTCAAAAACCCAGCTTTTGGTTTTGTTGATTCTTTGTATAGTTCTTTTTGTTTGTACTTAGTTGTTTTCAGCCCTGAGTTTGATTATTTCCTGCCTTTTACTCCTCTTGGGTGTATTTGTTTCCTTTTGTTCTGAAGCTTTGAGATGAGCTATTAAGCTTCTAGTGTGTGCTCTCTCCAGTTTCTTTTTGGAGGCACTCAGAGCTATGTGTTTTTCCCTTTTAGCACTGCTTTCACTGTGTCTTATAATTTTGGATATGTTCTGGCTTCATTTTCATTGAATTCTAAAAAGACTTAACTTTATTTCTTCCCTGACCAAGTTTATCATTGAGGAGATAGTTGTTCAGTTTCCACATGTATGTGGGATTTCTGTTGTTTTTGTTGCTACTGAAGTTCAGCCTTATTCTGTGGTGGTTTTCAGATAGAATACATGTTATTAATTTAATATCATTGTATCCGTTGAGGTTACTTTTATGTCTGAGTATATGAAAGAATTTTGAGAAGGTACCATGAGGTGCTGAGAAGAAAGAATATTCTTTTGTTTTAGGGTGAATCGTTCTGTAGATATCTGTTAAATCCATTTGGTTCATAACTTCTTTAAGTTTCACTGTGTCTCTGTTTAGTTACTGTTTCCATGATCTGTCCATTGGTAAGTGTGGGTGTTGAAATCTAAATACTATTATTGGGTGAGGTTCAGTGTGTGCTTTGAGCTTTAGTAACATTTCTTTTATAATTGTAGGTGCCCTTGCATTTGGGGCATAGATGTTCAGAATTGAGAGTTCATCTTGGTGGATTTTTTTCTTTGATGAATTGTGTAGTGTCCTTTCCCATCATTTTTGATAACTTTTGGTTCAAAGTCTATTTTATTGGATATTAGAATGGCTACTCCACCTGGTTCCTTGGGACCCTTTGCTTGGAAAATTTTTACCTAGCTTTTTTCTTTGAGGTAATGTCTGTCTGTCATTGAGGTGTGTTTCATGTATGCAGCAAAATGCTGGATCCTGTTTACATATCTAGTCTGTTAGCCTATGTATTTTTACTGGGGAATTGAGTCCATTGATGTTGAAAGATATTAGGGACCAATTATTGTTGGTTCATTTTATTTTTGTTGTTAGAATTGGAATTATGTTTGTGTGTTTCTCTTTTTTGGGGGGTGTTGTGAAAAGATTAATTTCTTGCTTTTTCTTGGGTGTATTTTCCCTCCTTGTGTTGGACTTCTTCATCCTGTAACAATAACATTAACAAGAATATCCACTAAAATGAAAGGAAAAAACAGAAGTGTGCCCTTTTTTTCTGTGCATCTCCTGGGTGCATTACTATGTGACACTTCCTATGCTGACAGTAATTATTAAATGATGCTCTCACTTGTCCTCGAGATGTGAACTGATAAATTTTCTGGAAGTCTGGATAAAGAACAAGCAGAAGATATCCTTACATAAAAATGCAGGGAAGCTGGGCCTGGTGGTAGAGGCTTGAATTCCAGCCTCTGAATCTAGGCAAAAAGATCTCAAGTTCAAGGCCAGCATAGGAAACCTTTTTGAATCCTGTCTCAGAAAGTATAAAGGAGGGCTGGGGCCATATCTAATGGTAGATAGCTTGCTTCACACTGAAGAGGCCTTGGTAATCAGCACCACAAACACCAACAGATCACAGGTGTATTTACAAATTGTTTCTAAATACTTAACCTCCCTAGGGTAATGCTTGTAGGTCATATTAAAATACACTTTTATTGTAATGATTATTTGCTGGTCTAATAATATCATAAGTTTTATTATCTTCTAATTCAGTTTTCTTATGACTTAAACATTACTGCAAATTTGCAACTTCTATTGCAGACCGCAGGAATACAGCCAAGCATTATACTATCCTATAGTCTATTAGTGGTGCTACCTACGATCCCTGTTGTGGTTTCCATCTGTAATGTGCCCTACAAGGCCATGTATCAAATGACTGTTTCCAGAAGGTGGTCCTTTTCTCATGGGCCATGGAAGGAGCAGACTGACTGTAGGCTGGGTTGGTCTCTTGGAAAGGGATCCTGAACTTTTCAGAAGTTGTATGTGGCTGCTGTATCTTTTTGTCCCCAAATAAGAACTAACTTTCTTTAATCTGTGTTCCACTTTTGTCCCTGTATTTCTTTTAGACAGGAAAATTCTGGATCAAAGATTTAAAGGTAGGTTGGGGACCGCATCCTTCTATTGGGGGCCTTGTCTATCTACTGGAGGTGGTCTCTCTAGGTTCCATTTCTGCACTGTTGGGCATTTCAGCTAAGAGCATCCCTACTGCATCCTGGGAGCTTCTCACATCCCAGGTCTCTGGGAGTTTCTAGAGGTCCCTTCACTCCTCACACCCTCAGCTGCATATTTCCATTCATTCTCCTGACCTAGAATTCTACACTGTCTCCCCTCCATACCTGATCTTGCCTTTCCTTTTCTTTTTTGATTTACTTATTCATTTATTTTTTTTATTTTTTGTAGTTATCTACCAATGGGAAATTACCAGTTTGTTAGTTTAGTTACTTAATGCTTAAAAATAATACATATTTTTTCTTTAAATCTTTTTTCATTGGATATTTTCTTTTCCTTTTCTTTTTTGATGTATGTCAGTGTGCTTTTGTTTTCACTGAAACTTTTGTCATATTTTAGAAGAACATTTCTGAAGATTTCACTATATTAAAATTCATTGATTTTAAATATTTTTTTTTTAATTTCAATTTTTTGATACTTTATTTCCATTTCAAATGCTTTCCCCTTTCCAGGTCTACCCTTTGGAAACCCCCATCCCATCTCCCCTCCCCTGCCTCTATAAGGGTGCTCCCCCACCCACCCACCCACTCCTGCCTTCTGACCCTGTTATTCCCTTACACTGGGGCATTGAACAACCTCAGGCCTGAGGGCCATTCCTCCCACTGATGTCCAACAAGGCCATCTTCTGCCATATATGGGACTGGAGACTCATGTACTCTTTGGTTGTTGGTCCTGGGAACTCCAAGGAGTCTGGCCTGTTGATACTGTTGCTTCCCCCATGGGGCTGTAAATTCCCCCAGCTCCTTCAGTCCCTTCTCCAACTCCTCCATTGTGGACCCTGCGCTTAGTCCAATGGTTAGCTGCAAGCATCTGCCTCTGTATTTGTCAGGCTCTGGCAGAGCTTCTCAGAGGATAGCCATATCAGGATACTGTCTGCAAGTTCTTCCAGGCATCCACAATAGTGTCCTGGTTTGGTGACTGTATATGGGATGGATCTTTAGGTGATGCAGTCTCTGGATGGCCTTTACTTCAGTCTCTGCTCCACACTTTGGCTCCATATTTCCTCCTGTGAGTATTTTTACCCCCCTTCTAAGAAGCACTGAAGCATCCACACTTTGGTCTTCCTTCTTCTTGGGCTTCATATAGTCTGTGAATTGTATCTTGGGTATTCCGAACTTTTGGGCTAATATCCACTTAACAGTTAGTGCATATCATGTGTGTTTTTTGAGACTGAGTTACCTCACTCAGGATGATATGTTCTTTTCTTTTTCTTTTTCTTTTTTGATACTTTATTTACATTTCCAATGTTTCCCCATTTCTAGGTCTCCTCTT
>CM052703.1:21094251-21132108 GCA_028551405.1 Uromys caudimaculatus
AATTTCCCTTATGAATATCGATGCAAAAATACTCAATAAAATTCTCGCAAACTTAATCCAAGAGCACATCAAAATGATCATTCTTCATGATCAATTATGTTTCATCCCAGGGATGCAGGGATGGTAAAATACCCAGAAATCCAACAATATAATCCACTACATAAACAAATACAAAGCAAAAAACCACATGATCATTTCATTAGATGCTGAAAAACATTTGACAAAATTCAACATCCCTTCATGATAAAAGTCTTGGAATGATCAGGAATTCAAGGTCCATAGCTAATCATAGTAAAAGCAATATACATCAAACCAGTAGCCAACATCAAACTAAATGGAGAGAAACTCGAACAATCCCACTAAAATCAGGGACTAGGCAAGGCTGCCTTCTCTCTCCCTATCTATTCAATATAGTAATTGAAGTTCTAGCTAGAAAATTTAGACAACAAAAGGAGGTCAGAGGGATATAAATTGGAAAGGGAAATATCAAAGTATCACTATTTGCAGATGATATAATTGTATATATGTGAACCGAAAAATTCCACCAGAGAACTGCTGCAGCTGATAAACAACTTCAACAAAGGGGCCAGATATAAAAATAACTCAAACAAATCAGTACCCTTCCTATACTCGAAGGATAAACGGCTTAAGAAAAATTACATAAATGACACCCCTCACAATAGTCACAAACAATATAAAGTATCTTGGTGTGACTCTAACCAAACAAGTGAAAGATCTGTATGACAAGAACTTCAAGGCTCTGAAGAAAGAAATCGAAGAAGAACTCAGAAGATGGAAAGACCTCCAATGCTCATAGATTGGCAGGGTTAATATAATAAAAATGGCCATACTGCCAAAAGCAATCTACACATTCAATGCAATCCCCATCAAAATTCCAACTCAATTCTTCATAGACTTAGAAAAAGCAATTCTCAAATTCATTTGGAACAACAAAAAACCCAGGATAGCAAAAGCTATTCTCAACAACAAAAGAACTTCTGGGGGAATCAGCATCCCTGACCTCAAGCTGTATTATAGAGTACTAGTGATAAAAACTGCATGTATTGGTACAGTGACAAGCAAGCAGATCAATGGAATAGAATTGAAGACCCAGAAATGAACCCACACACCTACAGTCACTCGATTTTTGAAAAAGGAGCTAAAACCATCCAGTGGAAAAAAGACAGCATTTTCAACAAAAGGTGGTGGTTCTACTGGCGGTCTACATGTAGAAGAATGAGAATTGATCCATTCCTATCTCCCTGTACAAAGCTCAAGTCCAAGTGGATCAAGGACCTCCACATAAAACCAGATACACTGAATCTAATAGAAGAGAAAGTGGGGAAAAGTCTCGGACACATGGGTACAGGGAAAAGTTCCTAACAGAACACCAATGGCTTATGCTCTAAGATCAAGAATCGACAAATGGGACCTCATTAAATTGCAAAGCTTCTGTAAGGCAAAGGACACTGTCAATAGGACAAAACGGCAACCAACAGATTGGGAAAAGATCTTAACCAATCCTAAGTCCGACAGAGGGCTAATATCCAATATATACAAAGAACTCAAGAAGTTAGAATCCAGAAGACCAAATAACCCTATCAAAATGTAGGGAACAGAGCTAAACAGAGAATTCTCAACTGAGGAAGTTCACATGGCTGAGAAGCACCTAAAGAAATGCTCAACATCCTTAGTCATCAGGGAAATGCAAATCAAAACAAGTCTGAGATTCCACCTCATACCAGTCAGAGTGGCTAAGAACAAAAACTCAGGTGACAGCAGATGCTGGCAAGGAAGTGGAGAAGTAGGAACACTCCTCCATTGTTGGTGGGATTGCAAGTTGGTGCAACCACTCTGGAAATCAGTTTGGTTGACTCTCAGCAAAATGGACATAATACTACCTGAGGACCCAGCTATTCCTCTTCTGGGCATATACCCAGAAGATGCCCCAACATGTAATAAAGTCACATGCTCCACTATGTTCATAGCAGCCATATTTATAATAGCCAGAAGCTGGAAACAACCCAGACATCCCTCAGCAGGGGAATGGTTTACAGAAAATGTGGTACATTTACACAAAGAATCACTACTCAGCTATTAAAAGCAATGACTTAATGAAATTTGCAGGCAAATGGATGGAACTTGAAAATATCATCCTGAGCGAGGTAACTCAGTCACAAAAGAGTGAACATGGTATGTACTCACTGATAAGTGAATATTAGCCCAAAAGTTCTGAATGACCCAAGTTTCACTTTACAGTAACCACTGGACTGAGAGTGAGATCCCAATTGGAGGTGTGGAAGAAGGCACTAAAGGAGCTGAGGGAATTTGCATCCTCATAGAGGGAGCAACAGTGTCAACCTGACCACCCTGGTTCTCCTGGGGGCAGGACCACCAACCAAAGAATACACATCAAGGGACCCATGGTTGGGACCACTTATGTGGCAGAGGAGGGCCACATCAGAGGAATGGATACAGGAAATGTGGTATGGGGGAGGAGATGCCCTTGGGCCTGAGGGTGTTAAAGGACCCAGTAAAGGGGAATGTCAAGGTGGGAATAAGGGAGTGGGTGGGCGGGTGGGTGGGAGGTGGAATACCCTCATAGAGGAAGGGGAGGTGGTAGGGATAGGAGGTTTCCAAAGAGGAGACATAGAAAGGTGGAAACAATGGAAATGTAAACAAAGTATCAAAAAATAAAAAATTTTTAAAAACTTCAAAAAAAAATGAATAGAAAATGTCATGGCTTTCTGCTGGGGCAGACTTCTAGCTGTTCTGCTCCCTTGAACATGCCATATTCTGACACAACCTAGAGGATCCGTTGCACTCACAGTAGTTGACACCACATCCTGAGCCATCCCAGAAGATCCACTGCACTCAAATCAGTCAAGCAACTGATACTACAGCCTGAGGCATCCCAGGAGATCTGCTGTACACAGGACAACAGAGCAACTGATTGCCAGCTTGTCTGCTCCCCTGAAGATGTCACAGCTTGAAGGCATGCAAGGCAACTGACACAACAGACTGAAAGCCTCCATGGAATTCTGCTGCACACAGAGAAAGAGAAACGACAGTCTGTAGGCACCCATGGAGAACATCTTCACACAGGACAACAGCTTGACTGTTCCACTGAACACCCAATAGTCTGAGGGCATCTCAGGAGAGCTCCTACAGCCAGGGCAATAGATCATCAGCTTCTCTGTCCCTCGGAAGAGCCCCAGTTGGAAGGCAACAAGGGTAGTCTGCTATAGCTAGGGTGGCAGGCCTACCAGGAGAACTGAAGCATCCCAGGGACAAAAGAGGCAGACTCCAGAAAGTCACCAAGACCAACAAATATCAGGGATATCCGGATGACAAGAGGCAATCGCAAGACCATAACAACAGAAAATATACATGGGAATCATCAGAACCCAGTTTTCCCACCACAGCAAGCCCTGAATACACCAACACACCTGAAAATCAGGAATCTGTCCTAAAAGCCTATCTCATGAAGAGGATAGAGTCCTTTAAGGCGGATATCAATAACTCATTGAAAGAAGTATGGGAAAACACAGGTAAACAGGTGAAGGAATTGAATAAAGTGGTTTAAGACCTAAAAGGGGAAGTAGAAACAATAAAGAAAACACAAATGGAGGCAAACCTGGTGTACTGGCTGGTTTTGTGTGTCAACTTGACACAAGCTGGAGTTATCACAGAGAAAGGAGCTTGAGTTAAGAAAATGCCTCCATGAGATCCAGCTGTAAGGCATTTTCTCAATTAGTGACCAAGGTGGGAAGGCTTCTTGAGGATGGTACCATCCCTGGACTGGTAGCCTGGGTTCTATAAGAGAGCAAGCTGAGCAAGCCAGGGGAAGCAAGCCAGTAAACAACATCCCTCCATGGCCTCTGCATCAGCTCCTGTTTCCTGACCTGCTTGAGTTCCAGTCCTGACTTTCTTTGGTGATGAACAACAACATGGAAGTGTAAGCTGAATAAACCCTTTCCTCCCCAACTTGCATCTTGGTATGATGTTTTGTGCAGGAATAGAAACTCTAAGACACCTGGAAATGGAAAATATAGGAAAGAGATCAGGAATTACAGATGTAAGTATCACCAACAGAATAGAAAATATAGAAGAGAGAATCTCAGGTGTGGGAGATAACGTAGAAGAGATTGACACAACTGTCAAAATTCAAAATGTAAAAAACTCCTAACCCAAAGCATCCAGGAAATTCAAGACACAATGAAAAGACCAGATCTAAGAATGATCGGAATAAAGGAGAAGATTCCCAGCTCAAAGGACCTGAAAATGTCTTCAACAAAATCATAGAAGAAAACTTCTCCAACCTAAAGAAAGAGATGACCATAAAGGTACAAGAAGCCTATAGAACACCAAATAAATGGGACCAAAAAAGAAAATCCTCTCGTCACATAATAATCAAAATACTAAATGTACAGAACAAAGAAACTATATTAAAAGCTGCAAGGGAAAAGGGCCAAGTAATGTACAAAGGCAGATCTATCAGAATTACACCAGACTTATCAACAGAGACACTAAAAGCCAGAAGAGCCTGGTCAGAGGTCATGCAGACTCTAAGAGAACACAAATACCAACCCTGGATAATATACCCAGCAAAACTTTCAATCAGCATAGATGGAGAAACCAAAATATTCCAGGACAAAACCAAATTTGAACAGTATTTATCTACCAATTCAGCCCTACAGAGAATCCCAGGAGGAAAACTCCAACACAAGGAAGGTACATGCACCAAAGAAAACATAAGCTATTAAGTATCTCACAACAAAGCCTAAAGGAGAGAACCACAAGCACATAAAGCCACATACAAAAGCAAACATATCAAGAAACAACAGTCATCACTCATTAATATCTCCCAGTATTAATGGACTCAACTCATCTATTAAAAGGCCTAAGCTAACAGACTGGATATGCAAACAAGATCCAGCATTTTACTGCATATAAGAAACACAGCTCTAAGACAAAGACAGATAGCACCTAAGAGTAAAAGGATGAAAAAGGGTCTTCCAAGCAAATGGTCCCAGGAAATAAACTGGAGTTGCCATTCTAATATACAATAAAATAAACATTCAACCAAAAGTTATCAAGTGTGATGAGGAAGGACACTTCATATTCTTCAAGGAGAAAATCCACCATGAGAAAGTCTCAACTCTGAACATCTATGCCCCAAATGCAAGGGCATCCACATTCATAAAAGAAACTTTACTAAAGCTCAAAATACACATTGAACCCCACACAATAATAGTGGGAGACTTCAACACTCCACTTTCACCAATGGACAGGTCTTTGAAACAAACTAAACAGAGACACAGTGAAACTGAGAGAGGTTATGAACCAAATGGATTTAACAGATATCTACAGAACATTTCACCTTAAAACAAAAGAATACACCTTCTTCTCAGCACCGTATAGTACCTTCTCCAAATTCAACCATATAATTGGTCACAGAACAACCCTCAACTGATACAAAAAGATTGAAATTATCCCATGCATCTTATCAGATCACCATGGACTAAGGCTGGTCTTCAATAACAGCAAAAACAACAGAATGCCCACATACACATGGAAACTGAACAACTCTCTACTGAATGATAACTTGGTCAGGGAAGAAATAAAGAAAGTAAAGACTTTTTAAAATTCAATGAAAATGAAGCAGAACATATAGAATCTTATGCGACACAATGAATGCAGTGCTGAGAGGAAAATTCATAGCATTAAGTGCCCTGGTAAAGAAACTGGAGAGATCTTACACTAACAACTTAACAGCACACCTGAGATCTCTAGAATCAAAAGAAAACAAACTCATCCAAGAGGAGTAGGTGGCAGGAAATAGTCAAACTCAGGGCCAAAGAATAGAAACAAAGAGAACAATACAAAGAATCAACAAAAGCAAAAGATGGATCTGTGGCTGGAGACATCTCCCTGAGCCACCAGGGATCCATAGTCAACTAGCAGCAGGAGAAAGCTACCCTCCCAGGAGCGTGGAAAAGCCGTGAGGGGGGTTAAGGCGAGGACCACTGCTCACCGGGACTCGCCCGGAATCCTCAGGACACATGGACTGAGGTTGAGTTGGGGACTGGAACCTGCTGGTTTCCATCTGTGGCTGGAGACCTCTGCCTGGACCTCCAGGGGTCTATAGCCAACTAGCACCAGGAGAAAGCTACATTCCAAGGATCATGAAAAGTAGTGAAGGGGGTTAAGACAAGCACCACTGCTCACCAGGACCCGCCCAGAACCCTCAGGACACGCAGAGTGAGGTAAAGTTGTCGACAGAAACTTTCTGGTTTCCATCTGTGCCTGGGGAAATCAGCCTGGGCCACAGGGCTCCAAGAGAGATAGTACCACAGGAGTGCTGACAAATCTTTGAGCATAGGCAAAACCACCACTTCTGTTCAAATTCACTGGATCAAGAAGGACCCTTGCAGAGCCATCAGGACACAGGAACCAAGGGACAGCTGGGGACAAGATCCTTCTGGTTTCTATCTGCACCCCAGAGCTGACACTGAGCCACAGCTCTCCAAACCCAAACACCTCTCAGAGAGAACTGGGCTTCAAGGGGTATTGACACAGAGGTCTGCAGGAGGGACAAGCCACAGTCAGACAGAGTAATATTTAACAAGATGGCAAAAGGCAAGGGCAAGAACATAAGGAACAGAAACCAAGGCTAATTGGCAACATCAGAACCCAGCTCTCCCACAACAGCAAGCCCTGGATACCCCAACACACAGAAAAGCAAGACTCAGATTTAAAATCAGTTCTCATGATGATGATAGAAGACTTTAAGAAAGAAATGAATACCCTTAAAGAAATACAAGAGAACAGCAGTAAACAACTACAAGCCCTTAAAGAGGAAACACAGAAATCCATTAAAGAATTACAGGAAAACACAATCAAACAGACAAAGGAAATGAACAAAACTATCCAGGAGCTAAAAACAGAAATAGAAACAATAAAGAAATACAAAAAGAGACAACCCTGGAGTTAGAAAACCTAGGAAAATGATCAGGAACCATTGATGCAAGCATCACCAACAGAATACAAGAAATAGAAGAGAGAATCTCAGGAGCAGAAGATACCATAGATAACATCGACAAATCAGTAAAAGAAAATGCAAAATGCAAAAAGCTTCTGACCCAAAACATCCATGAAATCCAGGACACAATGAGAAGACAGAACCTAAGGGTAATAGGTATAGAAGAGAGTGAAGATTCCCAACTGAAAGGACCAGCAAATATCTTCATCAAAATTATAGAGGAAAACTTCCCCAACCTAAAGAAAGAGATGAACATAAACATACAAGAAGCTTACAGAACTCCAAACAGACTGGACCAGAAAAGAAATTTGTCCCGTCACATTGTAGTGAAAACACCAAATACACAAAACAAGGAAAGAATATTAAAAGCAGTAAGGGAAAAAAGTCAAGTAACATATAAAGGCAGACCTATCAGAATTACACCAGACTTCTCACCAGAGACTATGAAAGCAAGAAGATCCTGGGCAGAACTCATACAGACCCTAAGGGAACACAACTGCCAGCACAGGCTCCTATACCCAGCAGAACTCTCAATTACCATAGGTGGTGAAACCAAAATATTATATGACAAAACCAAATTTACACAATATGTTTCCACAAACCAAGCTCTACAAAGGACAATAGATGGTAAACGTCTACTAAAGGAGGGAAACCACACCATAGAAAAAGCAAGAAAATCAACTTTCAACAAACTGAAAAAATGATAGACACACAAACATAAAAGTAACATCGAAAATAAGAGGAACTAACAATCACTATTCCTTAATATCCCTTAAAATGAATGAACTCAATTCCCCAATAAAAAGACATAGACTGACAGACTGGATCCATAAAGAGGACCCAGCTTTTTGCTCCATTCAGGAAACACACCTCTGTGATAAAGACAAACACTACCTCAGAGTAAAGGGCTGGAAAACAATTTTCCAGGCAAATAGTCCCAAGAAACAGGTGGGAGTAGCCATTCTAATATTGGATAAAATCGACTTTCACCCAAAAGTCATCAAAAAAGATAAGGAAACTTCATACTCATCAAAGGGAAAATCTACCTAGAAGAATTCTCAGTTCTGAACATCTATGCTCCAAATGCAAGAGCACCCACATTCATAAAAGAAACTTTACTAAAGCTCAAAGCACACATTGCACCTCACACAATAATAGTAGGAGATTCAACACCACATTATCATCAATGGACAGATCTTGGAATCACAAACTAAACAAAGGCACAGCAAAACTAACAGATATTATGAAACAAATGGATTTAACAGATATCTATAGAACATTTCATCCTAAATCAAAAGAATGTAACTTCTTTGTAGCACCTCATAGTACCTTCTCCAAAATTGGCCATATAATCAGTCAGAAAACAAAACTCAACAGATACAAGAAGATTGAAATAATCCCATGCCTCCTATCAGACCACTACGGATTAAGGCTGGTCTTCAATGGCAACAATAACAACAGAAAGCCCACATACACATGGAAGCTGAACAATGCTCTACTCTATGATAACTTGTTCAAAGAAGAAATAAAGAAAGAAATTAAAGACTTCCTAGAATTTAATGAAAATGAAAGTACAACATACCTAAACTTATGGGACACAAAGAAAGCAGTGTTAAGAGGAAAACTCATAGCTTTGAGTGCCTCCAAAAAGAAACTGAAGAGAGCATACATCAGCAGCTTAACAGCACACCTGAAAGCTCTTCAACAATAAGAAGCTAATTCGCCCAAGAGGAGTAGAGGGCAGGAAATAATCAAACTCAGGGCTGAAAAAAACCAAGTAGAAACAAAAGAACTATACAAAGAATCAACAAAACCAGGAGTTGATTCTTTGAGAAAATCAACAAGATTGATAACACCTTAGCCAGACTAACCAGAGGGCAGAGAAACAGGATCCAAATTAATAAAACTAGAAATGAAAAGGGAAACATAACAAGAGATTCTGAGGAAATTCAAAAAATCATCAGATCCTACTGCAAAAGCCTATACTCAACAAAACTGCAAAATCTGGGTGAAATCAGCAATTTTATAGACAGATATCAAATACCAAACTTAAATCAGGATCAGATAAATCGTCTAAACAGTCCCATAATGCCTAAAGAAATATAAGCAGTCATTAAAAGTCGCCTAACCAAAAAAAGCCCAGGACCAGATGGGTTCACTGCAGAATTCTATCAGACCTTCAAAGAAGCCCTAATACCAATACTCTTCAATCTATTCCACAAAATAAAAACAGAAGGAACACTACCCAATTCCTTCTATGAGGCCACAATCACACTGATACCAAAACGTCAAAAAGACCCAACTAAGAAAAAAATCTTCAGACCAATTTCCCTTATGAATATAGATGCAAAAATACTCAATATAATTCTCGCATACCGAATCCAAGAACACATCAAAACGATAATTCATCATGATCAAGTAGGTTTCATCCTAGGGATGCAAGGATGGTTCAATACCCAGAAATCCATCAGTGTAATACACTACATAAACAAATTCAAAACAAAAAAAAAAAGTGGTCATTTCATTAGATGCTGAAAAAGCATTTGACAAAATTCACCATCCCTTCATGACAAAAGTCTTGGAAAGATCAGGAATTCAAGGCCCATACCTAAACAGAGTAAAAGCAATATACAGCAAATCAGTAGCCAACATCAAACTAAATGGAGAGAAACTTGAAGCAATCCCACTAAAATCAGGGACTAGACAATGCTGCCCTCTCTCTCCCTATCTATTTAATATAGTAATTAAAGTCCTAGCTAGAGCAATAGACAACAAAAGGAGGGCAAAGGGATACAAATTGGAAAGGAAGAAATCAAAATATCACTATTTGCAGACAATTTGATCCTATACTTAAGTGACCCAAAAAACTACACCAGAGAAATGCTATAGCTGATAAACTACTTCAGCAAAGAGGCCGGATATAAAATTAACTCAAACAAATCAATAGCCTTCCTATACTCGAAGGTTAAACAGGCTGAGAAAGAAATTAGGGAAATGACAGTCTTCACAATAGTCACAAACAATATAAACTATCTTGGTGTGATTCTAACCAAGAAAGTGAAAGAGCTATATGACAAGAACTTCAAGTCTCTGAAGAAAGAAATCGAAGAAGACCTCAGAAGGTGGAAAGATCTGCCATGCTCAAGGATTGGGAGGATAAATATAGTAAAAATGGCCATACTGCCAAAAGCAATCTACACATTCAATGAACTCCCCATAAGAATTCGAACTCATATCTTCGTAGACTTAGAAAAGGAATTCTCAAAATCTTTTGGAACAACAAAAAACCCAGGATAGCAAAAGCTATTCTCAACAAAAGAACTTCTGGGGGAATCAGCATCCCTGACCTCAAGCTGTACTACAGAGCAGTAGTGATAAAAACTGCATGTTACTAGTACAGTGACAGGCCGGCAGATCAATGGAATAGAATTGAAGACCCAGAAATGAACCCACAAACCTATGGTCACTTGATTTTCGACAAAGGAGCTAAAACCATCCAGTGGAAAAAAGACAGCATTTTCAACAAATGGTGTTGTTTCTACTGGTGATCTACATGTAGAAGAATGAGAATCGATCCATTCCTATCTCCCTGAACATAGCTCAAGTCCAAGTGGATCAAGAACCTCCACATAAAACCAGATACACTGAATCTAATAGAAGAGAAAGTGGGGGGACGTCTCGGACACCTGGGTACAGGGGAAAAGTTCCTGAACAGAACACCAATGGCTTATGCTCTTAGATCAAGAATCGACAAATGGGACCTCATTAAATTGCAAAGCTTCTGTAAGGCAAAGGACACTGTCAATAGGACAAAATGGCAACCAACAGATTGGGAAAAGATCTTAACCA
Source organism: Uromys caudimaculatus (assembly GCA_028551405.1). Lineage (NCBI taxonomy): Eukaryota > Metazoa > Chordata > Mammalia > Rodentia > Muridae > Uromys > Uromys caudimaculatus. The sequence goes on from CM052703.1 coordinate 21,105,146, forward strand.
ATCCTACATCCAATAGAGGGCTAATATCCAATATATACAAAAAACTCAAGAAGTTAGACTCCAGAAAACCAAATAACCCTATCAAAAAGTTGGGAACAGAGCTAAACAGAGAATTATCAACTGTGGAAATTTCCAGGGCTGAGAATCACTTAAGAAATGTTCAACATCTTTAGTCATCAGGGAAATGCAAATCAAAACAAGTCTGAGATTCCACCTCACACCAGTCAGAATGGCTAAGATAAAAAACTCAGGTGACAGCAGATGCTGGCAAGGAAGTGGAGAAATAGGAAAACTCCTCCATTGTTGGTGGGATTGTAAGCTGGTAAAACCACTCTGGAAAGCAGTTTGGTGAACCCTCAGAAAAATGGACATAATACTATCTGAGGACCCAGCTATACCACTCCTGGGCATATACCCAGAAGATGCTCCAACATGTAATAAAGATACACACTCCACTATATTCATAGCAGCCATATTTATAGTAGCCAGAAGCTGAAAACAACCCAGATGTCCCTCATCAGAGGAATGGATACAGAAAATGAGGTACATTTACACAATGGAGTAATACTCAACTACTAAAAACAATGAATTCATGAAATTTGCAGGCAAATGGATGGAACTTGAAAATATCATCCTGAGCGAGGTAACTCAGTCACAAAAGAATGAACATGGTATGCACTCACTGATAAGTGGATATTAGCCCAAAACTCAGGAATATCCAAGTTTCACTTTACAGTAACCGCTGGACTGAGAGTGAGGTCCCAGGTGGAGAAGTTGGAGAAGAGACTGAAGGAGCTGAGGGAGTTTGCAGCCCCATGGAGGGAACAACAGTGTCAAATGGCTTGACACCCCGGTCCTCCTGGAGGCTGGACCACCAACCAAAGCATACACATCTAGAGACCCATGGCTCGGATCACATATGTGGCAGAGGAGGGTCTTGTTGGCCATCAGGGAGAGGAGAGGCCCTTGGGCCTGAGGGTGTTAGAGGTACCAGTAAAGGAGAATGTCAAGGTGGGAATATGGGAGTGGGTGGGTAGGTTAGTGGGAGTTGGAATGCCCTCATAGAGGCAGTGGAGGAGGAGGGGACAGGGGTTTTCCAAAGAGGAGACCTTGAAAGGGGGAAACATTGGAAATGTAAATAAAGTATCAAAAAATAAAAAGAAAAAGAAAAAGAAAAGAAAAAAAAAACTAAAACATGATTCTTTGAGAAAATCAACAAGATACATAAACCCCTAGCAAAACTACCTTAAGGGCCCAGAGGCATTATCCAAATTAACAAAATCAGAAATGAAAAGGGAGGTATAACAACAGAAATGGAGGAAATTCAAAAATTCATCAGATCCTACTATAAAAGTCTATACTCAACAAAACTGGAAAATCTATTTGAAATGGATGGTTTTCTAGATAGATACCACATGCCAAAGTTAAATCAAGTAAACTATCTAAACAGGACCATATCACACAAGGAAATAGAAAAGGTCATTAAAAACCAAAAAAAAGCCCAGGGCCAGATGGATTTAGTGCAGAATTCTCAAGACCTTCAAAGAAGACCTGTAACCAATATTCCTCAAACTATTCCATAAAATAGAAACAGGAGGAGCGCTACCTAACTCAATCTATGAAGCCACAATTACTCTGGTACCTAAACCATACAAGGACCCAACTAAAAAAGAGAACTTCAGACCAATCTCACTTATGAGTATCAAGGCAAAAATACTCAATAAAATACTTGCAAACTGAATCCAAGAACACATCAAAACCATCATTCACCACGATCAAGTAGGCTTCATCCCAGGGATGCAAGGTTGGTTCAATCACGTGATCATTTCCTTAGATGCAAAAACAACATTTGAAAAAATACAACACCTCTTCATGTTGAAAATGTTGGAGAGATCAGGAATTCAAGGCCCATATCTAAACATAATAAAAGCAATTTACTGCAAACCAGAAGCCAATATAAATTAAATGGAGACATACTTGAAGCAAGCCACTAAAATCGGAGACAAGGATACCCACTCTCCCATATCTATTCAATATAGTACTAGAAGTGCTAGGTAGAACAATAAGACAACAAAAAAACATCAAGGGGATACAAATTGGCAAAGAAGAAATAAAGATATCACTTTTTGCAGAAGGTATGATAGTATACTTAAGTGATCCCAAAAATTCTACCAGAGAACTTCTCCAGCTGATACACAACTTCAGCAAAGTGGCTGGATATAAAATTAACTCAAATAAATCAGTAGCTTTCCTTTATACAAATGATAAACAGGCTGAGAAAGAAATTAGAGAAACAATTGCCTTCACTATAGCCACAAATAATATAAAATATCTTGGGGTAACTCTAACTGAATGAGTGAGAGACCTGTATGGCAATAACTTCAAGTCTCTCAGGAAAGAAATCTCAGAAAATGGAGATATCTCCCATGCTCATTGATTAACAGAATTAATACAGTAAAAATGGCCATCCTACCCAAGGCAATCTACAGATTCCGTGCAATCCCAATCAAAATCCCAACACAATTCTTTAAAAACATGGAAAGAGCAATTCTCAAATTCATCTGGAAAGGAAAAAAGCTCAGAATAGTGAAAACAATTCTTAACAGTAAAAGAATGGCTGGGGGAATCACCATCCCTGATCTCAAGCTTTACTACAGAGCACAGTGATAAAAACTGCATGGTATTGGTACAGAGACAGATACATTGATCAATGGAATAGAGTTGAAGACCCAGAAATAAAAGCACAAACATACGGACACTTGATCTTTGACAAAGAAGCCAAAAATACACAATGGAAAAAAAGAAAGCATCTTCAATAAATGGTGCTGGTCTAACTGGCTGTCTGTATGTATAAAAATGAAAATACACCCATATTTGTCACCTTGCACAAAGCTCAAGTACAAGTGGATCAAGGACCTCAAAATAAAACAAGATACACTGAATCTAATAGAAGAGAAAGTACGAAAGAGCCTTGAACTCATTGGCACAGGGGAAATTTCCTAAACAACTCCAATGGCTCATACTCTAAGATCAAGAATTGATAATTGGAACCTCATGAAACTGGAACGCTTCTATTAGGCAAAGAACATAGTCAATAAGACCAGTTGGCAATCTACAGATTGGGAAAAAATCTTCACTAACCCTACATCTGATAGATGGGTAATATCCAAAATATATAAAGAACTCAAGAAGCTAACCACCAAAAAGCCTAACAACCCAATCAAAAAATGGGATATAGAGGAATCTTTAATGGCTGAGCAGCACTTAAAGAAATGTTGAAAGTCCTTAGTGATCAGAGAAATGCAAATCAAAATAACCCTGAGATTCCACCTCACACCAATCAGAATGGCTAAGATCAAAAACTCAGGTGACACAATATGTTGGCAGGGACGTGCAGACATTGCTGGTGGGATTGCAAACTGGTACAACCACTCTGGAAATCAATCTGGAGATTCCTTAGAAAATTGGAAATAGATCTACCTGAAGACCAAGCAATATCACTCTTAGGAATACACCCACAAGTTGCCCCACCATGCCACAAGGGCACATGTTCCACTATGTTCATAGTGGCCTTATTTGTGATAGCCAGAAGCTGGAATCAACCCAGATGTCCCATGACAGAAGAATAGATACAGAAAATGTAGTTCATTTACACAATGGAATACTACTCACCTATTAAAATGGAGGGCATGCTGAATTTTGCAGGCAAATGGATGGAACTAGAAAACATCATCCTTAGTGAGGTAACTCAGACCCTAAAGGACATGCATGGCGTGTACTCACTAAGAAATGGATATTAGCCCAAAAACCGTACAGAATTCCCAGGATACAGTCCACAGAACTCAAACGGTTAACAAGCCAAAGGACCCAAGTGAGGATGCCTCAATCCCACTTGGAAAGGAGAAGAAAGCAATCACAGGAGGGGTGAGAGAGAGAGAGAGAGAGACAAGGGTGGGAAAGGGGACAGGGAGAGAAGAGGGGAACATGATCAGTTTTGGGTGTGGCAAAACAACTGAAGCCCTGAGGGCTAGCAAAAAGAATGAAAGCAGGCAACCTCAGTAGGTAGAAGGTGGGGGAACCCTTCAGAATGTACCAGAGACCTGGGAGGTGAGAGACTCTCAGAACTCAAAGGGAGGGACCTTAGATGAAATGGCCTATAGTGAGGAGAGGGAACTTGTAGAGTTCACCTCCAGCAGAAAGACAGGGCATCAAGTGAGGGATGTGATTGCCATTCCACAGTGAAAAACACTGACCCATAATTGTTTCTGTCTGAAAGAACTACAGGGACAAAAATGGAGAAGAGTCTGAAGAAAAGGAGGTCCAGTGACGGGCCCAAAGTGGGATCCTGATGAAGGGGGGCCACAAGGCCTGGCGCTATTACTGAAGCTATAGAGTGCTCACAGAAAGGGCCCCATCATGACTGCACTCTTAAAGACCCAACAAGCATCTGACACGGATACAGGTATTTACATCCAACCAATGGACAGAAGCTGCTGTCCCCTGTGGCTGAATTAGGGGAAAACTAGAAAAAACTAAGGAGGAGGGTGACCCTGTAGGAGGACCAGATGTCTCACTTAACCTGGACCCTCAAGATCTCTCAGACACTGGACCACCAACCAGGCAGTATACGCAAGCTGATATGAGGCCCCTACCACATATATAGCAGAGGACTGCTGGGTCTGGGTTCAATCAAAGACGCACTTAACACCTAAGAGACTGGAGGTCACAGGGAGTGGAGAGGTCTGGTGATGTGGGGGTGTGTGTGTGGTGGGGACATCCTTGTGGAGACAGTGGGGAGGGAGGTATGGGACGTGGAACAGTCAGAGGTTGGACCAAGAGGAGGATAAAATCTGGACTGTTAAAAAAAAAGATTAAATAAATTTTCTAAAAAGAAAGAAAAAATAGAAGTGATGTTTGTAGTATCTATACAAAATTTTTATTTAAAGATTTAGTTATTTATATATGTAAGAACACTGTCACTATCTTCAGACACCCCAGAAAAGGGCATCAGATCCCATTACAGATAGTTGTGAGCCACTGTGTGGTTGCTGGGAATTGAACTCGGGACCTCTGGTAGAACAGTCTATACTCTTAATCACTGAGCCATCTCTACAGCCCCTCTATATAAGATTTTAACACCTGCCAATATTTCACAGAGAACCCATGACATAAAACATGAGTGTTTAAATGCAGAATAAATGAAATTTGCTATAACTTTATTCCTGAAATCTACAGAATAGAACATGTAACTTAGACTAAAATTGATGTTCTTTGAGAAATGTACATATTTGAAGGTAGAGAGAAAGAAAAAAGCACATAGATTTGGATATTCTTGGTATATATATGTATATACATATATATGTGTGTGTATATATATATACTTTGTATATATATATGTATATACATATATATATGATAAATACTGCAATATGCATCCTTTAATAGCTACCAAAAATAATATTGAGCCTAAATCATTTCATAATTTAAAGTCATATAGCTAAAGGGTATTAGATGAGACACGAAATCAATTATCTCTGTTATTTATTATTAGATTTTAATTGCAATAATGGCTTCTTATTCTCCCAAATGAAAATTTTTGTTTCCTGTGTTTCAAAATTAGAAACCTGCGAATTTTAAGAATTTATTGTTTACAATAAAAAGGTGAAAATAAAAAATAGAAAAGAAAAGAAATTGAATAAGACAGGCAGTAGTGGCGCACCCCTCTAATCCTAGCATTTGGGAGGCAGAGGTAGGTGGATTTCTGAGTTTGAGGTCAGCATGGTCTACAGAGTGAGTTCCAAGACAGCCAGGGCTACACAGAGAAACCCTGTCTTGAAAAACCAAAAAAAAAAAAAAAAAAAAAAAAAAAGAACTTGTGTTATGACTATTCCTTATTGTCAACCTGAATACATCTAGAATGAACTAAAATGCAGAAAAGGAGGGAACATCTGTGATCCAGATCTTGAGGCATATTGGCTATGAAAAATTTAGGCCCAGGCAATGTAGTACATGCCTTTAATCCTAGGAGACAGAGGCAAGAAAAACTGAGTTCTAAACCAGCATGGACAGAGCAACCTCCAAATTTAGGCATGGCGATACACACCATTACCTGGGCCATACCTCTGCTGGAGGCTTACATAAGGACAATGGGAAAGGGAGTGTTTGTTCTTCTTTGTCTGCTTGCACTTACTTGCCACCACATCTCTTGCAACCTATTTCTTCAGGATTCCAGCTTATACAGAAGACCAACTGAAATGCCTAGCCTCATGGGACTGAGCAACTACTAGATTCTTGGACTTCCCATTCATAGCTGCCCTTTGTTAGTTTAGTTGGACTGCAGACTATAAGTCATTCCAATAATTTCCATTAATATATAGAGACATTCTATCAGTTCTCTGATGCTAGAGAACCTTGACTAATAAAACATGTAAAGATGGAAAGACCTCCTGTACTCATAACTTAACAGAATTGATGTCACAAAAAGGGCTACATTAGTGAAAGTGATCTATGAACACAATCCTTGTCAGAATTTTAGTGTGAGTTTTCAGAGATAGAAAAAAATCCTAAAAATCACATGAAAGCACAAAATACACAGAAACTTCAAAGCAATACTGAATACAATGATTAATACTGGTGTTATCAAAATATTTGATTTCAAATTATACTACTGAGTCATAGTAACAAAAACGGTATAATGCTGTCACAAAATCACACATGTAGAGCAATGGACTAGAATAGAAGGCCAAGAAACAAGTCTAGATAACTACAGCCACCCAGGTTTTGAAAAAGTAGACAGAATAAAGAATTCCAATTTTTTTTTTTTTAGAACAAAGTTGTATGGATTTATTTAGAAAATTACCAAATAGTTTGCCAGTTCAACAGTCATGTAACTGACAGCATGGTACTTAATTTTCCATTACAGTTTTGAGTATGTAATTTTCTATTTATTGTAAGTAGAATACTCTTTGTTTATTTCCCCTTCTAGAATGGTACTTGAATAGTCATAAATTAAATTACATATTATTATACACGTTCTCATGTAATAGGCAATAATATTGATTTTTGATGTTGTACATGCTGGCATAAATCTATGAAATTCATATCAAGAGAGTAAAAGAAGCATTACAATGTACTTACTGTAGGAAGGCACTGTGTGTATGATACAGTGGAGAATAGTTGATAAATATGTCCACTGAATCAATGAGAATGAGGACAATTTATTGGTAGAAGTAGAACAAATGTAACAAAAGAAAAAGGTAGGACAGTAGATCTGAGCCCTTTTTTGAAAGACTCACCTAGGCCACTGTTATATGATCCAGTGCCCATAACAGTCACATCAAAATCTCTGATGGCAAAATCTGGTACTGATTTGTTTGTTTTTTCTCATAAATCACACATTTAATGTTACTTGTTTTCAGTAGGCTTTGAAAATCTTACTACTGTCATACTCAACTAGAAATAAGTTGACAATTCCTGACTATATTCAGAGAAAATAAATATTAGTCTTCTAAAATATACAGGACTTGCCTCCCTAATGTGAACATAAAATTCAAATACCTCCAATGTTCTCCCTTGAAGATATGTTAGCTTCACTCTGAGCAAAGAGCAACACTCCTTTGCCTTTCCCAAGGCCATTACACTGTGATTCATCAGATACCTATAACACTTGCTGAAGTTACCCCTCAATTATTTCTATTTGACCAGTACGAAGTGTCTTTCCTTATCTTTTTTGATAACTTTTGGTTGAAAGTTGATTTTATTCCATATTAGAATGGCTACTCCAGCTGGTTTCTTGGGACCATTTGCTTGCAAAATTGATTTCCAACCTTTAACTCTGAGGTAGTGTCTGTCTTTAAAACTGAGGTGTATTTCCTGTATGCAGTAAATGCTGGGTCCTGTTTACATATCCAGTCTCTTAGTCTATGGCTTTTTATTGAGGAATTGAGTCCACTGATGTTAAGAGATTTAAGAAAAAGTGATTGTTACTTCCTGTTATTTTTGCTGTTAGAGGTGGTATTATGTTTGTGTGGTTAACTTCTTTTTGGGTTGGTATAAAGATTACTTTCTTGCTTTTTCTAGGGTGTAGTTTCCCTCCTGTGTTGGAGTTCTCCATCTATTACCCTTTGTTGGTCTGGATTTGTAGAAAAATATTGTGTAAATTTGGTTTTGTCATGGAATATCTTGTTTTATCCATCTATGGTAATTCAGAGATTTTGCTGGGTATAGTATCCTGGGATGGGATTTTTGTTCTCTTAGGGTCTGTATGAGACCTGCCCAGGATCTTCTAGCTTTCATAGTCTCTGGAAAGAAGTCTGGTGTAATTCTGATAGGTCTGCTTTTATATGTTACTTGATATTTTTTCCCTTACTGCTTATAATATTCTATCCTTATTTAGTGCTTTTGATGTTTTGAGTATTATGTAACTGGAGAAATTTCTTTTCTTGTCCAGTCCACTTGAACTTCTGTAGGCTTCCTGTATGTTCATGGGTATCTATTTCTTAAGGTTACAAAAATTTTCTTCTAAAATTTTGTTGAAGATATTTACTGGTGCTTTAATTTGGGAATCTTCACAAACTTCTATACCTATTATCCTTAGGTTTGGCCTTCTCATTGTGTCCTGGATTTCCTGGATGTTTTGTGTTAGGAGCGTTTGCATTTTGCATTTTCTTTGACTGTTGTGTCAAATTTTTCTATGGTATCTTCTGCACGTCCGATTCTCTCTTCTATCTCTTTTATTCTGTTGGTGATGCTTGCATCTATGATGTCTTTTCTAGGTTTACTAACTTCTGGGTTGTCTCCCTTTGTGATTTCCTTATTGTTTCTATTTCCATTTTTAGAATCTGGATGGTTTTGTTCAATTCCTTCATCTGCTTGGTTGTGTTTTTCTGTAATTCTTTAAGGGATTTTTGTTTTTCTCCTTTAAGGGTTTCAACCTGTTTACCTGTGTTCTCCTGTATTTCTTTAAGGAAGTTATTTATGTCCTATTTAAAGTCCTCTATCATCATCTTGAGAAGTGTTTTAGATCTGAATTTTCCTTTTCCACTGTGATGGTGCATCCACGATTGGCTATGGTGGGAGAACTGGATTCTGATGATACCAGGTAACCTTGGTTTCTGTTGCTTATGTTCTTGAGCTTGCCTCCTGCCATCTGGTTATCTCTAGTGCTACCTGCCCTCCTTTTATCTTACTGGAGCCTGTTCTTCCTGAGATCCTGGTTGTGTCAGAATTCCTCAGAGACCAGCTGTCTCTGGGATCCTTTGATTCTAGGATCCTGTGATGCTTAGATTCTGGCTGTGACAGAGATCCTGGGAATCATGCTGCCTCTACAACTTGAGATCCTAATGTGACCAAGCTCTTGGGATCCTGAAATCCTGTGATTTTGCGTGTGTTAGTGCACGTGGGAGTTGAGCTATCTCTGGGTGTTGTGGAACTGGCTGAGGAGTTCACACCCAAGGTCTGCTCAGGGCACCAGCCAGGACTAGAAGAATTCCAATTCTTATTTATTACCAATTCATTTTCAGTTTCATTTAATTTCCAAATCTTTATCATAATAGGTAAAATATGATATCCCATTATGCATTATAATACTAACCTTACTTTTTTTCACTTTTTATATGCATTATGTGAAAAAAAGAAACCTGAAAAATGACTCCAGTTAATAACTACTTTTATTTTGTATCAAGTAAAGCAGAGATGACTATCAGTTGAGCTCTTCTGTGTTACACTCATAATATATCAGTAACTCAACACATGTCTTAGTACAGTTCACAGTCAATATAAGTGTTATAGACTGAAGGAGACAGAGGATGGATTTGCATGGTAACTCTGAAAACTCTTCTTAAACTAAGATGGATGATGACTGGATGAATGAAGAGATGTGTGAGGAGAAATGATAGAGATGTCCCTAATAGTGGAAAGGATATGGAGAGTGCCCCTGAGAAGTCACAGACACCAGCATAGCAACAGCCAGTGAGTTCTTCTTTAATGAGGAATAAAGTACAGCTGGTATGAAGGTGGTAGACGAACAAAGGCATTGGTCAATGGAGTAGTGTCAATGTCCTTTGTATCAATGAAAGATTTCAGGTTAAAATTCTGTACAATGGTGGTCAGAATCAAAAACAGCTCCATGCGAGCCAGGGACTCTCCCACGCACATTCGCTTTCCTGAAAAACAAAAGCAACACAGAGGTTTCCCTTCTTAAAGTAGGTTCCTAACTATTGTAAAGGTAGACAGTTAAGTTTGAGTCTTAAATGGTAGATGGGTCACATACAGAATGACTACAAGGATTTTTATCCAGAGATGCACGCAATCTTGGACACAAATGTTGTCTGTTTAATGTCTGGATTAGGAGGCACCCTTCATTCATTAAATATTTACTATAAGCTCTATATCACAACTTTACTAATAATTCATACAACTACCCTTTGACTTTTAAAGTTGATATCAATCTTCTAGAGACACATTCACTTCACTGCTCTAGGAGGCACAAAGAGCAAAACTACCTCTCCCTGAAGACATGGTAGACAATCCATTTTATCTCAGAATTGTTTCTTGTGGAATCAGACCTAGTGGCACATGTCTGTGATGTCAACCACTCAGACAAGTGGGGCAAAAATATTGAGTCCAGGGTCAGTCTAGACAACAATGCCCCCCAAAAGCTTACCTTGTACCTGAAGTAAAAATAGAAATAAATTTTATTTACCTGTTGAGAATGGCAAAAAGTAGTCACTCTTCTTAAAGTTCCCATTCTCATCCAGAAAATGGCCAGGGTCAAATACTTCTGGGTTGGGAAATTCTTTGTCATCGTGTAGCACAGAAGTCAGTGATGTTATTAAGGTCATGCCCTGAAAATAAACGATAAAAATATGTGAACCCATCCATAAAACGTTGGATCAAAATTTATCCTCTCTCCAAGAAATGCAGGGACAGAGAATGGAGCAGAGACTGAGAGAATGGCCAACAAGTAATCAGTCCAGCTTGAGACACTTCCCATAGGCAAGCACCAATCCTTGAAACTGTTAATGACACTTGGTTCTGTTTTCAGACAGGAGTTTAGTATGGCTGTCCTCTGAGAGGCTCCACACAGCAGCTGACTCAGAGGGATGCAGAGATCCACAGCTAAACAGTAGAAGGAGATGGGAGACTCTTATGGAAGAGTTTGGGAAGGATTTCAGGCCCAGAAGGAGATAAGAACTCTATAGGAAAACAAACAGTCAGCTAACCTGGACCCCTGGGGCTCTAAGAGACTGAAACACTAACCAAAGAGTATACAAAGGCTGGACCTAGCCCCCCCCCACACACATATGTAGCAGCTGTGCAGCTTAATCTTCATGTGGGTCCTGACCAACTGAAACAGAGGCTATGCCATACATGGAATATGTTCTAGCTAGACTAGCTTTCCATGCCGCACAGAGACTTGAGACTTGATGTGCCAGGGTGTGGGAACACACAAGCGATTGGGGATGGGGTAAGTATTGTGGCAGGAAGTGACCTAGAGGAGGAGGCAGTGAGAGAGATGTTAAAATGAATAAATTAAAAAATATAGTTCAATGACTGGAAAGGCTCAAAGGTGGCTCAGCTGGTAAAGGCATACAATCCTGACAAGCTGTGTCTGATCCCCAGAACCCAGAAGGTGGCAAAGATAACTGACTCCTGAAAATGGTCTTCTGACCCCTCATTCAATCAATCAAATAATAAATAAATAAATATAATTTTAAACCTTAACAATGAAAGAAACGAGATTCTATCACAGCTGCTTTTCAACATAGTTTTAGATACTCATTCATAGAAAAATACAAAAAGAACACTGTAGGCATTGAAGTTATTTCTAAAAAATGAGGGATCAATAAAGACTTCAGAAAAGAGAGAGAGAGAGAGAGAGAGAGAGAGAGAGAGAGAGAGAGAGAGAGACTATATTTGCACCAGACCTAAATAAATTTTGAAGAAGTTCTTCAAAGTAAGAGAGTTGCCAGCTTATAAGAAAAAAACGAAAAACATGAGAATGTATGGAGCTCACAAGTAACAATGACTCACAGAAAAATTCAAATGACTCTAACATCATAAGAGAATAAAACACTCTGAATAGCCTCTCCTTCAGTCTCTGCTCCATTTTTGTTCCTGTGTTCCTTTACACAGGAAAATTTCAGGGTTAAAGATTTAGAGATGGTTAGATGGCCCCATTCCTCAATTGGGGGCCATCTTTCTACTAGAGGTAGTCTCTAAGGTTCAATCTTCCCACTGTTGGATATTTCAGCTAATCTTAACACCTTTGGGTCCTGGCTGGGATCCATCCCATCCACAGACACCAAACCCCAACACTACCGCTGAGGCCAAGAAGTGCTTACAGACAGGAGTCTGGTATAGTTGTCCTCTGAGAGTCTCTGCCAGCACCTTAGTAAAACAGATGCAGATACTCACAGTCAACCATTGGACTCAACCTGGGGATCCCAATGGAAGAGTTAGGTAAAGGACTGCAGGAACTGAAGGGGGTTTCAACCCCATAGGAAGAACAATAGTATCAACTCAGTGGACACTTCAGAGCTACCAGGGGCTAATCCACCAACCAAAGAGAATACATGGGTGGGTCAATGGATCCTGCTACATATATGCAGAGGACTGCCTTATTGTCTTCAGTGGGAGGGGAGGTGCTTGGTCCCGTGGAGGCTTGTTGCTCCCACAAAAGGGGATGCTAGAGGACTGAGGTGGGAGTGGGTGGGTGGAATGGGGAGCACCTTCTTAGAGGAAAAGGGGAGGAGGAATGGGGTAAGGAGTTTGCAAAGGGAAGACTAAGAAGGAGAACATTTGAAATATAAATAAATTAAATAACTAATTCAAAAGAACAAAGCACATACACAATGGAAAAAAGGGAATAAAACTCAAATCATTCATCTCTTTACTATGAGTGACAAAAAAGAGTAAAAATAATAACAGTATAAGTATGTAAAAATATAGGTAATATAAGAAAATGGAAGCTATGGCATCAAAATCAAATCATGGGGCCATAGCTAAGTGCAATAACACTTGACTGGCATGTGCAAGGCCCTGGGTTCAATCCTCAGAATTAAAGAGAATGTAAAAGAAAAGAAGAAAGGATAAATTTTCAAAAATACATGAGTATGGTGGCACATGTCTATAGCCTAGCACTGAGAGGCAGACATAGGGGACCCCTGTGAACTCAAAAGACTAGGAACCACATCAGAAAAACAGTGTGACACTGACTCCATTTTAAAAATAGGAGAGAGGGCTGGAGAGATGGCTCAGTGATTAAGAGTACTGACTGCTCTTCCAGAGGTCCTGAGGTCAATCCCCAGCAACCACATGGTAGTTCAAAACCATCTGAAATGGGATATAATGTCTTCTTCTGGTGTGTCTGAAGACAGCTACAGTGTACTCATATACATTAAATAAATAATATTAAAAATAAATAAATAAAAGTAGGAGAGAACAGAGTATAGATACAAATATTTTATTGGATTATTTCCTTTTTTGTTGTTGTTTTCTTATGTCTTTTTAAAGTTTATGAGCATGTTATGCTGCCATTTCAAAATAGCTTGTTAAAATCAAAATATGTTTTCCTATACAAGGCAAAAATCTACAGTAGACATTCACAAGAAATAAGCAAGGAAGCAAAACACAGTTTTTTACTAAATCACATTGTCACAGAAAAGCATTTAAAACAGAAATAAGAACTAAAGAAGCTATAATTAGACCATGACACTTGGAAAGCAGTACTTGTCAATGATTACCTAATTATAAATAGCTTAAATTCTCAAAGTAAAACAAAAAAGCATCGCAAGAGACTCTGTCCAAAATAAAATAACAACAAAACAGCCATATTGTTAACTTATTTCACTTATACAAACTGAAAGAGATTCAATCCAAATAAAGCAGAAGTGGCCATGATTAGATAAAATATTCTTTAAGCCAAAAATCACAAAAAAGAGATGAAGAAGGTCATTATATAGTAGTAAAAGGGTGAGTTCAGCCTGTCTCGTTTTGTGTTGGTAGAGAATTAGAATTTTTTTTTTTTTTGGTTTTTCCAGATAGGGTTTCTCTGTATAGCCCTGGCTGTCCTAGAACTCACTCTATAAACCAGTCTGGCCTAGAATCGTATTTTTAATTCAGAAACTACAAAATAACTGAAGTACAGGGTCAAAGGAACAAACTTACCTTGGGAATTATATAATTTCTGAATCTAACATTACAGGTAGCTGCATGTGGTATATTGTTGGGAACAAGGTTAACATATCTCTGGATCTCATGCACCGTTGCATCTGTGTAGGGCATGTGGGTGCGGTCCTGCATGCAGGGACTCCTGTGTCTGCCAATCACATGATCAATCTCTTCCTGGACTTTAGCTACAAGGACACAATTAAGAAATGGTATATTTGTCATAGCAATTTTAAGTCTATATGAACTGTGATGAAGGTATCAGGCCACATACTCACTTAGAATTAGACCATTGTTATAACACACAAATCCTCCCCACAACTTAAGCATTAAGATTAACATGTGCAAACAGGTACATTATTGCACAGAAGATTCAATACACAGAAATGATGAAATGTTTCAGTATATAAATGCCTTATGCATGTGAATTCTATTCATTACTGTCTTAGTGAGAAAAAAAACACAAAAAACAAGAATGAATTTCACATCCAAATAATAGTGATACTTCAAAATTGAACTGTGGAGTTAGAAGCATATTTCCATGGTTAAGAGCACTGGTTGCTCCTCCAAAGTATCCTGATTTAGTTTCTAGCACCCACAGGTGGATCACAAATGTCTGTAACACCAGTCCCAGAATTTATGCCTTCTTCTGGTCGCTATGGTCACCAGGCAAGCACGTGGTCCACAGACATACATGTAGATAAAACATCCATACACATAAAATAAATAATAAAGATTTTCAATTGAATACTAAATATCTGCATGTGTGTGTTTATGCATATGTGAGACTTAGTTTCCTGCTTTTCATTTGTACAGTTCCTAAAGGCATACTCTTTGAAAGGTTCTAGAAGTTTGGTCAGTAGAATTAGTTCAGGTTGTAAATAATAACTATTTCTATTATTTGATTGTACTACTTGTGAGCAGTTTTACAATAGAGATGAATTACACATGCTTACACAAAACACACACACACACACACATACACACACACACACACACACACACACACACACACACACACACACACACACACTGACACAGACGCTGCCCGGAGTATCTTTTCATTGAATTCAGAGCTCTGGTGTTCTACTGCCACTCACAGTAACTTTATTTCTCTTTCTCATTTTTCTCTATTGTCAAAATTGGTCTTATTTGTATCTCATCATATATGTACAAATGGCATCTGGTGACACAAAAACATTGATATTAAAACTTCTTCCAGGCTATCTGAAGAAGACTGACTGTGCCTCACAAACCTCAGAGTCATACCTGTGATCTCTGTGTGCTTCAGTAGGATCAAGAGTCCATATCTCAGGGTAGTGCTTGTGGTTTCTGATCCAGCTACAAACACATCAGTTACAGTAGCCAACAAGCTTTCAAAAGTAAACTCGGAATGGGGATTGTGTTTTTCCTGGGAATTTTATTTCATTATTAGAGAGTGACCATACATATTAGACAGTGACCAATTTAAACAATTTTCAAATAATACAAGTTGGCTTACAATAAGCAAATTTAGAATGTGAAGTGCATAGTAAAAATATCACAGCAAGTATACAGTATAGCTCACAATGTAAGTTAGCTAACTCGATATTCATGCCCTTATTTCTTCCTTGCATCAAGATTCAATTCTCAGAGCATGCCTCACCAATAACGTTACAAAAAGAACCCAATACAAAGTTTTCCTTCCTTCTTTTCTTTTAAGATTTATTTATTAGTTTATTTATTTATTTTTTATGTCCACAGCATTCTGCTTGCATTTATGCCTGCAAGCCAGAAGAGGGCACAAGATGTCATTATAGATGGTTGTGACCCACCATGTGGTTGCTGGGAATTGAACTCAGGATCTCTGGAAGAGCAGGCACTGCTTTTAACTACTGAGCCATCTCTCCAGCCTCACCATCTTGAATTTTAATCCATCTCATATTTTAAAAGTCCATCATTTTGTTCATAGGTACCTTGGTTGTTGCCAGTGGATAGTGCTGTAGGTAAGAGGAGAGCAGGCATCTCTGTCACTTATTAATTTCAATTTGGGTTTGGATGTATACTGAAGAGTGAAATGGCTGAGTCATGTTCATTCATTCTTGCTCTTTCTGAGGACCTGCCTTTTACTGTAATAATTTACATCAGAATAGGAATGTGCAGTGTTCCCTTTGTCTGCTCCCTCGCTGGCACTTTCCAATGTTAAAATCGTCTCCCCAGTGACTAGCACTGTTAGGGGTGCTTGCAATACTGTATAGAGCAGCCATTACCTCCATGGTTTAGGGAAACACATATATGTTTAATCCCCTCTGGCCTAGAGTCACCAACATAAGGGTTAACTTACCGGAAACCTTTGAGATAGTGTTTCACTTGTGGCCTTGTCCTTCTTTCACTCAGAAAACTCTGTATGTTGGGACTTTTAAAGAATTTTATGATAGTCTTTTCGTACTGTCACTGTTAGAGTAATATACTTTTAACCATTACTTTCAATTTTGTGCAAAGCATGAATAAATTCTTGGTTTACAAGTTTGCTAGTCTTTAATACTGTTCTTACATCAACATATATAAATTAATATACATATGTACACATGAATATATAAAACATATATATATACATATAAATTATATATGTATCAGTAGGTAGAGGGAAAGTCAGGAGTCTCTTATTCAACTTTGTATCACACTCCAAAAACTTCAAACTATTTCTGGATATAGTGCTACAAGCCTGCCATTTTCCATGTTTATACTTAGTATATGAGTATTCATATTGATGTTAAAGATTTATTATTAGTATTCTAAAATGATGCATAGGTTTTGTGTTTGTTTGTCAGTGACCCAGAGATGTTGAATCATTTGGTGCTAGAATTACTGATGGTTGTAAGCTGCCAGATATAACTACTGGGAATAGAACTTGGGTCCTGTGGAAGAGCAAGCAGTGTTTTTAATGGCTGAGTCATCTCTCCAGCCTTCATACAGAGGTTAAACTACGTATTCTCCAGGCAAGTTATACCATCTCCATTGTTTTAAGAAAGAAAGAATGAGGTCTGTAGAGATGGCTCAGAAGATAAGAGCTCTGGCTGCTCTTCTAGAGGTCCTGAGTTCAATTCCCAGCAACCACATGGTGGGTCACAACCATCTATAACTGTAGTCCCATGGAATCTAATGCCTCTTCTGATGTGCAAAACACCCATGAACACAAAATACATAAATAATTTTTAAAAATTTAACATGGCTAAGAATAAGCCAGGATTAATGACATTGTTTCAGAATCTGTCTTTCCATAATGCAGACTACCATTAAGACAGTCCAAAGAAGGGAAAGGGATTCTGATCTCAGATATCACTCTACTGAACTCAGTGAGTCCCCCTGGCTAGCAAGAGCATTACACTCTTGCTTTGTTTTAAACAAATTCCTAAGTAAGTGGAATTTCTTCGTGTCAATGCCTATATTTTCAGAGTACCTCAAAAACATTTTTACCTGATTATCTGTCCGGAATTGTCTCTGGTTAGACCAGCTAACATTCTTACCCTCCTCTGTGTCACCATCCACATTCAAGTCTCTCATCACTTTACTGTACAAATCTTAAATTCTCACCTCTGCCTCCTCACTCCAAAGATTAGAAAGAAGCCCAAGTTACCTGTCTCTTTCTCCTGCATGATCAAGTCCACTTTTTACTTTAATGTTTATCACTTTGCATTTTAAAGTCATTATGCCTAACTTACCCAAAGTGTATCTTCCCTGTCCTCACATACCTTATTAAATAATTCTGATTGCTTAACAATTCAAGTTTAAGTCTTTAATGATGCTAGTCCATTTCATGCCCACAATAGAAACCTAAAGTGCTTACCATGTGTTTCTTGCCTGAAAAGTTCAATTTTCCCCAATAGGAATAGAAATAATTAATGAAACATAAGCCAACAAATAATACTTAACCTGTTCCATTTTGATCAGGAAACAGTCAATGAAGTCCCGAGGATTGTCTATGTCCAGTGTTTCTTGGTGTTCTTTCACTCGCCCCAAAATATAACTTTTTATTTCAGTAAAATTTTTAATTACTTTGTTATGGCTCCCTGGGAGATAATCAATGAAGGCAGGGATAGCATTGCAGACCTTAAACATTTTTATAAATATGGTTATTAGACTGAATGTGGTCACTGGTGTCTGTAATCCAGTTACTCAAGAAGCCTATGTGAATGAATCACCAGAGCCTAGGAATTTGAAAATAACCTGGGTAGCATAGTAAGATGCAGAGGACTGCCTTGTCTGGCCCCAGTGAAAGAAGATGCACCTAACCCTCAAGAGACTTGAGGCCCCAGGGAGTGGGGAGGTCTGTTGGGGTGGCAGTGGGAGGGGTGGGGACATCCTCTTGGAGATGAGGGAGGATATATGGGATGAGGAACAGTCAAGAGGGAGGATTGGGAGGGGAATAACTACTGGACTATAAAAAATGAATAAAGAATATTTTTTAAAAAATAAAAATAAAAAAATAAAATACACATGGAATGCCAAAAAAGAAAAAGAAAAAGTAGCACAGAGAAGGAGTAAGAAGAATGATGTACTGAAGTAACCTTTTTCTGATTTTTTCAAGGTGTGAAATAGAGAGTGTTAGTGGTTGGGAGTCATATACTCATGTGGACTATAATCTTTCCACAGTTGTGCTGATATTGAGCCTATATTGAACATGCAGCTAGGTCAACAAGAGCCGTCTTTACTTTAATAACTTCCATTCTTTGTACAACACAGGCCTCAGCTGGTTGTACTCAGCCATGCAGGCTGCCATCTGAGCTGTCTTTCACTTCTGAGACTTCCTCTTACTGAAAGTTGGAGATTTAGAGCCAATAAGTCCTGAATCCCCCTTAGAAGATAAATGTACAGGTGTACTCAATTGTTTAACCACACTTGTGTATAAGCATTTACCCATAAAAATGCTTTGTTGGGTTTCTTAATGTCTATTGCTGAACTATTCACAATAGCTAGGAAATGGAATCAGCTTAGATATACTACAAAAGATGAGTGCACGCGTGTGTCTGTGTGTGTGTGTGTGTGTGTGTGTGTGTGTGTGTGTGTGTGTGTGTGTGTGGTGTGTGAGAGAGAGAGAGAGAGAGACAGAGACAGAGCCACAAAATGGAATGTTGTTTCATCCATAAATAATGAAATTGGGACAATTTTCAGGAAAAAGCATGGAGCTGGAGATGTGTGTATAAGTAATGAAAGTGGAAAGGGAACAATGAGAAGAAAGAAAATTAGCAGAAGCAGAAGGAAAGGCAGAAAGATAAGAAGAGAGAATTCATATGATAGAAAAATCAGAAGAGAGTACTCGTTAGGAGAACAAAAAGAACCAGCAAAAGTGGAAAAAGGATGGATGGCATGAGCAGTGAGGGAAGGAAATGATAAGAACACACACACACACACACACACACACACACACACACACTCGCACATTCACATCATAACAAAGCTCATCCCTTCGTGTGCTGATTTAAATTTTTGAACCCTTTATATTTTATGAATTTCTATGAGTCACATGTTATTGCTAAGGATAGCGGTTTAGGAAGTGTGCTATAGAACGTAAAGCCATGCCTACTATTTTTACAACTATTCCTCAACCTCCAGAATAGAACCATGACGTTAAATATGGGAAGGATGCAAAGACCATGAAGGATGAAATTCGAGAACTATAAAATAGACAGGAAGACTTTAAATATGGAGGAAGGGAATTACAGGAGATGGTGGGGAGAGGAATAAATAACTCTACATGTACTTAAGAAGGCCATAGGAAAACTTTTTTAATGTTTACTTAAAATGCATATAAAAAATATAGTTATGTGTATACACATATATATGTACACATAGCACACACACAGAGATTTGAAGTTTAATATACATATATAGTAAATGAAGTAATATAACTTCATTTACTATGATGATGCTCCCCTCAAGAACCATAGACTCTCTTAAAAAAAAAAAAAAAACAGGGAGAGGCAAGGAAAATCTCCCTTCAAGTTGGCATTTGGGGAAGTCCAAGAAGCTCTTAAAGCAAAATAGACTATTGCCTTTGCCATTGCCCGATTGCCTCCCAGAACTTGAAGCTAAGACCCTACTGCCAAAGGCAACACATTTTGGACACCCAGGCCTTAAAAGAATCCAGCTGAAACCAACTTGGAAACGTCTTCACTGAGGACTAGCTCTCACTGAATTCAAAGATAATACATAAGTTATCAAGAAAGGAAAAACAATTATAAGTCTTTTTGCAGCTACAAAAACCTACAAACCTCAACAATGAGCAGAACAGCAAGCTATCCTCAATGATGCAATAGTGGTATGTATATCTTGGGAGTAACCAACAATTGTCTACTAGGACATAACTTCTGCTCAATTGAGGGAAATCTGAGTATTACTGCAAATCTAGGCAAGTACCAATAGCTGGTAAGGTTATAGACCCTAGAGAAGAACCTACTACTGCGCCTTTCCTAAACCAATATAACTCCTAACTGCATTCTAAATACTTAGCCTATACACACAGCAAAGTGTAGCTCTCACGCCTTTCCAAAGAAACCTCTTTTTAAAACAGATGGATACTATTACAGAAAGCTACAACAGGTCAAAATGCAGAGAACAACTGACTGTGGGGTGCCCAGTGCCAACTGATAGATCTAAAAAGCAACTCCTGCTCCTAAGAATTAGGGAACACATCGAAGAGGGAGCCAAAATATTGTGAGAAACAGACCAGGGTATCTGTTGGGAGATGGTATCTTCTACATATGAGGGAGAAGCTGTATCCATGCAATATCAACAATATGATAGTATAAACAAGACCCGCACAATGGCAACACCAGTTGGGGTGTCCACATGGCTGGGAGAAATCACAGAAGGCCCCACACCTAATTTTAGTGCTACAGACAACCAGCAGCTGCTAAGAGGAGGGGAATCATTTGTTAGCAATGAGCCATCCTGATAAGTTATCTAATCCCAGGAATCCTAAACAATTTGCACTTGAGCAACACTAAATGTACTCAGTAGCATGTGTGTGTGTGTGTGTGTGTGTGTGTGTGTGTGTGTGTGTGTGTGTGTGTGTATCAGTGATAACTTAAAATTTCATTAATTTTATAGGGAGTTAGAGGGGAGAAGAGTTAAGAGAAGGACTGAAGGAGCTGAAGGGGGTTGCAACCCCATAGGAAGAACAACAGTATCAATTATCCAGACCTCTCAGAGCTCCCAGGGACTTAACCACCAATCAAAGAGTATACGTGGAAGGATCCATGGCTCTCACTACATATGTAGCAGAGGACTGCCTCATCCTGCATCAGTGGGAAGGGGGGAGCTAGGTCCTGTGGAGGTTTGATGCCCAGAGAAGGGGGATGCTAGAGGGGTGAGGTGGGAGTGGGTGGGAGGGTGGGGGAGCACCCTCTTAGAGACAAAGGGGAGGGGGAAGAAGTGAGGGGTTCATGGAGTGGAGGCCAGGAAGGGGAATAATATTTGAAATGTAAATAAATAAAATGTTTAATAAATAAAATAAAAAAAATCTTTTAATTTGATAGAAAAATAACCATATATGATTTCTTGTAAAGAGAATATCTTTGACTCACCTGCATCCATGGGGAGTTCGAGATTTTAGCGTTTTCATTGAATTTCTCCATCAAGTTAAGAAAATTCTCATCTTTATAATCAAAACGATTGTGAAAAATAACTGAACAGATCACATTGGCAGGAGCACAGCTCAGGATGAATTTGGGATCACAGAGTGAGCCTGAAGGATGGAAAGCAGTTTAAAATACCATAAAAACATCCATGTAAACATCTTTATCTTTAGACTTAAAATAATAATAATAATAATTTTAGAAGCCCTAAGGAAATATTGGCACAGAGGTTACCATATTGGCAAGAACTTCCACAAGCTTCCAATGAGAACTTCACTGTTTCTTTAGTCCTAGCTTGCTTAATAATCATTAGCTAAATCTTTAACAGCTGCTCCCTGTGTAAACATCATTCTTTGTGTACATATTCTAAGTTAAGTTCTAAAAAACACATCATCACTTTTTTGTTGTTGTTGTTGTTTTCGAAACAGGGTTTCTCTGTGTAGCCTGGGCTGTCCTGGAACTCACTCTGTAGACATGGCTGGCCTCAAACACATAGAGATCCACCTCCCTCTACCTCCTGAGCTTTGGGGCTAAAGGTATGTGCCACCACTGCCAGGCTATACATTACCATTTTTTTTAAATGATAGTTTTTAGGGGTTTTTGGTTTTGTTTTTGTTTTCATTTTTTTGGTTTGGTTTGCTTTGGTTTGGTTTATTTTATTTATTTATTTATTTATTTATTTATTTAATTATTTATTTATTTATTTATTTATTTATTTATTTATTTATTTATTTATTTGCTGTTGCCAAGGAGAGCTTGCTGATCTGACATAAACTAGTTATCGCTGTTCCCTGAAAGGTTCTACCAGCACCTGACCAGTACAGATGCAGATATCCACATTACCACTTTTAAGAACACATAAAAGTTCAAGTTTTCAATGTAGAACCTCATCTCTCCTAGCAATTGCTACACAATTAAGGAAGACAATAGGACCTGGAAACATTTTATGCCCAGTGACTAGCTGAAGGAGTCATGTCCACCACAGACAGCAGAGAAGATGACCAAGGAGAAAAATATTACAGGAAATGCAGCATTCATCAGAACAAATTTGAGAGACCAGAAATACCTATATCAAAAAAATAGGGTAACAAAACACAAGCAGCAATTCTTATACATTTGTTGACCTAAAAATTAAAGTAATTTCAAATGAAAATTCAAGTGGGACAAATACAGAGATTTCATTAATAAGTGGAGTCCTTTAATTCTTTCATTCCAACATTGAAAAAGAAAAAATATAGAATTTTGTGTCCCTACTCACCCGGTATATCGCTTTAACTTATTTAGATAAAGCCTATCCTCTACTGAAATCCTGGGTTATTGTCCTATATAGCTGTTAACAGAATCTATACTTGTTTTTTATTTGACAGTCATTTAAATCAATTTGATCAGAAGAAATATTAATTTTGCATTGGCATATTTAAATAAAATAGTGGTGATTCAGACAACGTGGTATAACAATCTGGATTCCTTGCCTTTCAGGATGAGAGCATAGAAAGCTTGGGTCCAAAACCTGGGTAACAGAGTGAGATGCTGTCTCAAAAACAATTTTTAATTGAATCACCAATAAGTCCTCAAATTCACACCATAAATATAATAAAATAAAATGTATATAATGAATGAAATGTATGTACCACATATAGATTGCAAATGTTATTGTATCCTGACAACTACAAAGACGTGTGTGTGTGCATCTGTGTGTGTGTGTCTGTTTGTGTGTGTGTGTGTGTGTGTGTGTGTATGTGTATGTGTATTGGCAACAGGGAGCTTACAGGGACACAGATTTGGATGCAGGTAAGGCACCACTCACATAAAGTAGAACTGAAAATAAATAAATATTAAAAATTTCATTAGATTTCTAATCTATCCTTACATTTAGGAAAGATAATTAAACTCGAGGTAACTTGGAACCCAAGCTGAAAAATCAAATTCACTTTGACAATAATTATAATACATGTGCCAAGCCAAAAATTCAATGTTTTATAATGTACCCAGAGATTCCTCTTTATCTAGATATGTAGAGGGCAGCAAATCAGATGAGAATCATGGGAAAGACTGGTGGTTACAGAGCCCAAGAGGAGACACACAGTGTTTCACATAGGGTCACTCAGGAAGAACATCAGGGTTGGATTGTAGACAGGAGAAAAGAGAGGTCAGGAAACCACATTAGGTCTTGCACAGGAGGAAGGCATGAGGCAGGGTAGAAACACTGAGTGAGCTTTATTGAGAGTAACCTCAGTGGGATCTGGATGCTCTCAGGGATCCCAGACCTTGCTGTCATGTGACCTGGAGCAAAGAAAACACAGGACTGCCATTTGTGAATTTGGTAAAGAAAACATTTGGGAGAATAGACTTGTTGAAAACTCCAAGCCATGCTTTCTGTCTAGGAATTAGCTAAGCCTGGGTGTAGATGTCCCTCCCAAGATCTGGAAGACATTTATGAATCAAAAAGAGTAAAATAGAGAAAACTAAAACATGGCTAATTAGTAAATTACAAAGGAGAGACTGAAAGCTATTTTGCAATTAGCAGAAGAATAGGTTAGAATTAATAGCAGTTGAAATACAGTTAAATAAATAATGCCATACATGTTCAATATTAGCAGAATTCATCACAGTACATATTTACTCAAGAGATATGAAAAGCCATAGCAAATAGTTATTAATATCAAGTAACCACCTGACAACTTTTAAACAGCCCTTTTTTTATAAGTCAACACAAAAGGAAATAAAAATACGATAAGCATCATTACTGGCAGAAGTTACAGGCATGGGTCTTGAAGCAAATATGTGTCACTGTGTCACTAAAGCTGACCAAAAAGATATAGAATACCTCTATGACAAAACATGTCACTTTCTAATCTTCTATGAAAATATGATGAACTCAAGCATACCATATACACTTGACAAATACTATCCAAGGAAATATACTAAATAATAAAGTCACAATGATACTACAGGAAAATGTCACCCT
Organism: Uromys caudimaculatus; assembly: GCA_028551405.1. NCBI lineage: Eukaryota > Metazoa > Chordata > Mammalia > Rodentia > Muridae > Uromys > Uromys caudimaculatus. Next base: position 21,129,899 of record CM052703.1, read on the forward strand.
GCATTAATATTAATGAGGCTTAACACTTTCTATCTTCATGATGTTCTGATCTGAAAGCAACTGGGTCAGAATGGGATTCTATGAGTATTGTGTCCACACTGTGTGCACAATCAACATGTACAGACATGAGGACAGACAAGCAAAGCTCTGTTCTTGTGCACTAGCATGAGAGCTAACAATCACTGCCCAGAAGTAGCTAGCTACCATTGCAGTGTTGAAAAGGGCATGTAGAGGAAGAGCCAGGCAAACAGGGACCCACCATTTGTTTTTCTTAGTTCTTCCACAAGACAAGATGCTTCCTCTTGAATTCGATCCTCTATGCTCCTCTTCCCCATCCCAAAATTCCTCAAGGTCATAAGTGAGAATCTTCGAAGCTCCTTCCATTTTGTTCCATTGCTGAAAATGATCCCTACCAGAACAAGAAACAGAAACTAGAAGGGAGACCCCAGACAATGGAAGGAACAGGACCCTGGCTGCCACTTGGCTACCTGCCTGTGGTGGATTGAATATGCTTGGCCTAGGGCGTGGCACTATTTGGAGGTATGGCATTGTTGAAGTAGGTGTGGCCTTGTTGGAGGAAATGTGTCACTGATGGTGTGGGCTTTAAGACCCTCATTTTAGCTGCCTGGAAGTCATTCTTTTCCTAATGGCCTTCAAATGAAGAGGGAGAACTTTCAGCTGCTCGTGCACCATGCCTACCTGGATAGTGCCTTGCTCCCATCTTGATGAAAATGGACTTAATCTCTGAACCTGTAAGCCAGCCCCAACTGAAGTTATCCTTATGAGTTACCTTGGTCATGATGTCTGGTCACAGCAGTAAAACCCTAACTAAGACACTCCCTAAGGAGCTTTTCCTGTCTAGTCCCTAGATCCCTCCTCAGCATACACATGCATATGCATACATGCACATATGTGCGCACACTTACCCAGACCATTATTTGTTCTTTCAACAATTGGGCGACTACCCCTCCCAGAAAACTCCTCTCCAAGGCCATCCAGGGCTTCCTTTACTGTTTCATATCCATGAACCACCACAGTGGGCTTCATACCAAAGTACACAGTGAACACAGGGCCATAGACTTTTGAGAACTGGAAAAAAGAAAGAAATCAAAAGTAGCAGAAGAAGAATCTAGGCTATGTGAGCATCTTACTGTCCACATCTGTAGTCTGCCAACCACAATTCAAGTTTAGATTCAATGCATAAAAAGCTGTTTGCTATAGCTTTCACATGCAACATGTGTCTTGTTTACCAGATTTCCAGACAAATCAATGTGCAAACTGTCAGAACTGTGACACTTTGAAGTAAGTTTATCTGTGAACTTACAGATAAAGAGACTGACGTTAAAAGAATCTCAGATTCATTCTAGTTTTCCATGAGTAAAAATTCAGCACTTGGATTTGAAACCCTTCTCAGTAGATCTCGGTTACTCAGACAATGAACCAGTGTTGGGAGCTGTTTGCCTCTTCTCTGAAGCAGAGAAAGAAAAAGAAAAAAAAGGAAACTCTGCCTGCCAGGTACTCACAGTGGGTCAGGGTCTGTTGGCAGATTTCTGAGGGGTAGTGGAAAATGAGAGGAAACCTGGTAAAGTCGAACTAAAGGCTTGAAGCCCCAAAAAACCTGAAGGGATAGTAGGAGCTTGGTCTGCTCCAGGCACCATGTAGCTGCAGCCTCCCATAGATTTGTGGCTATCAGTCACATAAGGGCAATGCCCCAAACCCTTCTACACGCACCTCCCTAATATATCAGACCAAGACAATAGGAAAAGAGCCATGACCACAGTAAAGTAGGCTCAAACAGAGTTCTCCATGCTAGTGAGGTACCTAGAAGCCCAGAGAGCATTGCCAAACCTTCCCTTCCCAGACAATCCTCCCTGCAAAAGGTATTTAATCTCAGGCCCACCCTTAGAAGTGGGGTATGGTTTTATGTATACACTATCCACTATGAAAATAAATAGTTTAGAACCATGGACTGTCTCTTTTCATTGAGATCCACTGTAGGAGCCATGGAGAAGGCCATCACTTATAGAGCTGTAGTCTAGTCTCCCATGGAAGGCCTCTCTGTACTCCCAGCCAAGATTGCCTTCACACCTGTAGCCATCAAACAAAGACCTATCACTGCAGGGACCAGCTGGAGCTCTTCCTTTTCCCCCCAGATCGCAGGATCTATGCAGCCTGTAGGCCTCCAACACCATTCTGTGCTCTTCTGTGAC
>CM052703.1:21132608-21166787 GCA_028551405.1 Uromys caudimaculatus
GTGGGAGGAGTCAGTGAGCTCTGGGGATGCCTTGCCCCTGCTAGGGGCTTTTCTGCGTGCCTGCGAGAGAGGATTTTCTCCCGGAGCTGCTTGTCTATGGAATCCTAGTGTCCTGTGCAGAAGTTTCCTGCCAAAGCCGCCCGCTTTTGGGATCCGGGGGGGTTTCTAGGCCCGCCTACCTCGTCCCTGTGTCTTGCGGGTTCAGGGCAGAACCTGGTGAGCTGTGGGGCGCGTCTTTGGCCCACTACTGGCTCTTACGATCTGAGTGGGATCTTTGTCCTTGCGCTGATTAGCTGTGGAGCCCTGTGGCCCAAGCTGAGGTTTCTGGCAGTCGCTGGAAGCTGCTGACCGACAGTCTCTGTGGCCCGAGGAAAGCGGGCGGAGTCAGTGAGCTCTGCGGACGCGTTGCCCCTGCTAGGGGCTTTTCTGCGTGCCTGGTGAGCTGTGGGGCGTGTCTTTGGCCCACTCCTGGCTCTTGCGATCCCGGCACTGATTAGCTGTGGAGCCCTGTGGCCCAAGCTGAGGTTTCCAGCCGTCACCGGAAGCTGCTGACCGACAGTCTCCAGGCTGTGACTTTCAAATAAACACGGATTTAGTTAATAATTACATTACCTGTGGATTAAATGTGTGTCAGAAGTTTAGCATATAACACTTATTGCTTGAGTGAATACAGGGCTTGGTGAATTCTTTATCAAAGGCAAAGAGAAGCAACTATATTGTACCTGACTCACATAACCTTAAAATCTAATAGCTGTCAAACATAGTTTGTTCCCTTTAAAACAATCATGCTTTTCTTCTAGCAGTACTTACCACCAAACATTCAGTATGGAGTTTGGACATGGAATCTCTGTGAGCTAAAATAATCCTCTTTTCTTCACAAGTAGCCATTCTATTTTCACTTGTGTTGCTGTGACAGTATGACCTACCAAAAGCATCTTAGAAGGGAGTACACTTATTTCACTTATAGCTCCACCTTACAGTCCATCCTAGTGGTGAGTCAAGGCAGGAACTTCAGCTAGTCATATCTCATTCACAGTCAAGAGCACAGTGAAATGAATGCACATGGACTCACATGCTTACTTACTTGTGCTCAGCTACATTTCTCCAATCTTATATGTTTCACAAATTCCTGCCTGAGGATGGTACCAGCCACAGTGAACTGAACCTTACCAAAAGTATTAACTCAATTTAAAACTATTCCCCCTTAGACATATCAACAGGTCAACCCATGGAAACAATCCCTCATTGAGACTCTCTTCCAAATGATTCTAAGTTGTATCGAGTTAGCCAAGCTAACCACCACAATAGCCTATATCAGAAAGTTCCTTATAGAAATAAAAAAATTATATTAATTCACTTTATACCTATCTCACAATTTTATGATATTATTATTGACACATCTTATTTATAATATAAAGCTATTTTGAATATAAAGCTATTTATATTATTATAAAGCTTATTTCTAATATAAAGCTATATTTCTAATATAAAGCTATTTTTTGTTTGGTTTTTTTGGGTGAGTGGAAAGGGTTTATTCACCTTACATTTCCAATTGCTCTTCCTCATGAAAGGAAGTCAAGACCTGAACTCAAGCAGTTCAGGGAACAGGAGCTAATGCAGAGACCATGGAGGGATGTTTCCTCAGGCACTTTTTTTTTCCTTCTCTCTCTGACCCCACTAATTGTAGCTGTCTACAGACACCCCAGAGGAAGGCATCAGATCTCATTAGAGATGGTTGTAAGCCATCATGTGGTTGTTGGGATTTTAACTCAGGACCTCCAGACGAGCACTCAGCACTCTTAACCACTGAGCCATCTCTTGAGCCCCCAGAGGGATGTTTCTTACTGGCTGCTTCTCCTGGTTTGCTCAGCTGGCTTTCTTATAGAACCCAAGACTACCAGCCCACAGATGGTACCGCCCACAAGGGGCCCTCACCCCTTGATCACTAGATGAGAAAATGTCTTACACCTGAATCTCACAGAGGCATTTTATTTTCTCAACTGAAACGCCTTTCTCTGTGATAACTCCAGCCTGTGTCAAGTTGACACAAAACCAGCCATTACGGTTGACCCCTTGTCAACTTGACACACAAATACATCACTATTAAGCCTCAACCCTTACTTTCTGATTCATCCCCAAGATCTAAATAACATTAAAAGTCCCACAGTCTTTGCAAATTCTTACATATCAAAATTTCAGTCCCTTTAAAAATATACAATCTCTTAGAACTCAAAGTCTTTTTACCATCAAAAGTCTCTTAACTGTGAGCTCCACTAAAATACCTTCTTCCTTCAAGAGGGAAAATGTATCAGGGCACAATCACAATCAAAAGCAAAATCAAACTCCAACTCTCCAATGTCCAGGACCCACTCATGATCTTCTGGATTACTCCAAGGGCTTGAGTCACTTCTCCAGCTCTGCCCTTCATAGCTCACACATTGTCTTCTAGGCTCCAGATGCCCATACTCCACTGCTGCTGCAGTTCTTGGTGGTCATCTCATGGTACTGGCATCTCCAAAACACTGCTGTCATCCCCTGCAACTAAGTTTACCAACAGCCTCTCATAGGCTCTCTTCATGGTGCCAATTCTCAACTCCTTTGCATGACCCCTTCAGTCCTGGGCCATGGATTGCAAATGAGGCTACACATTCACCAATGGCCTTCCATGGTCTCTCACAGTACCCAGGCCTCAGCTGCTCTTCAAGACTCCTTCATGCCTTGAATATTGTTAATTCAAACATTCCTATGCATCTTTTTGGTGTGGCAATGAATAGCATTTGTGTTTACCATGTATCCAGTAGGAGAATTGTTGAATATGTATGCATTCACTCTAAGTAAATTTTTCCAAAGAATTTTTCAAATGTTTGTCCTAATTTACAACTGTACTGCAAATACCATTTGCTACAATATATTGACACATGCAGTACAATCTTTTCATTATTCTAACTGTTCTGGCATATTATATCTCACTAACATTTTTTATTTTTAATGATTTATTTCTTTTTATTCATATGCATTTGTGTTTACTTGAATATATATCTCTGTGAGGGTATAAGATCCCCTGGAACTGGAGATAGAGACAGTTGAAAGCTGCCATGTGTGTTGCAAAATGAACCTGGTCCTCTGGAAGAGCAGCCAATGCTCTTATATCAGAGTCATCCAGCCCTTCAGTGAAGTTTTATTTGAAATGTCTGTAACTAATATTGGAGTTAAATACATTTTCACCTGTTCCTTGCCTATATCAACTTTTCTTATGAAAGACTACTTCATGTTTAAACAATAATAAGTATATTAATGACTACTCAGTTTATATAAAGAATTGTTGCATTTAGAACTATAATAAGAAAATTACAAAATTATTTCTAAAGATCTTTAATATTGTAGTGTATATTTCCTAAAAACAAGGTAATTCTTCTATGTAACTTGTTAGTCATTATGGACAGGAAATAATATTGGTTATTCCTAATTCTTATTGGTGTTCCATCTGTAAGTCTCAAAGATATTTATCATGTCCCACTGATAATAGGTTCAGAATCCATCATCATGTTACAAAGGTTGTCATCATATCAGTTATACCAATCTTTATGTAACTTCTATGACTTTGACATTCACTAACAGAATATGCCCAAAGTTTATAAAATGTCTGTTGATTTGAGTTTATTTGATGTTTTCAAGTAATTTAATTGATCTTAAATATGCCCGGTACATAGGTCACAAAATGACTTCTCTGCTTGTCTAGGTCACAATGTTGATCTATTTCATTACAAATAATGGCTTCTATACTGCTGGAAGTTATGGTGAGCACTTTTGAAGCAGAAAAGGAATCATCAGTCTGTAAGCTTATATTTTTCAAAACTTACTTTAATAAGTGTGTTTAAATTCTTTAATCTCCCTTCTAGGCTACCACCCACCAGATGTAATAGAAAGAAAGTTAATAGGGCAAAGTAGAATGTGGGCCTACCTGTTTAGAACTAGTTCTTTCGGGAAAATTCAATCTGTATTGCCAGTATTTCTGCAGTTAACTTCACATGAATCAACAGCGGTAGCTCAATACACCCTCAAATGACATTCACAAATCAATGATGTCAGTTCAATTCAGAAGAAACCATAAGGCTCTGCCAATCAGCCAGAGTCCAACGAAGAAGCAAGAAGCCACTGGAAATCTACCAGAAGGTCTTGGTGCATTCCTTTCTATGAAGTCATGACAAATGGTGATCATCAAAGAGTGGCAAGGCAAACCAATACCACACACTACTATTATCAAAGACCAGCTTCAGCAAAGTCCAATGAAGACCAGTAAAGACTGGCATGGTTAACCAATACCACACAGCATCATCTACTGTCTGTTGGGTTACATTTATACACTTTCAAAACATCACATGTTTTCTCAATCATCTGCTCTAGGAAATCATCACATGCCCTTTTCCAGGCAGCTTCCAGAAGAACACCATGTGTCTGTTCTCAGCAAAAAACATCCTCTCATGTGTCTGCTTCAGCAAAACATCCTTTCATAAAACAGTTTCCAGAAAAAAAAAATCACATGACACAACTGAGTCTCCAAAAAACCAGAAATTTCCACTTCATCAGTCTCATCTAACTTGGACCCATGCAAAATATAGTGACAATCAGTCTGGCAAGATGTACCCAATGGAGCAATAGTAGCACAAATAATGAGAGTAACCAATCACTTTCTGCTTGAATCTCCAACCTGAAACCCGTATCTGGTACTATTATGTCAGCAAGAACCTGTAGATAGTTAGAACATTTGCAGGAAAGGACACAATACCATTATTATGCTAAATGGATACAGCATTAAAATGAATCTTAAAGACTTATCTTTATACTCATAAGTTAGTGCATCTCTCAAACCTCATCAGAGAAACGTTTTTATGTGAAAGGTGATTAACACAAGACCCACAACATGTAAAAGTGAAGAAAATAAGACAGCATGGAGTGTTCATCCCTAAATTGGACATTTGCATCATACCCACCTCCTCCCAAGGTTCAGAGACCCTTGTAGAAAGATTTTAAAAGATAAAGGCTATGAATAATGACAGGGAAACAGTGCTTCTCAGATACAGCAGAGCAGTTTCATATATTAAATTACACCAGTTGTGGCCGCATGCACAACACCTGTACAATCTCAAGCCAGACAAATTCCCACCATGGAGGTGGTACTCAGGTCCCATATCTAGCCAAATAGATACTGGCAACTGGTAGCTGCTGGGAGAGAGGTTTAATTTCCTTTAAGGATGTGACCCAGTGAATGGTCACAGGTTATACAGATGTCCCTTTTGTGCCAGAGCACCCTATAGTCACTTATTCTTTGCATTTTGACCAGTTGCGACTTACTGTGATAATCATCACCCACAGGACAGAGAAACTTCTCTAATGAGAACTGGAGCTACATAATATACATGTGAGCACATACATGTAACCTTGCAAGTGTGTGTCCACAAATTGCCTTCTCTGGAAGACATTGGAGAAAATCTTAATAGGTGATGTCATTTTCGTATCATAAACGGGAAGATAAAGAAAAACATCACTAGAATATGATAATCATAATGAGTTCTATTGTCCGTGCAATAATAGTAGAGTGAGCTAATGACTCAGAGCCATTACCACCAAATCTTTCCTGAGTATAAAAGGAAAAAATTAGAATATGGTCAAGGTTTGTATGAATTCTGTTCTTGTTTGGGAACAAAAGAATAAAATCAGAACTTTTTTGAAGCACAGTTTCATGTAGCACAAGCTGGCCTCAATTTTGCTATATAGTCAAGAATGACCAAGATCTTCTGATCTGCATTAATTGAACTAGATTACAGTGTCCTGGTGACTCACCTACTTCTCTAACTCAGATGTGAGTCTCTGCAGAACCTGCAATATTTTCTAGAGCACTTGAATTCCCAAAGCTGTCTGGGAGACAAGATGACACAGAGGATATACTCAAAATATGAACTTAGATACCTCTCTTGTGGAAGATGAGGAAAGTCTAAGAGATTCTGGGCAGCTGGCAGTTACATCCAGAGGCCAAGTCCAATTAATATATGTGGGGATCAGAGAACATTGGGATTTTGGGGAGCAGGCTCAGAGCAAGAGTGGCGTTGAGGCATATCCAAACCCTGAGAAATCTCTCCCTGAGAGCCACAGGAGTAAGAAGGATCACCCGGGGTTTCCCCTTAAGGGGAAGGTGGAATAGGGAAAGGATTTGTGTGAGGGGTACTGGGAGAGAGCAGGGGCTGATATTTGGATGTAAAGTAAATAAATAAATAAAATTTTAAAGGTGATCCACCTTTGCCATATGCCTGCATGCCCCAGCATGCATAGCCCTGTGCATGCACCTTTGCCCCACAACCCACTGAGTCCAGTACCCAGGTTAAACTTCCTCTTTCTTTAAAGGTCACATCCAACAGTACCTGTGCTGGAGTCTGTAGTGCTCACTAATATGGTCCAATAAAGAGGAATTATTACAAGTAGAGAAAAATATATAGTCATTAAAGTGAAATTTCTTATGACATACAAGCAGCAAATCTACCAGTCTCAGCAAAATCACCATGGAAATTATATCTGATCCTAAAATTCCATTATATCCTCCAAAGTACAAATGGAAATAAGTTTCTGTTACCTGCTGAGAATGGCACAAAGTAGTCACCCTTCTTAAAGTTGCCTCTCTCAACTAGAAAGTGATCATGGTCAAACTTCTCTGGGTTAAGAAATACTTTGTCATCATGCAGCATGGATGTCACTGATGCAATCACAGTGGGACCCTGAAAAAAGCCAATAGACATAATGATAGCTGAATGGGAAGAACTGACGGAAGCTTACCTAAACAATCTGACTTGTGAATGGAAGTACCAGATCCAAAGCAGAATATGACATTTATATTTAGATCAAAAATGAACAGAGATGAATTAACACTAGCTTCTTAGATAGGGATGGAACTTCATGCCCACCTCCCCTCTCCATGCTCTAATTTGACCTCATACAAGTCTCATGCATGTTGTCATACAACATAAGTTCATAAGTATAATTAATGTCAACCTGTGTCCAGAAGATACTGTTTCCTTGCATGCATCTACCACCTCTGGTCCTTCCAATCCCTCTGCCCTCTCTTCCACAGTGATCCTTTAGCCTTGAAAGAAGGAAGTGTGAGACAGATATTCCATTTAGTTCTGAGCATTCTGAGCTCTCTTATTTTGTGCTATATCTATCACTTCTATTCTCATTCAACATATAATGGTTATGGTTTTAGATGGATGCCTATGTTCATTCTGGAAAAGTCAGGATAATTGAGAATCCTTTGTTTCAGCTTTAGTTAAATGGAGATCTGACCTAATTACTCATAATTTTGAATATACCACTGACAGGTACATCCTCACTTGAGAGCTTGGCATCGGGGTATACTATGTGTTTCATATACTTCAAAACTGTGGGGGCCTTATCCTCACAGATGAACCCTACCTTTAAAAGTGTGAGAGAGATGAAAAATGAGAACACCATTTCACAACTCAGAATGATCAATTCAGGCAAGGATTACTAATTAGTAGTGTGGCCACTAAGTCCCTCAAGCTACAGAGGATATAGTGCCAAACCCATGCAAATGCTGATGGCCCTCGATAAATCAAGTAGGTTATAAAACAAAACAAAAAGATATGAGAGTGGGAAGATAAATTGTTGGAAGAGGATTGGTGAAAGACAGAGAGGGATAAGAAAGGAGGGAGAGGGTAAGTGTGGTCAGGCTGCATTATAGACATGTGAGAAATGACCAAATATTTATCTTTAAAAATATAGTATGAACTAATTTTATAAAATGATGGTAAGTTATTTAGAAAATAAAATACCTAGGCAAAGATTGTCAATTAATATTAAAACTCTTGATAAACTTTTTGTAATATAAGATACTAAAAGATTAAATTCCACCCTGCAGGGTTTGGGGTTTTGTTTTGTTGTTCTTGTTGCTCATGTTGGTGGTGGTGGTGGTGGTGGCGGTGTTTGGTTTGTTTTAATGTGTAAAGAACATCAGCAACAGAGGATCTGAAAACACTGTTAGAAACACGATCCTTAGTGTTATCAAGAAGTGGGACTACAGTGTATCCAGGGCTATAATCTGATGAAGCAGGCCATTGATGTAGCATTGCCTATTTAATGTCCTTGCTCAAAACGCATATTAGATTTTAATCTCCAAGAAAATCTGCACATGAAGGGACACCGGGACTGAGGGAAAGCCAGGGCCAGGAGCCTTCCAGTTTCCATCTGTGGCAGGAGACCTCTGCCTCGGCCACCAGGGCTCCACAAACAAACAGCGCCAGAAGAAAGATACCCTCCCAGGAGTGTGGAAAAGCCATGAGTGATGTTAAGAGGAGAACCAATGCTCATCAGGATCTGCCCTGAAACCTTGGAACATAGGGACTGAGGAAAAACCAGGGACAGGAGCTTTCCAATTTCCATCTTTGGAAGGAGACATTTGCCTGGGCCACCAGGGCTCCATAGACAAATAGTGCCAGGAGGAAACTAGCCTCCCAGGCCCTCGGACACAGGAACTAAGGAAAACCTTAGGACAGGACCCTTCCAGTTTCCATCTGTGGCTGGGGACCTCAGCCTGTGCCACAGGACTCCATAACCCAATAGTGCCAGGAGAAAGCTAGACTCCCATGAATGTGGACAAGCCTGTCTGCTCAGAGGGACCCACCTGGAATCCCGGTACACAGTGACTGAGGAGTGGTCTTCTGGTTTCTTTCACCGGCCTGGGAGATGATTCTCTGACACAGGACTCCATACTCAAATAGTGACAGGAGAGAACTGGTATCCCAGGAGTGCCAACAAACCTTTGAGCACAGGTAAGATCACCTCTTCTGTTCAAACTCACTGGATCAAGAGGGACCCTTGCAGAGCCATCAGGACACAGGAACCAAGGGACAGCTTGGAACAAGATCCTTCTGGTTTCTGTCTGCACCCCAGAGCTGACCCTGTGCCACAGCTCTCTAAACCCAAATTCCTCTCAGAGAGAGCTGGTCTTCAAGGAGTATTGACACAGAGGCTTGCAGGAGGGACAAGCAACAGCCAGAGATAATAAGACCAGCTAACACCAGAACTAACCAGATGGCAAAAGGCAAGGGCAAGAACAAAAGGAACAGAAACCAAGGCTACTTGGCATCATCAGGACCCAGCTATACCACCAGAGCAAGCCCTGGATACCCCAACACACCAGAAAAGCAAGACTGGGATTTAAAATAATTTCTCATGAAGACCAAAGAAGAATTTAAGAAAGAAAGAAATAATTCCCTTAAAGAAGTACAGGAGAACACAGGTAAAAAACTAGAAGCCCTTAAAGAGGAAACACAAAAATACTATAAAGAATTACAGGAAAACACAATCAAGCAGGCAGAAATACAGGAAAACACAATCAAGCAGATGAAGGAAATGAACCAAACCATCCAGGAACTAAAAATAGAGATAGAAACAATAAAGAATTCACGAAGTAAGGCAACCCTGAAGTTAGAACACCTAGGAAAAAGATCTGGAGTATTTGATGCAAGCATCACCAACAGAATACAAGAGATAGAAGAGAGAATATCAGGTGCAGAAGAAACCAGTCAAAGAAAATGCAAAATGCAAAAAAGCTCCTAAACCAAAACATCCATGAAATCCAGGACACAATGACAAGACAGAACCTAAGGATAATAGGTATAGAAGAGAATGAAGATTCCCAACTTAAAGGACCAGCAAATATCTTCAACAAAATTATAGAGGAAAACTTCTCTAACCTAAAAAAAGAGATGAACATAAATGTAAAAGAAGCCTACCGAACTCCAAATAGATTGGACCAGAAAGGAACTCCTCCCGTCACATTATAGTGAAAACACCAAATACACAAAACAAGGAAAGAATATTAAAAGCAGTAAGGGAAAAAGGTCAAGTAACATATAAATTTAGACCTATAAGAGTTACACCTGACTTCTCACCAGAGACTATGTAAGCTAGAAGATCCTGGTTAGAACTCATTCAGACCCTAAGAGAACACAACTGCCAGCCCAGGCTGCTATACCCAGCAAGACTCTCAATTACCATAGATGGTGAAACCAAAATACTCTATAACAAAATCAAATTTACACAATATGTTTCCACAAACCACATCCTACAAAGGATAACAGATGGAAAACATCAACTCAAGGAGGGAAACTATACCCTAGAAAAAACAAGAAATTAATCTTTCAACAAACTCAAAAGAAGATAGACACAAAAATGTAAGAATAGCATTGAGAATAACAAGAACCAACAATCACTATTCCTTAATATCTCAACATCAATGGACTCAATTCCCCAATAAAAAGACATAGACTGACAGACTGGATCCAAAAAGAGGAACCAGCATTTTGCTGCACTCAATAAGCACACCTCCGTGATAAAGACAAAAACTATCTCAGAGCAAAGGGATGGAAAACAATTTTCCAGGCAAATTGTCCTAAGAAACAGGCTGGAGTAGCAATTCTAATATTGGATAAAATCAACTTTCACCCAAAAGTCATCAAAAAAGATAAGGAAAGACACTTCATATTCATCAAAGGAAAAATCTACCAAGAACTCTCAATTCTGAACATCAATGCTCCAAATACAAGGGCACCTACATTCATAAAAGAAACTTTACAATGGTCAAAGCACACATTGCACCTCACACAGTAGTAGGAGACTTCAACACCCCACTGTCATCAATGGACAGATCTTGGAAACACAAAATACTCAGAAACACTTTGAAACTAACAGATGTTATGAACCAAATGGATTTAACAGATATGTACAGAACATTTGATCCTAAATCAAAAGAATATACCTTCTTCTCAGCTCCTCATGGTACCTTCTCCAAAACTGACTATATAATTGGTCACAAAACAAACCTCAACAGATACAAGAAGATTGAAATAATCCCATGCCTCCTATCAGATCACTACAGATTAAGGCTGGTCTTCAATGGCAATAACAACAGAAGGCCCACATAGACATGGAAGCTGTACAATGCTCTACTCAATGATAACTTGGTCAAGGAAAGAATAAAAAAAGAAGTTAAAGACTTCCTAGAATTAAATGAAAATGAAAGTACAACATACCCAAACCTATGGGACACAATGAAAGCAGTGTTAAGAGGAAAATTCATAGCTTTGTGTGCCTCCAAAAAGAAACTGGAAAGAACATACACTAGCAGCTTAACAGCACACCTGAAAGATTTACAACAAAAAGAAGCTAGTAAACCCAAGAGGAGTAGAAGGTTGGAAATAATCAAACTCAAGGCTGAAATCAACCAAGTAGAATTAAAAAATAGCTGTACAAAGAATCAATAAAACCAGGAGCTGGTTCTTTCAGAAAATCATAAAGATAGATAAACGCTTAGCCAGACTAAACAGAGGGCACAGTGACAGTATCCAAATTAACAGAATTAGAAATGAAAAGGGAGACATAACAACAGATTATGAGGTAATTCAAAAAATCATCAGATCTTACTACAAAAGCCTATGCTCAACAAAACTGGAAAATCTGGATGAAATGGACAATTTTCTAGATAGATACCTAATATCAAAGTTAAGTCAGGATCAGATAAACCATCTAAACAGTCCCATAATGCCTAAAGAAATAGAAGCAGTCATTAAAAGTCTCCCAACCAAAAAAAGCCCAGGACCATATGGGTTCACTGCAGAATTCTATCAGACCTTCAAAGAAGACCTCATACCAATACTCTTCAATCTATTCCACAAAATAGAAACCGAAGGAACACTACCCAATTCCTTCTATGAGGCCACAGTTACACTGATACCAACTCTCACAAAAACCCAACAAAGAAAGAAAACTTCAGACCAATTTCCCTTATGAATATCGATGCCAAAATAGTCAATAAAATTCTTACAAACAGAATCCAAGAAAACATGAAAATGATCATTCATCATGATCAAGTAGACTTCATCCCAGGGATGCAATACCTGGAAATCTATCAATGTAATCCACTACATAAGCTAACTCAAAGAAAAAAACCACATGGTCATTTCATTATATGCTAGAAAAGAATTTGACAAAATTCAACATCACTTCATGATAGAAGTCTTGAAAAGATCTGGAATTCAAGGCCCATACCTAAACAGAGTAAAAGCAATATACAGCAAACCAGTATTCAACACCAAACTAAATGGAGAGAAACTCAAAGCAATCCCACTAAAATCAAGGACTAGACAATGCTGCCCTGTCTCTCCCTACATATTCAATATAGTAATTGAAGTTCTAGCTAGAGCAATTAGACAACAAAAGGAGGACAAAGGAATAAAATTGTAAAGGAAGAAATCAAAATATCACTCTTTGCAGATGATATGATCATATACTTAAGTGACCCAAAACATTCCACCAGAGAACTGCTGCAGCTGATAAACAACTTCAGCAAAGTGGCCACATATAAAATTAACTCAAACAAATCAGTAGCCTTCCTATACTTGAAGAATAAACAGGTTGAGAAAGAAATTAGGAAAATGACACCCTTCAAAATAGTCACAAGCAATATGAAGTATCTTGGTGTGACTCTAATCAAGCAAGTGAAAAATCTGTATGACAAGAACTTCAAGTCTCTGAAGAAGGAAATCGAAGAAGAACTCAGAAGATGGAAAACTCTACCATGACCATGGATTGGCAGGACTAATATAGTAAAAATGACCATGCTGCCAAAAACAATCTACACATTCAATGCAAGCCCCATCAAAATTCCAACTCAATTCTTCATAGACTTAGAAAGAGCAATTCTCAAAATAATTTGGAACAACAAAAAACCCAGGATAGCAAAAGCTATTCTCAACAACAAAAGAACTTCTGGGGGAATCAGTATCCTTGACCCCAATCTGTACTACAGAGCAGTAGTAATAAAAACTACATGGTATTGGTACAGTGACAGGAAGGTAGATCAATGGAATAGAATTGAAGACCCAGAAATGAACCCACACACCTACGGTCATTTGATTTTCGACAAAGGAGCTAAAACCACCCAGTGGAAAAAAAGACAGCATTTTCAACACATAGTGCTGGTTCAACTGGCAGTCTACATGTAGAAGAATGCAAATTGGTCCATTCCTATCTCCCTGTACAAAGCTCAAGTTGAAGTGGATCAAGGAACTGCAAATAAAACCAGATACACTGAATCTAATAGAAGAGAAAGTGGGGGAAAGACTCGAACACATGGGTACAGGGGGAAAGTTCCTGAACAGAACACCAATGGCTTATGCTCTAAGATCAAAAATCGACAAATGGGACCTCATGAAATTGCAAAGCTTCTGTAAGGCAAGGGCACTGTCATTAGGACAAAATGGCAACCAACAGATTGGGAAAAGATCTTTACCAATCATATGTCCAATAGAGGGCTAATATCCAATATATACAAAGAAGTCAAGAAGTTAGACTCCAGAGAAACAAATAACCTTATCAAAAAGTGGGGAACAGAGCTAAACAGAATTCTCAACTGAGGAAATTCGTGGGGCTGAGAAGCACCTAAAGAAATGTTCACCATCCTTAGTCATCAGGGAGATGCAAATCAAAATGACACTGAGATTCCACCTCACACCAGTCAGAATGGCTAAGATCAAAAACTCAGGTGACAGCAGATGGTGGCAAGGATGTAGAGAAAGAGGAACACTC
This sequence comes from Uromys caudimaculatus, assembly GCA_028551405.1. Classification (NCBI taxonomy): domain Eukaryota; kingdom Metazoa; phylum Chordata; class Mammalia; order Rodentia; family Muridae; genus Uromys; species Uromys caudimaculatus. Next base: position 21,146,265 of record CM052703.1, read on the forward strand.
CTCCATAGTTGATGGGATTGCAAACAACCCAAATGTCCCTCAGTAGGGGAATGGATACAGAAGATGAGGTACATTTATACAATGGACTACTACTCAGCTATTAAAACAATGAATTCATGAAATTCGCAGGCAAGTGGATGGAACTTGAAATTATCATCCTGAGCAAGGTAACTCAGTCACAAAAGAACGAGCATGGTATGTACTCATTGATAAGTGGATATTAGCCGAAAAGTTCAGAATAACCAAGTTCCACTTCACAGTAACCATTGGACTGAGTGTGAGGTCCCAGATGGAGGAGTTGGAGAAGGGACTAAAGGAGCTGAGGGAGTTTACAGCCCCATGGAGGGAGAAACAGTATCAACTGGCCTGACCCCCAGATGATCCAGGAGCCTGGACGACCAACCAAAGAATACACATCGAAGGACACATGGTTCAGACCACATAAATGGCAGAGGAGGGCCTTATTGACCATCAGGGGGAAGAGAGGCCCTTGGGCCTGAGGGTGTTAGAGGCCCCAGTATAGGGGAATGCCAAGTTGGGAAGATGTGAGTGGGTGAGCAGGTGGGTGAGTGGAGGAATACCCTCATAGAGGCAGAGGCAGGGAGGAGGGGATGGGGTTTCCAAAGTGGACACTTGGAGAAGGGGAAACATTTGAAATGCAAACAAAGTAGCAAAACATAAAACTTTTTTAAAAAATTAAAATAAAAAAAATTTTTAAAGGCTTATGTAAGCCAAAAACAAATTCTTTTCTAATATTATTTTGAAAGTCTAAAAGTTTGAAATTGTCCCTGATAATGCAAAGTCTCTAGAAAAGAATGACTACATTATGGACTCCACTGTGGTAATTTGCATGTGTGAAAAACATGCCTAAGTGTTGACTATGTAAAGCAAGCTGTTTGCTGGAATTATACTCCGTCTTAGAAGGTGCTGCTCAAGGATAGAATTCAGATGCAGAAAACAGGATGGCTGTGCTCACTCTCCCTCTGCACAGCACACACTTCCTCTCCCACACACACACACAAACATTTCTGCACTGTTCCCTTTTCCACTTGAAACACCTTCCTTTCTGGAGTTAAATTCACAATTTTAAAGTTTCCACTTGAAGGAGTAAGAACCTAAAGCTAAAAACAAAGCAGAAAATTCAAATTAGGAAATTCATTTCATCTATGTAGGCTTGTTTATCTCTCTTTCCAAGCTTTGTGCATCGTTTCCTTTGAACATTAAGCTTCTCAAGCATATGCAACTTTAATATTCTGCATTCCATATTCCATATTCCATATGTGGGTAGAAATTCCCCTAACAAATCTTTGTAACACTGCTAACCTTATTACTGTGAAAGGAGATGAAATGGTTCCTCGATATACTGTGGATTTAGCTTAGTTTAAATTCCCTTTGATGCTGTCACTAGGAATCATGTAAGATTTCCCATTAAAATGCAAATATTTCTAATTTAAAAAAAGAAAAAAGAAAGAATGAAAATCTGCACATGAAATCAAACAGAGGAACATTTCACAGGACAAGTGGGTTTGATTCTAAAAACAATGGGGGAGGGGCAGGTGTGGGGTGAGGTTCTCAGAGATGAAACCAGGAAGGAGGATAACATTTGAAATGTAAATAAACACAATAACCAGTAAAAGATCAAAAAATTGTTTTAAAGGAAATGTCTTCAATTTTGGAGAAGCAAATTGTAGACTTGTTCCTTTATTGCACTATGAGAAGTTTTCACATCAAATCTATAAAAAAATCTCTTGGTATAACTAGAAAACGTAATCTTAAGCTATGTGGAAGATAATTTTACTATATTGATAATTTCTCCAGTGTGAGTATGTTCATCAAAAGTAAGAAATTCTTCAGCCTTTGGAAATACTCATCAAAGTTTTTAGGTATTAAGTGTGATAAGTTTAATAAACTAAAATATAGTTCTAAACACCTTTATATCCCATATACATATGATATATAAAAACTCACTTATATATCCCTTATGTGCTTTTTAAATACAGATATTCTCCTAGTTCTGTCAGCTATCAGCTTGACACAACCCAGAGTTATAAGAGGAACTTCAAATGAAGAATTGTTTTGTTTAGATTGGCTTATTAATATACCTGTCTTGACTGATAGTTGATATGAAAGGACACAGCCCAGTATGAGTGGTGCCAGAAATGTGAACCTGGGTTGTATTATAAAGCTTTCTGAACTCAAGCAATGGAAAGAACACCAGAAAGAAAGATTCCTCCATGGCTTCTGCTTTAAGTCCCTGCCCTGGTAGAGTGGCGACCCTGCTAGTGTTCCTGACTTGACTTTTCTCAATGATGGACTCTGACCTGTGAGTATAAATATATCCTTTCCTCCCTAAGTTGCCCTTAGTCACGGTGCTTATCACAGTAACAAAAAATCAAGCTAGTAATCATTAATGAAAAGTTGTAAACTCTGTGATTCTAATATTATGATATTAAAGAGCTACACCTTTCTTTTTAAGACACTTTTGCATATTACTACTTTTAATTATTCTCTTATATATTTGCAACCATAGTGAGAACCAACATACGAATCTGGCAACTTCATAAACACTAGGTTGCAATGTGAAACAAGCTTACCTTGGGAATGAAGTAGCTTCTGAATTTTACGTCATGGGTCACTGAATGAGGCGGGTTTATGCACATGAGGTCAATATATCTCTGGATCTCATGCACTGTAGCATCCGTGTAGGACATATGGCTCCTGTCCTGCATGCAGGGGCTCCGGTTTCTGCCAGCTACATGTCCTGTCTCTTCCTGGACTTTAGCTAGTAAGACAAAGTAGAAAAGGATGTAATAGAAGAAAACTGTCACAATTGCCACATGTCAGTGTAACATGGAGCATGAGGAAAGTGTCCCAACAGCATCATAGGCCCTAAGAACATCTACACTTGCAATGCCACAAGGAAATATAACACCTAAAAACCAGGCATTCATTAAGTAGATATACTTGTACATATTATCTACCATACTGGAAAATCAATGCAAATAAGAATGATTAAATACTTCACTATACAAGTATCTTACAAATATGAACTAATAAATTGCAATCCCTACAAATTCAAAAAAAAAAAAAGAAAAGAAAAGAAGAACTAGTGTCATAAATGCTTTCCAAAATGCACAAACTTAAACACAGGAGAGCTGACTGTTGAATTCTGCCAAGACAGAGTAAACAAGACCTTCATAATTCCAGATATATAAATATGTCTGCCAGATATACTGGGACAGAAGGCTGCAGATGGATGCTCCAACTTTACAGAGATTACCGGGTAGCTGTCCCTGTAGCCTGCTGTCTGTCAATTCTTGGTCAAGGAAACTGCTTGCCTGCACATCCTACTTACTCGGGTAATATTTATTCCTTAGGTCTCTAATAGGGTTGAAGACTATATAGTTATAGTCTCGCAATTAACCTTAAGTTTTTTAGGGTTTCAGAATATGTCTTAGGTGTAAAAAGATGTTTTTAGGTTGGTAATACAGGTAAGGATAGAAACTGAGTTAAAAACAAACATTAAACAAAACAAGATAGGGTAGAAAATTAAATATTTTTTAAACTGCCAAATTCAGTAGACTGGTCATTATAAATGTAAATCTTAACATATAGTTTTCATAATTGTCTCAAAATTCTCACATTTGTATGTACTTTTTATTTAAAATAAAAGAGTCTTTTATTGGACTAAAAGGGGGAATTGTAGAGAAGATATCGTGAATCTATATGGATGTGGCACCTATCAATAATAAATTTGGTGGCCTATAACTTAGGCAGGAAATAGGACGTGACACATCCAAAAGGAAGAATGAATGCTGGAACAGTGCCATGCATGGGAGATTTATCAAGAAAATGTGATGAGATGAACGCATGGTATCTGAACATAGCTAATCAGCCACATGGCAGAATGTAGGTTAGAATAAATGGGATATTTCAAGTTATAATCTAGTCAGAGAAGAGTTCAGCTATTTGGAGAAGTTACTGGTAAATATATAAAAAAGGATTCATGTCAAATCAAATTAGCATAAGGTAATAATTGAATTCTTTTCGCTGCTGAATGTGTGTGTGTGTTCTTATCTGAAAATTCACAATGATTCTCAGTTTGTTCCTCATATGCCAAATGCACTCCCTTTGAAACATTCTTTAAGTTTCTTGGGCAATTTATGTGTACATTCAAGGTTATTGGCATTTCTGTACCAATATCATACAGTTTTTATCACTATTGGTCTGTAATACAGCTTGAGGTCAGGGATGCTAATTCCCCCAGAAGTTCTTTTATTGTTGAGAATAATTTCGCTATCCTGGGTTTTTTGTTATTCCAATTGAATTTGCTCTTTCTAATTCTATGAAATATTGAGTTGGAATTTCAAAGGAGATTACATTGAATCTGTAGATTGCTTTCGGCAAGATGGCCATTTTTCTACATAAATCCTGCCAATCCATGAGTATGGGAGATCTTTCCATCTTCTGAGATCTTCTTCAATGTCTTTCTTTGGGAACTTGACGTTCTTGACATACGGATAATTCACTTGCTTAGTTAGAGTCACACCAAGGTATGTAATATTATTTGTGACTATTGTGAAAGGTGTCGTTTCCCTAATTTCTTTCTCAGCCTGTTTATCCATTGAGTAGAGGAATGCTATTGATTTGTTTGAGTTAATTTTATATCTAGCCACTTTGCAGAAGTAGTTTATCAGTTGTAAGAATCAGAGGAATGGATACAGAAAATGTGGTACATTTACACAATGGAGTACTACACAGCTATTAAAAACAATGACTTAATGAAATTCGCAGGCAAATGGATGGAACTTGAAAATATCATCCTGAGTGAGGTAACTCAGTCACAAAAGAACAAACATGGTATGTACTCACTGATAAGTGGATATTAGCCCAAAAGTTCAGAATGCCCATGATTCACTTTACAGTAACCACTGGACTGAGAGTTAGGTCCCAGATGGAGAAGATGGAGAAAGGACTGAAGGAGCTGAGGGAGTTTGCAGCCCCATGGAGGGAACAAGAACATCAATGAGCCTGACCCCCCCCCCAAGTCGTCCTGGAGTTTGGACCACCAACCAAAGAATACACATCAAGGGACCCATGGTTCGGACCACATATGTGGCAGAGGATGGCCTCGCTGGCCATCAGGGAGTGGAGAGGCCCTTGGGCCTGAGGGAGTTAGAGGCCGCAGTAAAGGGGAATGTCAAGGTGGGAATACAGGAATGGGTGGGCGGGTGGGTGGCAGGTGGAATTCCCTCATAGAGGCGGGGAGGGGGAGGGGATAGGGGGTCTCCAGAGAAGACCCAGAAAAGTGGAAACATTGGAAATGTAAATAAAGTATCAAAAAATAAATTAATTAATCAAAAAAAAAGAATTTTCTGTTGGAATTTTGGGGGTCACTTAAGTATACAATCATATCATCTGCAAATAGTGATATTTTGTTTCTTCCTTTCAAATTTGTATGCCTTTGACCTCCTTTTGTTGTCTAATGGCTCCAGCTAAAACTTCACTGTATTGAATAGATATGGAGAGAGTGGGCAGCCTTGTCTAGTCCCTGATTTTAGTGGGATTGCTTCAAGTTTCTCTCCATTTAGTTTGATGTTGGATACTGGTTTGCTGTATATTGCTTTTGGCATTTCTACTGTTTTACTATACTACTTACAAATAATTTCTAAAAGTTCCATTTAAAGGAGATAAGGAATCACTTATTTATTGCTCCATGTAAAATAAACAATTTCCCCAAACACATACTCCGACACTCCTCTCTCTCTCTCTCTCTCTCTCTCTCTCTCTCTCTCTCTCTCTCTCTCTCTCTCCCTCACACACACACACACACACACACACACATACACACACAGACACACTCACTCGCACACACACATACATTCTCTCTCTCCTGGAGGACAGTTAAAAATTTCATCATACATGTGCTCATTCTTATATCAGTTTAACTTTATAAATATTTCTTACATGTAAGGAAATGATTTTGTTACATCTTTTATACATTCTTAGACATAAAAAAACTTATTTAAATTCCTAATATTGGATACTAGCTTAGAACTATTACAAATGCTCGAGTACGTATCAAATCCTAGAAATAATTTTTAATTACTAGAATTCATCCAGTTGTCACTCCTGTCTCTCTTCTGTCTAAGATTCCTCATGCACACATTATCTACTGTCTATCCTGAGGGCAAAATGAGAAGAGTTGCTATGAGAAATCTTGGCACTGTCCCTGAATTCCTCCTACACATGTGTCACGCACCACTCTCCCATGCGCTAGAGCTGGTATGATCCCATCCAACAAGGATGCTCACCAGAGCCTAAAAATGTCAGTGTTATACATGCCAGCCTTGAAAACTAGGAGCTAAGTATAATTTTCTTTATAAACTACATAGTCTCAATTATTTGTTATGATGAACAAAAATACACTATGACACATACATGACACTGTATGCATCAGAAAAACAATATATCGGCCTACACAATAAATAATAAGTGTCATGTGCCTGCTATAAACACCACCCACTCACAGAGTAAGGTCACTAAACTCAGAGCAATAAGCTACTGATACTGTTTACAGTGTCTTATTTCTCTCAGTCACTCTCCCATATTGTGAAAACTTGCCCCATTTTTATTTCTTCCTCATATGTACATATTACAGCTAGCAACAGAGCAATTTCGATAATGGGGTTTCTCAAGAGACCCAATGAGGGACATGGGTAGTGCCTTTCCAGCATCTACGTTGAGTTTCACAGCTCCTTGTTTGCAGTCATACCTGTGATGTCCACATGCTTCAGCAGCAGCAGGAGTCCATACCATAGAGTGGTACTTGTTGTTTCAGTTCTGGCTCCAAACAAGTTAGTTACAGTAGCCACCAAGCTCTCATGGGTAAACTCAGACTTGGGATTGTGCTTTTCCTAGGATTTATGTAGGTCTTACTTTGGTTTGCTGGCATGCTTAATTACAATGAGCAAAATATAATTTAGGTGGTTCTCAAAGATAAGAAACAATGCAAAGTCTGGTACTAAAACTACAATAACTAGACAGTATAGTAATAAGTGTTATTAGTTTACATACTCCTTATTTCCCTTCCTTTAAAATTTTTACAATAGTGGAGTGTCAATGTTCTCACCACAAACAAGTGATATTCACATAAGGTAATGGATATATAAATGGGCCTGATTTGATCATTTCATAATATTGTGGAACAAAGTACCACATTGTATCCAAAGATATATTAAATTATATATATAAACTTTGGAGCAATATAGTCAGTATTCCACCACTTTGACAATATACCAGAATCCCAGCTTATAAGAAGAAAGGAAAAAGAGTCACTGCTGTTCATCATCCAGCTCCTTGGTCCTTGACCACCAGTTTCTTCCCATTATTACCTCCTCTTACTTCATTCCCTGTGATGACCTGAACAGTTCAACTGAAACTCCACGGAAATTGCTCTGCCGATCACCTTGTCAACGCTTTGTTCTCCCTTTGACTAATGAGCTTCACCTCTCTGACTAATGAAACAAGTGGTGATGAGAAATAGTGGCTGCTCACAAGCTGGATTTCTTCTCCAGCTCCTTTTAACTTCTTCTGTTCTTTGCCTCCCCTCAGTTCAAGCAGTGTGTTAGTACTTACACATGTCTTTATTATATCTATATTATGCTTCTTATCCAGTTTTGAAATAGCCACTATCGCTATTCTTTTATATTTGTAATAATTTATTAATTCTTTGAGAATCATTTTATTCTTTGAGAATTTTATTTAGTCTTATAATGCACTTTGACCCTACTTAACTCTCCTCCTCCTGACTCCTCCCAGATCCAGTCCCATCTCTCCATCCCTTCTCAACTTCTTGTTATTTTTTCATAACACATGAAATACAATTTATGTCCACATACACGTGCGTGGATGACATATTTGCCAGGGACCACATCCTTTTAAAAAAAAAATGCCAATTCCCCATATCCCCAGAAGCCATCAATTGTTAACAGGTCCTCAACTAAGAATGGAGACTGGATTGATCGTGTGTCAATTTTGAACAGGCAGTCACAGCAGCTGAGTACATAAGTGTATCAGTCCTTCCTAAATGAACTGTTTGGGTCCAGTCCTCCCTGATCTTTGGCTCCTAGAATCTTTCCACCACAATTCTGCAATGGTTGCTGAACCTTCCCTACCACTATTCTAAATGACCATATCAATCCTTTCCTCTTGGTTAAACTTACCAAGGCACAGAACGCTTCTTACTATTGAACTTTCCAACATAGATCCTGCTATTAGCAGCATCCATCCCATTAACTAAAACAAAGCTGATGGACTATGAGAATATAAAATGAACACCTAGAATTTATTTCTGAATCTACACATCTACAATCTAGCGATGTATCAAGCTTAAGTACTTACCATATAGTTCATCCTATAGAGTTCACAGGAAATTTACCCTGAGTATTATCTACATTAGACTCCTTTTCAGGCTCATAGGTACAGATTCCCATGCCAATATGTAGTTTGTAGAGAGTTTGAAAAACACCTCCACCTCCTCATCTGTGGAGAATCATTTCCAGCGATACTCAACTATGGATCTCTGCCCTATCTCTTCACCACATCACTTTATTGTGACCAGGTGAAATCCTCTCCCCTGTTCCACACTGAAAATACTTGAAAATCTGAACCAAATATCAGCTCATCTAAGAAACTAGCCCAGAAGGTTTCTTCTCTTTCTCCCACATACTCTGATATAACCATGTCACCTTTTATTTCAATGCTGAGTACTTTTAATATCTGACTTGTTTGTTTTTCTACTTCACATGGTGCATATTCTCTTTTTACTCAGACAGCTTGTTAGTACCTAAAAGCTTTGCCCGAATGTTCCAGTTATTTAAGAATGTAATTTTAAACCTTCCATGGTTATTAGTCCAGTTCCATTCACAAAGCAGATACTTAAAGTTTTTAACAAGTACTTCTTGACTGAACAGCTATGCATTCCTAATAATCACAGAAATGATCAATAAATCAGATAATGGAAACCAACAAATGATATTTTACCTGTTCCATTTTGATCAAGAAACAATCAACGAAGTCCCGAGGACTGTCCATGTCCAAGGACTCTTGGTGTTCTTTTACTTTGTCCAAAACATAGTTTTATATATAGGAAAAATTCTTAAGCACTTGGTTATGACTTCCAGGGAAATAATCAATAATAGCAGGGAAAGTATTGCAGACCTTGAAGATTAAAGACCATTAATTAAACTAAAGCCATGAGCACCATGACCCAGGTTAACAGCTAGGGTGACAAAGCCAGACATTAGGCAGAGCAAGGGGAACACTGCAGAAGAGTGGAAAATGACTATAGACGCTAGGAGTTTGAGGCCACCAGAAGACCAGTGCCCACAGAACAAACTAAGCAGGGATCATAGGGACTCACAGAGACAGGAGCAACAATCACAAAGCCTGTATGAGTCTGAGCTAAATCCTCTGCATATATGGTATGGTTGTGTGGCTTGGTGTTTTTGTGGGATTCCTAAGAGTCTGAGTGGGGGTAGGAGTGTCTCTGACTCTATTGCCTGCTCCTGAGACACTTTTCCTTCTATTGGTTGCTGTGTCCAGCCTTGATATGAGGCTTTGTAAGAGGTTATGTCATCGTCCAATGATATCCCTGGGAGGCCTGCTCTTTTCTGAAGGGAAACAAAGGAATAGGTCTGTGGGAGAAAGCAGGGGGGTGATTAGGAGGACTGGAAAGAGGAATAGCTGTGGTCAGGATGTAATGCATGAGAAAAGAATACATTTTTAAAAAACTAGTGTGAACATGAGGAAAAGCATTTTAGTGTACATGATGTATATAAAGGGAAATGCTGACAGAGACTGCACTGAACTGACACATGACCAGGGATGATAAGCATCTCCAACAATCAAGGCAATAATTTTTAAATTACTAAAGCATCTTTCATCTACTCTCTCTTTTTTACCTCCAGTCTTAAACTACAGAAAGGTCATGAATCTCCTGCATGAAACAAACTACGAGGTTAAGGAAGTTCGGTCGTCCAGAGATAGAGCAGAGTCACTCCCTGTAACTTCTACCACTAACAGCTGGTCTCAAGAATAAAATCAATAATGTTTTATAGCCAGGAAGGGCTCAAGGATATCATGAAAATGATTCCACATTTTATAGACAAGTACTTATCTACAATAGTGGTCAAATGACTCCTATAAAATCATTTAACTGTCTTCTACAGAGTAGGATGACATCCGGGTAGTTGGTGATGTTATTGAACACGACAGCCCAATAGAGTTATGTTTTATACACCTCAGATGTCAATCATCTTAATGACACGACCTAGACTACCTTCTCAGCTAGAGCCCCAACTTCAGTTATCTGAGTTTTTGTTTGGAAGCCCCAGTTCTCAGAAATTCCTGGCAGCATCTGTGCTTCAAAACATTCTCTACCTTTGATATCCTCAATTACAGCTGGGGCTGCCAAGATGGCCCAGTGGTTAAGAGCACTGGCTGCTCTTCCAGACATCCAGAGTTCAATTCCTACGAACCACACGGTGGTTCATAACCATCTACAATGTGATCTGATGCACTCTTCTGGCTTGCAAATAAAGCACTCATATTCATTAAATAAATAATTTTTTTAAAAAGAATCATGCTAAGTAATGGGATGAAAATGACTTTAACTTTGATTGGCTGACAAGCCTGTTGGGGATAGGATTTCAACAAGCCCCTAGACAGCCATCAAGAACCTGGGCAGGCCTCTGCAAGGACCAAGGTACTGCTTGGACTTTTGTGGTTTCATGGGCTCCAGGCATTTGTGTTCTTTTCTGGAGAATAAAGTCCTTTGATGTCTAATGCCATCTGTAATATCCCAAGAGGACAGTGATGTGGAAACATTCTCTTTGTGGGTTGCCAGGACACATCCCTCTACACATATACCCCCTGCTCCAAAACACACACACACACACACACACACACACACACACACGAGAGAAAGAGGGGGGGGGAAGGGGCTGAAAAGTATGCAGAAATGACAGGAGGGGGGAGATTATCGAGGAAGGGAAGTAAGGAGGAAGGGAGAGAGGAAGAAAAAAGAAAGTTGTACATTGCATCTCTGAAATGTCTGAAAAGAGATTAGTCCAAATAGTGCTGTGGCCTTCTCAGAGAAAAAATCCTAGATGCCTCCTTAGAAAGGAAGGCCTTGACCTCAACTGTACCCATGGTGTGCTCAAGAGCTTGAAGTTTTCATTAAATTTATCCATCAAGTTCAGAAAAGTCTGATCTTTATAATCAAAGTGTTTCTGGAAAATAATGGAGCAGATCACATTGCAGGGAGCACTGCCTAGAATAAAGGTCAGATCATGGGGGCCATTGGACAATGGGAAATATTAAATAAAAATAAATATTAATACATGTACATTAAAGACTCTTTAATAGAATATTGATGTATTTTATGAATTAATAAATTCCAGGAGGGGCCTGGAGTGGTGGCTCAGAGGATAAGGGCACTAAATGTTCTTCCAGAGGGCCCAGGTTCAAATAGCAGTATCCACAAAGCTGTCTGTAACTCCAAGATCTAACCCAGATATACATGTAGGCAAAACACCAATGCACATAAAATGAAGAAAGTAAATTAAAAATACGAACATGATATCCAGGTAGTGGTGGTACACCCCTTTAAACTCAGCATTTGTGAGGCAGCAGCAGGCAGATATCTGTGAGTTCAAGGCCAGCATGCTCTACAGAACCAGTTTTATCAGAGCCAGGGCAGTTACATAAAGAAACCCTTTCTCAAAAAAAAAATCAATAAATAATAAAATAAGTTCCTAGAAATTCTCTATTGAGTAGAACTACAGCATATTGTAAACCAGCACACTGCTTTTCTCAGACCTGATTTAATAACTCCTCCTAATTGGGATGTAGAGTGAATAAATAAATGAATTAATGGGGGAAAAAAACCAACTCCTTCTAACCTTGTTTCTGGATGGTTACCTGAACATTATGTTAGTTTCTCTGCCTTTGTTTACACATTGGGACCAAGTGACCTCTTTAGCAAGCAAAAGAAGAATGATGTGAAAGAGATGCTTTTTAAAATAGGCATGTACTGGCTGGTTTTGTGTCAACTTGACACAAGTTGGAGTTACTACAGAGAAAGGAGTTTCAGTTGAGAAAATGCCTCCATGAGATCCAGCAGTAAGGCATTTTCTCAATTAGTGATCAAGGGGTGAGGACCACTTGTGAGTGGTACCATCTGTGGGCTGGTAGTCTTGGGCTCTATAAGAAAGCCAACTGAGCAAGCCAGGAGAAGCAAGCAAGCCAGTAAGTAACATCCCTCCATGGCCACTGCATCAGCTCCTGCTTCCTGATGTTCTTGAGTTCCAGTCCTAACTTCCTTTCATGATGAACAGCAACAAGGAAGTGTAAGCTGAATAAACCGTTTCCTCCCCAACTTGCTTCTTGGTCATGATGTTTGTGCAGGAATAGAAACCCTGACTAAAATAAGACATTAATTTGTTTGCTTCCTTGTTTGTTTGTTTTTATTTATATTTCAATGTTGTCCCCCTACCCAGTCTCCCCTCCAAAAAAAAAAAACCCATACCAGTCCCCCTCCCCTTTGCCTCCCACCCACTCCTGCCTCACTGCTTTAGCATGAACCTATGCTGGGGCATCAACCCACCACAGCACCAAGGGCCTCCCCTCCTATTGATGCCAGATAAGTCAATTCTCTGATACATATGCATCTGGAGCCATGGATCCCTCCACATGTACTCTTTGGTTGGTGGTCTAGTCCCTGGGAGGTCTGGGGTGCTACACATGGTGGTGCCCACCTGTAATTCCAGCACTCAGGAGATATGAGGAGAGAGCTGAGAGTTCTCCACCTCCACCAGTCCAAAAGTTCTAGGCCACTCAGGACTACACAACAAGACCCTTGTCTTAAAAGAAGAAAGGGGAGGAAAAGGAAGAGGAGGAAGATAAGGAAGTGGAGGAGGTAGAGGAGGGAGCAGGGAGAAAATGAAACAATTTTAAAGACCTAACAGTTACAAACACAGAATCACATCCCCCTAGAATGCTCATAAATACTTAAATGTTAGTATAGGAAGGAAGAAAATAACCTGAAAATTTTTGACACAGCTGAATAATTGAAGGAATTGCAAATAGAACCACCAAAAAGGAAAACCAAAAGGAAAAAGATTATAGGAGATGCAGGTATTATGTGGGACAAGTGTAAAAAGATGTAAAAAACACAAAAAACATTATTTATGGAGAAATGGAGATGACTGACGAGTTGAGAACACTGGCTGCTCTTGCACAAGACCTGAGGTCAATTCCTAGAACTCACATGGCACTTTCCAACTATTTATAGCTGTAGTTCCATCAGACCGGATTTCTTATTACAGTGTACAGACATACATGCAGACAAAACACCAAATTACATAAAGAAATAAAACTTTAATAATAATAACATTTTTTTTTAAGATTTTATTTTATGTATGTGAGTACATGGTAGCAGTCTTCAGACACACCAGAAGAGGGAATCAGATCCCATTACAGATGGTTATGAGCCACCATATGGTTACTGGCATTTGAACCCAGGTCCTCTGGAAGAGCAGTCTGTGCTCTTAGCCGCTGAGCCATCTCTCCAGCCCCATAACATTAGTTTGTAATTAATAAAAATAAACACATCATGGCCAGATGGTGCAGACAGGTAATCCTAGCTATTCAGGAAGCTGAAGTAGGAGAGATTTAAGTTCTCAGCCTGCCTGGGCTACAGTGAGTTTGAGACTAACCTGGACATGTTACAGAGACTCTATCTCAAAACAAAATTTGGAATTCAAAGATTTTGTTGTAACTCACTTGTTGAATATTTTCTAAGCAGATTCAAGACTCTACATTCAATTTCCAGTGCCACTTTCCAAGAAGAAAAACAGAACACAATTATTAGAAAAGAGCTTTGTTTGCCTAAAATAAGTTAAAATTTTTTAAATGTCATTTCTAATTTAAATCAGGTACAGGCAAAACATAAGGTTCAATTGATGAGTAGTATCCTTTCCTTCTTATTTCAGAGTTCAAAAACAAAACAGAGAAATTTCCTGTTCAGAAAATGTTTACTATCACCAATCAGAGCTCGCGTTTGTTTGTCAGAGCACACCCTCTAGTGGAGGGTACTACAGTATGACAAACCATCAACAGACTACAACTTTTTTTTTGGTTATGATTTATTTATTTTATGTGCATAAGTGCTTTGCCTGTATTGATGTATGGGCATTCTGTGCATGCCTGATTCCATCAGAGGTAAGCATGGGAAATCAGATACCCTAGAGCTGGATTTATAGCCAGTTATAAACCTATGGGTATGTGTGATAGGAACCAAACGTAGTTACCTCTTCTGCAAGAGCAGCCAATGTGATAATTCATGCACACTCTCTCCAACGTCTATAAAGTTTTTAATTTCAGCATCACTTTAGCTAATTCCATTACTGCCAGGAAGGAACGGATTTGCAGCCTTCTTGTTAGCCTGAGTGAAGCCATTTTGTGTTAAAGTTAGGCTTGGAAATAACAGTAGAGCAAGGGTGCTGTTTTCTGAGCTTCAGGATTTTGTTTAGGTTCTGTCTCTCAAGAGATGGATTCTTTCCCAGGTCAGGGTGACTCCTTTAAGGTTAGGTAGCTAGCAGAATACAGGTGGTTTCCTTGGTAACATGTCCTTGTAACTAGGAGTCTGTCACTCCTTGGTATTTTCCCACCCCTGTTGCTTTGTCTGAGTCTTGGTTATGTTGTTTAAGCTTCTTTATCTTTTTATTATAAATTAATGGTGAGAATTAAAATTTGGGGGGCTTGATCAGACATCTTGTCTTGCACCCAGGGATCTATGTCTCTTGCCTCTTTTCCCATCCATCAGTTCGATCCTCAGGAAAACACTGAATACCCCTCGGGCCAGGGCAATTGGCACCCAGGGATGGAGCTCGAGAAACAGGAAGTGCAGCTGATGAATGTCTCACACCAAAGCCTGGCCAGGCACTCCGATAGGGGAGAAAGCATGCAAGCACACCTGTTGGGGGATCAAAGCATGCAAGCATACCCACTAAGGCGATCCAGAGATCGTACAGAGTAACCCACCTGTGAGTCAGATCTGGTGTAAAAGAGGTGAGTGATGATATGGGACAAGAATTAAACAAGCATGATTTATTTTTACAAGGACTCAAGGAGTCCCTCAAGACATGAGGTAGTAGGGTAAAAAGAAAGATCTACAGAGTTTTTTTGAATTCATAAAATATGTGTGTCCCTGCTTTCTCTAGGAAAGCACCATAAATAAGAAAAGATGGAATAGAGTAGTAGATTGTTTACAGGATTATTATAATATATTTGTGCCAGAAAAGGTGCCTGTGCAGGCTTTTTCTTATTGAAATTTGATTAATGATGTTCTTAAGATTTATAATCACTCTCCTGACATCCAGAAGGTAGTTAAAGAAGGCAAGAAAGCCCTTCAGAAACTCTCCAGACCACCCTCAGCCTGCGATTCTGTTTCTATTTCTATGCCACCCATTGAGGTTGCAACTGCTCCCCCTCCAGAGGTGCCTTTCCCCATGCTTTAGGAGGGACCCCCATGTCATAAAATTTACTCTTCCCTTAAGTGTCTTAAAAAGGCAAAATCTGATGACATTTTGCCCCCTGAAGAGGAAGCTTCCATGAGGAAGGGGCTGCCAAAAATCATAACACTGACTGGCCACCACTACCTTGCTTGTTCCCATTTCCCTCTAAACACCCTTCATGTAGTCGTCCTACCTTTTGTGCTCCTGATCTTGACTCACTTGACATTTCTAATACCATAGATTCAGTCAAGGTCACTCTCTCACAGGAGAGTGCTACCCTAAGAGGCCTCATTCAGTAGTGTAGGGAACATCTGTCACTCATTACAGAGTTGAGAGCCTTGGAATTGGAAATGCAGTAACTCCCCCTATCTCCTCCTGTGGCTCCTGACCAGGGAGCCTCCATGCAATGAAAGGGGAGTGCTGTTTTCACACCTAAAGTGAAACCAAAAAAGACTTTGGCTTTGTGACTCATGGCATGTCAAAGGAGAGCACTCCATACCCAGGACTGTCCTTCTGAGGACCAGAGCACACAAGCGGGTGATCCACCCACAATAGAGCCATATACCACAGGGGATATCCTGGCACAGTCTGAGATAGAGGAAGGGGATGAAGAGGAGGAACTTGGGGCTGCCTCAGGGGAGGGAGCTGGGGAGAGAGCTGAGGAGGGAGCTGCAGATATGTCAGATGAGGAAGATGCCTTTGGTCAGCAGTACTGCTGCTTGAATTTTAAACATATAAAAGAACTAAAACCTGCTGTTTACCTCTATGAACCAGTAGCACCTTTCACTGTGTCCATTGTAGAAACTTTAGGATACCAGTGGCTTACACCCAATGATTGGTATCTCTTGGCACAAGCTACCTTGTCTGGAGGCAATTGTGTCCTGTGGAAAACAGATTTTGTAGAAAACCGCAGAGAAGTTGCAGCTTGCAATGTTGAAAGTAGAAATTCCAAAACTTGGACTAAGGAAAAGCTTCTTGGGCGGGGCCCCTATGACACCAATAGCAGCAGGCTTGCTTTCCTCCTGGCTTGCTGTCACAAACACAAAATGCTAGCATAAAAGCTTGGAAGCGACTTCCCCCTAAAGGGTCCACTACCACCTCCCTTGCCAAAATTCGCCAGGACCTGATGAACCTTACAGTAACTTTATCAGCCACCTAACTGAGGCAGCAGAAAAAAGTCGTGGGGAAACATGAAAATGAAAGCGAATTCATTAAACATCTCACTTTTGAAAATGCAAACACTGCTTGCCAGGCTGCTATTAGGCCACATAGATGCACCGGCAAAGAGATCTCTGATTGCATTAGGCTTTGCTCTGGTATTGGTTCCGCCCATGCAATTGGCTTAGCTATCATTACAGCCCTTAAAGGCACTCACCTGAATAATCAGCCCAAGACCTTCGACAATTGCAACTAACTTGGACACATTTCTAGGGTCTTTACAGCCCCTAGAGTGGAAAGACAACCCTGTCGTCCACTTCTCTCTCTCTGCCCTAGGTGTGGCAGAGGCAAGCATTGGGTTTCAGATTGCTGTTTCAGGACAGATATTCAGGACCGTCCCCTGCCCCCGGTACAGGGAAAATTCCAGAGCGGCCAGCCACTGGCTCAACAATACAGACAAACCCCTGGGGCTATCAGGTTTGCCCCCCAAGCAATGAATGCTCAGATGTCACCTCCTTCCTCCATGCAACCACTGGGAGCGCTGGACTAAACCTCTGTTCCTCCACTAGTGCAGTACTAACACCCGAAATGGGTAGCCAAATCCTGAGTGCTGGAATTTTTGGCCCCCTGCCTTCTGGCCCTTTTGGTCTTCTTCTTGGTCATGCCAGCTCTACTCTTCAAGGTTTAAATGTGTTCCCTGGTGTGATTGATAATGATTACACAGGAGAAACATAAATTTTGGCCTCATCCACTTCTGGTCTACTAAACATAAAGTCAGGACAGAGAATTTCACAACTAGTCCTGATCCCTTTCAGTTGTTCTGGCCAAAACTTTCTTAAACAAACTAGAGGCATAAATGATTTTGGCTCCTCAGATACCTACTGGGTAACAGAATACTCAGGATAGGCCCTCACTTAAATTAAAATTAGATGGCAAGGTCTTTGAAGGCCTTATAGACACTTGGGTGGGTGCCACAATTATTTCTGAGAGACATTGGCCCTCTGCATGGCCCCTTATGACTTCTCTGACCCACCTTAAGGGCACTGGGCAATCTAACAACCCTCAACAGAGTTCTAAGATTCCCATCTGGTCTGATGAGGAAGGCAACCATGGCACTGTTCAGCCTTATGTTATCCCTGGCCTGCCAGTTAATCTCTGGGGCAGAGATATCCTTGCTCAGTTAAATCTTATCATGTGCAGTACGAATGAAGTTGTGACCAGGCAAACATTGAACCAAGGATTCCTCCTTGGGCAGGGATTGGGGAAAGATCTACAAGGAATAAAAGAACCCATCTCTGTAACACAAAGACTGGTTGTTCAGGTTTGGGTTCAGAAAATATTTCCTAGGGTCTATTGACATTCCTGTACCCCAAGCAGATAAGATTGCTTGGAAATCTGATGACATTGTGTGGGTTGATCAATGGCTGGTGACTTCTGAAAAATTGGATGCAGCTTCCTTGTTAGTACAGGAAAAACTTGCCTCGGGTCACATTGAACCTACCACTTCCCCTTGGAATACACCCATTTTTGTTATTAAGGAAAAAGCTGGCAAAAGGAGACTGTTGAGTATTTAAGAAAAAAAAAATGAACAAATGGTCATAGGAGCCCTACAGCCTGGGTTGCCCATGCCTGTGGTCATCCTTCCTGGATATTAGGCAATAATAGATCTTAAAGATTGTTTCTTGACCATCCCCCTGCACCCTGAGGATAGGCAGCAGTTTGCTTCCAGTCTACATGTTGTCAATTTTAAAGGACCCATTCTTCGTTTCCAGTGAGAGTTCTTCCTCAAGGTATGGCTAATAGCCCGACTTGTTGCCAAAAATTTGTAGCCCAGACAATTGAACCCCTTCGTGATAAGTGGTCCTCTTCTTACATAATTCATTATATGGACGATATTTTATTAGCAGGAACAGAAGGGACTCAGCTACTTTATTGCTGTCAAGAATTATCACAAAGACTGACAGCCAAAGGGCTTCAGATTGCTTCAGACAAAATTCAGCTACAAGATCCTTGTTTTCATTTGGGATTTGAATTACAAATCAGAAAGTTCTCACCTAGAGACCATGTCTTAGGATAGGCCATTTGAGAACACTCAATGATTTTCAAAAATTGTTAGGAGATATCAATTGGATAAGGTCCTATCTCAAGATTACTAAAGGAGAATTAAAACATCTTTTTGACATTGTAAAGGGTGATCCTGACCCTTCCTCCCCTCAAGCTCTCACATATGAAGGTTTACAAGCCCTCCAGGTGGCTAATAAGCCATCCAGGCACAAGGTGTTTCTTTCCTTTCTTATGATAAACCCTTTTCTTTTATTGTTTGTGCCACATTTCACACACCCACAGGGTTTTTTTGGCAAAAAAGCCCCCTCTTGTGGGTGCATCTGTCTGTTTCCCCCTCGAGAATTCTTGTACAGGTAGAAACTGAGGACATTCAGGACAAGCTCCATGCTCTATTGACTGAACTATCCAGGCTCTAATGCCTACATGTATCCCAGAGCCTTATTAACCTTTTATAATTCTTAATTTTGAGCTTTGTTTTGGATTAATGGAATAACCAATCTCTGTGAGGTGAGTGAGCACATCAGCTCCAATGTCTATTAATCCTTTAAAACTTTCTGTAATAATTAATTTAAGGTTAGGTTTCTTATTAGTAATTGAGCTCAGTACACATCAGGGGAACTATGCTAGTCTTTTGTGAAAAAAAGGCAGCCAAAATGCTTTATGACACCTAGATAAGCAGCCTGCTGTGAGTGCCTTGGGATCTGAGTCTGACCCCTCCTCCCCGAGAAAAGAGCAAGCACTTCTCTAAGGAATTGCACACTAGCTTCTGCAGAGGTTCTTCTTAGGTTTGCATTAACTCAAATGCAAATGTTTCTTAATTGGGCCTATTTCCTGGGGTCTGACCCAAGGACAGATTCCTGGGGGCTCAACTTGATTGTCTGCTCCAGCCTCTGTTCTTGGAGCAATCATTTTTTTTTGGGGGGGGGGGTCAAGACAGGGTTTCGCAGAGGCAGGAGCAATCACTTTTAAAATGACCCAAACCTCCATATTAACCCTTTTTTATTCCCTCATTTCTGTAAAGCATTGTTTGCACAGTGGTCCCTTGTAAGGCAGCAAGCCATAGGCAGACCCTGATCATATGAGGGTCTGATTTCCGTACAAAGTTGGAAATAGCTAGCTAAGTTTGTCTCTGTCCTGCATGGCCTAATAGGGGCAGGCTGCATTAGCATTTTCACAAGCCAATTGAATAACAAAGGGAACTCTTGAAGGAGTAGCTCAAAAGATTTTATCTGCTGCTTTTCTTTTGAGGCTGTGACAGAGCTGTAAGCTGTAGTCAATGGCACATTGGCAGTTTAGCTATAATTTTTAAGTTTTCTTGTAACATTAAAGAACAATCATAACTTTCGAAAACAAACTCAGTTTTAAACAATAAAATCAATACCAAGAGTATTACTATCACGTTACAAAGTTTGGCGGTCAGTTCTTATATTTGAATGCTTGACTGTACACTTTCAATATCTTAAAGAGATATTGTTCTGATTTCTAGGATAAGAATTATATAAAATATTACTCAATTTTAAATGTACCTTTAAAGACCTGTTCCCTGTGTTGGCTAATGTCGCATTTTCTGTTGTCTAGAATGACGCAAACACTAAGTTACCCATTTTAAATCCCACCTTTTGTCACCAAAGTTAAATATTATTAATCATACCCAATAATTTATAAGCCAATACTCAATAATCAAGGCATATAGAATGTTTTTATACTTTGAAAACCAATC
>CM052703.1:21167287-21183561 GCA_028551405.1 Uromys caudimaculatus
TTTCTTCTTATTGAACTTCATCTGGTCTGTGAATTGTATCTTGGATATTCCGAGCTTTTGGGCCAATATCCATTTATCAGTCAGTGCATACCATGTGTGTTACTTTGTGCCTGGGTTACCTCACTCAATATGATATTTTCTTGTTTCATCCATTTGCCTGCACATTTCATAAAGTCATTGCTTATAATAGCTGAGTAGTACTCCATTGTGTAAATGTACCATATGTCCTTGTTATAATAACTGAATAATACTCTATTGTGTAAATGAACCATAGTTTCTGTATCAATTTTTTAGGGAGGGACATCTGGGTTGTTTCCAGTTTCTGGATACTATGGATAATTTTGCTATGAACATAGTAGAGTATGTGTCCTCATGGTATGGTGGAGCATGTTTTGGGTTCATGCCCAGAAGTGCTATAGTTTGGTTTTTAGGTAAAACTATTTTCAATTTTCCAAGAAAGCACCAGATTGATTTCCAGGGTGACTGTACAGGTTTGTAATCCCATCAGTAATAGAGGAGTATTCTTCTTTCTCTACATACTCACCAGCATGTGCTCTCACCTGAGTTTTGGGTCCTAGCCGTTCGGATTTGTATAAAGTAGAATCTCAGTGTAGTATTGATTTGTGTTTTCCTGATGAGTAACAATGTTGAGCATTTCTTTAAGTGCTTCTTGGTCATTCAAGATTCTTCTATTGAGAATTCTAAATTTAGCTCTGTACCAAATTTTTAATTGGGTTATTCAGCTTATTGAACTCTAACTTCTAAAGTTCTTTATTTAGTTTGGATATTAGCCTTTTGTCTGATGTACAGTTAGTCAATATCTTACCCCAACATGACAGATAGATAGAAACACGTATTGATAGTTAGAAAATCATTGAAAAGGGAGAGAAAATAGATATTGATAGATGATAGATACATAGATAGATGGATGATAGATAGATAGATAGAGATAGAGATGGATGAAAGTTTATTTGAAAACCCAATTGGTTTGTATTTTTTTAGAACTGAGAATTCAAGTGTAAAACCCTGAACAAAATGAAGGAAAGTTTGGAGCATATCTTTGCTAAAAAAAAAAAAAAAAAAAAAAAAAAAAAAAAAAAAAAAAAAGCACAATTGTACAAACTGTAACCATTTTTATACCAATTTTACAAAGGGCTGCATTTAATACCACAGCCATCTGTGTATAGATTATATAGAATGTGTGGATGTATGACATTGCACTAACATTTGTGAAGACATATCTCTTCAGTAAGTTCCAAAGTAGGGACTTAGCAATAACAGACACAGGAGCTTCCTTTGAGACTGAGACCTGACAGGGTATTCAGTGATATCAGTGCTAATTTAATAATCTTTAATGCAGTGGGAATGAAATGGAGCATCTAGAAATAATAGAAATGTGAATTACTGGGACCATTATTCCTGTGGAGAAAGAACAGAGGCACACAGAGCATATTGTTAGGAATAGGAAAACAAAATGCGTGCTATTGTAAGCTGTGAACATCAAGTCAAAGGCAATTCTACCTTTAGATAACAGAATCAGTAAAGCAAGATTTGGCTTCCACCCTGCATGAGTATTCCTCCCTGTAATTGGTCCTCTACAGAATGGAACTGCTACTAGGTATTGTTTATGTGTTTCAAAATTTCCAATGACTCTAATATCACTTAGCCAAAGAACTTTGATACCAATTTTCTTTTCACATTCTGTTTTCCTTGTATAAATGTGGGTGTGTGGATAGGTGTACATAATCAGGTGCATGTGTGTGAAAGAATGAAGGTACATGTATATACACATTGGTGAAAGTCAGAGGTGAAATTTGGATATTGTTTATTGGGAGCTTGCAAGCTTATTTTGTTAGGACGGGATAACTCTGGAACATCATGCTCTCTAATAAGGCCTGTCTGGGCGTTGAGCAAGCACTAAGGCTCTCTTTTTTCTGTCCCACCAATGTTTCTAAAACAAATACAAAATACCATACCTGTTCTTTTAGATATATGCTAAAGATTGTATTCAGGTATTCATGTTTGGATGAAAGCATGTTAGTGAATAATATATCTCCCTAGCATTTTGTGCTGCATTATCTACACATCTTGTGATGTGGATCAGAATGACATGTTAGGATGTTATTTTCTTACCTAACTTGTAAGTAAGTCTAAGAACAGGTACACAAATCAAATATAATTATTATTGAAAACATGCAAAAGCAAATTATCTTATGATAATTATTATTTTACAGTAAAGCATTCTCAGGAATGGATACCCATAAGCACAAGGAATCAGACAACTGTTATATAAAAGAATTAATACCAGTACATTTGTGCTATAACTCCAGAAACTGAATGTGTTTGCTGTGTCTTGAGAGAAGGGGGTTCTGTGAGCCAGGGTGGAGGATGCCTTATCCTTAATAGGGAATGAGGTGGATAAAGACCTGAAGGGGGTTGCAGAAGGCAACACAGGAGGTGTTAAAAAGTCTGACCTCTTTAGAGAGGAATGAAGTAGAGCTGGTAAGGGGGTGGCAGAGAGATAAGTCCATTCACCACTGGGGTCATATCAATATTGTTTGGGTGAACCAGAGATTTCAGTTTAAATTTCTGTAAAATGGTGGTCAGGAATAGAAACAGCTCCATGTTGGCCAGGCTTTCTCCAACACAAATCCGTTTTCCTAGAAAAAAGAAAGCCAAACAACATTACTATTTCTTATGCATAAATGTGTGAAACACTGTACTTGTAACTGACACAAGAGATTATGAATGAATGGTGAGTTATTGGATAGGTGGTTAGATGGATGTATGGCTGTAAGCACAACCAGACACCCAGACAGAGATGGAACATATTTTTTTCCAAACTAACATATAATTTTAAGTAGTACATTATTTAAAAAATGCTTTTTAGCTAGCTGTGGTTCTTCACACTTGAAATCAAACTGCATGGGAGACTGAAAAAGAAAGATTCTGTGTTCACTATCAAAATAACAAAACCAAGGAAAAAAACTGCATATCCAAAGGCAGTATAGAAACTGGAATTGTACACTCAAAAATATTACTTTCATCTTAAGTAGGGAGAAGCCAAGTTCCTAGTGATCACTGTAGACATCCTGCCACAAAAAAAAAAAAAAAAAAAAAAAAAAACAAAACAATGTCACCATCATCTCATGATGATCTTGAAGTTTCTGGAATCCAAAATTCATAGAAACATCCTGATCTAATGGTCCCTTATTGAAAAGCTGTTTCTTCTTCCAATTCTTTATTATCCATGTCCTAAGGCAGCTATGACATCATTTATTAAAATATAGATCGACTTTGTGATTTTAAAGTACAAGGTTTGAACAAGAAATTTGATAACATCTTATCAGTAATCTAGAGATCTGAGAGACTTTCTTACTGCCCTGCCCAGCAGCAATTTAGCAAGTAATGTTCATTCATGTGCTAACCAAGCATACTTGAGGCTCTTTGGTGATTTTCTATCTTTTTTGAGACTTTTAATTGCCTAACTGAGCATTGAAGTAAGTGACACAGCAAAAGAAGAATGAGTTTGAATTCTGATACCTTCATTTCTGTAGTGATAAAGTAAAGTTTAGATGATGTTTCCTTTCTAGGATGGACACGGAGACATGGATAAGCATGATGCTGATCAGGCACAAACTGCAAGTCTATCATCAATTGGGAGCCAATGTGTAAGTTTCCACAGACGTTCATGTCACTGAAACCATGGAAATGAGATTCTATTACCTGCTGAGAAAACCATGAAGTAGTCACTTTTCTTAAAGTTTCCATTCACATCTAGAAAGTAGCCAGGGTCAAACATCTCTGGATTGGGGAACTCCTTGCTGTCATGCAGCACTGATGTCAGTGATGTTATTACTGTTGTTCCCTGGAACAACACATAGAGACACCAAGTTACAAAAAAATATTGCTGAAGTATGCCAGGAAAATAACTTAATTCACACCTTCTGCTCCATAGAAGGAATTAAGTACAAAGAACAGCAAAAAGATTTTAATGTACAAAATGGGGAAGGGGCTGGGGAGGAGTCTTAGGCTAGTCATATTGATGTGGCCAAAGTGCCTTCCAGTGACATTTCACATGAGTACTTGAACTGAAATGTCTGTGTCTCTTCTCCCTTTCCTACAGTTTGGACTCATGCTTCTCTTAGCACTGACTATTCTAGCTCATCACATCTGACTCTATAGACCTCAGATGAATCAGACTCCAAATAGAATAATTCATCAAGAGTTTTAAAGGACTAGAACATTCATTAAGCATAATAAGAATTATTTGTAAAGAAAAATACCACTTTTCGTTCCTGTACAGAATCTATCTATTCTTCCATTTAAATCTGCATTTATATGACAAAAGTGTAAATGAAGGGGTAGGTGCATGAGTAGAGGTGTGCTGTCGTACATGTAATTTATATGTCTATATGAATGCCCAGATACACATATACAGAAATATATGTGTGTGTGTGTGTGTATATATATATATACACACACACACACACACACACACACACACACACACACACACACACATGAGTATATATGTTTATATACACATAAAAGCAAGATGAGGACTATTTGGGAACAGGAAAGAAAGGAATAGAAAGAGTATTAGAAAGAGAATATAAAATGAAACAAAATAAGACCAAGTATAAGTTAGAGTAGTCATAACCTGGTGGAAACTAAATCATAAAGCTTCTGAAGATACACAGAAATTTTGGAGATCTGGTACTGTCATGTTCACTTCAACTAACATGAACTCATGTTATTGAGGCTTTTTAGGAATGTTCTTTTCAAAGCTTATAAAACACTGTCACATATATTAGAATGTACCTTAACTAAATATATTCAAATTCAAAACTAAAAGTAATAGTACTAACATATGTGTATTATGTGAAAATTAAGTTCTAGTCTTAATAGACATGAAATGTATTTTATCC
This sequence comes from Uromys caudimaculatus, assembly GCA_028551405.1. Lineage (NCBI taxonomy): Eukaryota > Metazoa > Chordata > Mammalia > Rodentia > Muridae > Uromys > Uromys caudimaculatus. The sequence continues at coordinate 21,172,219 of CM052703.1, forward strand.
ATAATCATTTGTTTACACACTGTGACTGCTTCTCTGGTACTCATGTCAGAGCTTCTAAAGAGGAATCACAATCCTCATGGCCAAGAAAGACTGAAATCTACCAGGCTAGTTATGGAAAAGGTAACTGGTTACTTTTTATCCTATTAGTTCTACTAAGAAATATACTCTATTTTACTCATATCATGAGCCAGCAGCAGCATGAAGGGTTGTAAGTTTACCTGATACAACATTAGCCTTAAACAAGGTTATAAACACAAGGAATGTATTAGGAGATCTATCTTTCCTATATTGTCCTTCATTCTATTTACCATTTACTTGTGTCTAAGGACATAAACATATGAAAGTTTTGAATATTAGCCATAGACCTCATCTGTAAGTAGCAAAAGTATTATCTCAAGAATATCATTCAACTAAAAAGAGCAAACTGGTATCCTAACACTATACCAAGCCTGTCATTATGGAGCAAGTACCATTGCCACCTACCAAAGTTAGTTCCATCATCACCACATGTTAGCAATTGGAACTCTGCCGGTATCATTTTGCACCCACTTTTGAAAATATAAGACTTCCCAGGAGATAGCATTGAACTCCTTCTGAATGAAGTTATCACTCTAAAAATTTGGCCTTTTTCATCTGTACTACCATGTACTCAATCAGAAGTTTTTCAGTGTCTTGACAGTAACATTGAGGATGGTGATTCCCCAGCCATTCTTTTAAAGTTAAAAATTGTTTTTGCTATTCTGGGTTTTCTGCCTTTCCAGATGATTTTGAGAATTTCTCTTTCCATGTTTTGAAGAATTGTGTTGGGATTTTGATGGGGATTGGAATGAATCTGTAGCTTGCCTTTGGTAGGATGTCCATTTTACTATGATAATTCTGCCAATCCATGAGCATGGGAGATCTCTCCATTTTCTGAGAACTTCTTGGATTTCGTTTTTGAGAGACTTGAATTTATTGTCATACAGATACTTCACTTGTTTGGTTAGAGTTACCCAAACATATTTTATATTACTTTTGGCTAATAAGAAGGGAGTTGTTTCCCTAATTTCTTTCTCAGCCTGTTTATCATTTATATAAAGAAAGGCTACTGATTTATTTGAGTTAAGGTTATACCCAGCCACTTTGCTGAAGTTGTTTATCAGATGGAGAAGTTCTCTGGTAGAATTTTAAGGGTCAATTATGTATGCTACAATACCATCTGCAAATAATGATATCTTTATTTCATTTTCTTTTTTACTTTTGATACTCTACTTACATTTCAAATGTTTTACCCTTTCCAGGTCTCCCCTTTGAAATTTCCCTATCTCATCCCCTTCCCCATGCCTCTATGAGGGTATTCCCCCACCCACCCACTGACTTCTGTCTTCCCTCCCTGGCATTCCCCTATACTGGAGCATCTAACAACCTCAGGCCCAAGAGACTCTCCTCCCTGTGATGGCCAACAAGACTCTCCTCTGCCACTTTTGTGGCCAGCACCATGGGTCCCTCCATGTGTATTCTTTGGTCCAGTCTCCAGGAGCATGGGCGGATCTGGCCAATTGACACTGTTGCTGCCTCCATGGGGCTGCAAACTCCATCAGCTACTTCAGTCCCTTCTCCAACTCCCCAACTGACCTCATGCTCAGTCCAAGAATTGCTGTGAATTGAATCTTGGGTATTAGAAAATTGTGGGCTAATATCGACTTATCAGTGAGTACATACCATGTTTGTTCTTTTGTGACTGAGTTACCTTACTCAGGATAATATTTTCAAGTTGTATCCATTTGTCTGTGAATTTCATGAAGTCATTGTTTTTAATAGCTGCATAGTATTCCATTGTATAAATGTACCACATTTTCTGTATCCATTCCTATGATGAGGGACATCTGGGTTGTTTCCAGCTTCTGGCTATTATAAATATGGCTGCTATGAGCATAGTGGAGCATGTGTCCTTATAAGATGTTAGAGCATCTTCTGGGTATATGCCCAGGAGTGGTATAGCTGGATCCTCAGGTAGTATTGTGTTCAGTTTTCTGAGGGTATGCCAAACTGATTTCCAGAGTGATTGTACCAGCTTGCAATCCCTCCAGCATTGGAGAAGTGTTCCTCTTTGTCCACACTCTGGCCAGCATCTGCTACCACCTGAGTTTTTGATCTTAGCCATTCTGATTGGTGTGAGGTGAAATGTCAGGGTTGTTTTGATTTGCCTTTCCCTGATGACTAAGGATGTTGAACATTTCTTTAGGTGCTTCTCAGCCTTTTGAATTTCCACAGTTGAGAATTCTCTGTTTAACTCTGTTCCCCATTTTTTTAATAGGATTATTTGGTTCTCTGGAGTCTAACTTCTTGAGTTCTTTGTATATATTGGATATTAGCCCTCTATCAGACATAGGATTGGTAAAAAAACTTTTCCCAATCTTTATTTCCTTTTTGCAAATTTGTATCTCCTTGATTGTAACAAAAACTTCATGGTGTTGGTACAGAAACAGACACGTTGATCAACTGAATAGAATTAAAGATCCAGATATAAAACCACACATGTACACACACTTGATCTTTGACAAAGAAGCCAAAAATATACAATGGAAAGAAAGCATGTTCAATAAATGGTGCTGGTCTAACTGGCTATCTGTCTGTAGAAAGTGAAAAAATGACTCATATCTATCACCTTGAACAAATCTCAAGTCCAAGTGGATCCAGGAACTCAACATAAAACCAGATACATTCAATATAATAGAAGAAAAAGTGAGAAAGAGAATTGAGTTCACTGGCACAGGGGGGAAATTTCCTGAACAGAACTTCAATCGCGCATGCTTTAACATCAAGAAGTGATAAATGCGACCTTATGAAACTGAAAAGATTCTGTAAGGGAGAGGACATAGTCAATACGACAAATTGGCATCCTAAAGATTGGGAACAAATCTTCACTAAGGCCCAATCTGATAGAGAGCTTATATCCAAAATATACAAAGAAATCAAGAAGCTAACAATCAAAAAACAAAACAAATCAATCAAAAAATGGTGTATAGAACTAAACCAAGGATGCACAACAGAGGAATCTCGATTGGCTGAGAAGCACCTAAAGAAATGTGCAAAGTCCTTAGTAATTAGAAAAATGCAAATCAAAATGAACCTGAGATTCCACCTTAAACCAATCATAATGGCTAAGATCAAAACCTCAGGTGACAACACATGTTGGCAAGGATGTGGAGAAAGAACATTCCTTCATTGCTGGTGGGATTTCAAACTGCTACAACCACTATTGACATCAATCTGGAGGTTCCTCAGAAAATTGGATATAGATCTACCTGAAGACCCAGCAATACTATTCTTGGGAATATAGCCAAAAGTTGACCCACCATGCCACAGAGACATGAGTTCCACTATGTTCATAGTGTCCTTATTTGTAATAGTCAGAAGCTGGAAACAACCCAGATGTCCCATGACAGAAGAATTGATACAAAAAATGTGATTCATTTACACAGGGGAATACTACTAAGATATTAAGAGTGAGGACATCCTGAGTTTTGCAGGCAAATGGTTGGAACTAGAAAATATCTTCATGAGTGAGGTAATTCAGACACAAAAGGACATGCATGATATGTACTCACTAATAAGTGGATATTCCCCCCAAAAAAACAATACAGAATACCCAAGATAAAGTCCACAGAACTCAAAAAGCTCAACAAGCTGAAGGTCCCATGTTAGGATGCTTATGTCCCACTGGGAGTGGAGGGAAGAAAGCAAGCATAAGGGTGACAGAAGGGAGCGACCTGCGAGGGAAAGGAGACTGGGGGGGAAAGAAAGGGCAACATGATCTGGTATTGGTTGGGGGAACAGGAATGAAGCCCTTAGTGCTAGCAGAAAGACTGGAAATAGGCAACCCCAGGTCCTCGGAAGTTGGGGGGGGGGTACCAGAATGTACCAGAGATCTGGAGGTAAGAGACTGTCAGGACTCAAGGGGGGAGGGACCCTAGATGAAATGCCCTACAGAGAAGAGAAGAAACTTGTAGAGATCACATCCAGCAGAAAGATAAGGTATTGAGTGGGGGATGGGGCTGCTCTCCCACAGTCAAAACACTGACCTGTAATTGCTCCTGTCTGAAAGAACTGAAGGGATAGAAATGGAGAAGTACCTGAGGAAAAGAAGGTCCAGCGACAGGCCCAAAGTGATATCTAGCTCAAGGAGAGGCCCCAAGGCCTGATACTATTACTGAGGCTATGAAGCACTCACAAAAAGGGACCTAGCCTGACTGTCCTCTGAAAGACCCAACAAGCATCTGAAAGAGTCAGATGCAGATATTTACACCCAACTAATGGACAGAAGCTGCTGGAATCTGCAGTTGAATTGGGGAAAAAGTAGAAGAAGCTGAGGAAGAGGGTGACCTTGTAGGAGAACCAGTAGTCTCAATCAACCTGGACCTCTGAGATCTCTCAAACACTGGACCACCAACTAGCTAGTTTGCATGAGATGATTTGAGGCTGCCAACACATATACATCAGAGTACTGCCAGGTCTGGGTTCAATCAGAGAAGATGCTCCTAACCCTCAAGAGACTGGAGGCCATAGGGAGTTTAGAGGTCTGGTGGGGTAGGGGAAATACTTGTGGAAACAGGGGGCATGGAGGAAGTATGGGATGTGGAACAGTTGGAGGGTAGACCAGAAGGGGGAATAAAATCTGGAGTCAAAAAAAAAAAAAAAAAAAAGAAAGAAAAAGAAAAAGAAATAAATAATAAAGAAAGAAACACTAAGTAACCACAAAAATTAAATAAGTAAAACCAGAACCACATAAGGGAACATTTTCAAGTTAGTTTTAAGCAGACAGCTCAGTTTTAGTATCAAAATTCTAAGTGAAAAAGTATGGACAGAGAAGCCATAGGTGAAGTGTGGAAGAAAATATCAATATACATATATGTTTATAGCCTATACAGTCAGTGGTAAAAGACAAAATAATACATAAAACCATTAAAGTGGGTGCAGAAATCAAATCTGAAAATAATTTACAGACTCTTGTGAATAAAATTTATCATCTCAAGGTAAAGATATGTACATCTTGGTCACACTCATATAAAATGGGTTCTGGGATAAAGTGTCTCTTATAGTCTCAAATCAGTCAGACTAGAAAGGTTCATCTCATCAACATGACTTTATATTCCTAAAACATCAATTTGATAGGGAGATGTTAAAATTATCATACTTTATCCTAATGAGAAATGAAACAAACCATGCCCATTAGGATGAGGTCTGTTCATCACTATCAGCAATTCATCAAACTGAAGAAAAACTACGAATACAGGACACAAAAAGTACATAGAAAAGAATTAGCTCACATAACACCTTTAAATTTGGCATATATTTACATTCATATCATTAGAAGCAATAAACGAGATAAAGATGAAATCAGAATGAGGAAATAATTGTTTCCATTAAACAGTTCAGACAAATGTCAAAAACAATAGAGAAATAACAAAAAGATACTCACCATTCACAAAAACTCTAAAAAGGTATTTATTGGCTTCATTATTGAAAAGAAACATGGTGTAGAGAAAATAAAAATCCCCAGTAAATGAATTAATGACATAACATTATTTACAATTAAAAAAAAATCAAGATATCAGTTCTTTCCAATTTGGAAACTTTTACTCTCACAATAATAAAAATTTCAGAAAAGTCATTTGGAAAATTGACAAAATATTGAAACATTCACACAGAAATACTAAGCTCAGTCAAATAGTATTTGGAAGGTTAAGCAAATATGGAAGTGTCAATACAAGATATATCTGTGCCTGCAGTTGAGCTGCCTTATGGATCATGAAGCAACAGAAACCACCATTGTATTACAATGTATATCAGAGGACTGGAACCACACCGTGAACCTGGTAGCTTTAAGAGCACAGAGGTGAAGCAACCAGACAAGCTTACCTTGGGGATGAGATAGTTTCTGAATTTAATGTCACAGGTCACTGCATGGAGCGGGTTGTTTGGGACGAGGTCAATAAATCTCTGGACCTCATGAATCATGGCATTTGTGTAGGGCATGTGGCTCCTGTCCTGCATGCAGGGGCTGCGGTGTCTGCCAACCACACAGTTAATCTCTTCCTGGACTTTGGCTGGTTGGTCACAGTGAAAAATGGGGAAACAGGAAAAATGTCAGGTCACATACAGCTTAATATAGGTATTCTAAAAGAATTATAAATGTGAATTTTATATTCACATAAAAGTATATATATATATGTATATTTATACAGAAATGTGTTATGGATTAAATCACATTCCTTCCACATATATATTATGATGGATTACCATATACATATTATTTAGTAGCCATAACAGCAAAAAATATTGCTAATTAAAAATATCAAATAAAACAGTATAATTGGTCAACATACTTTAGTCATTGTTTAAGCTCATTAGTGTTAGGTTTTTTTTTTTTTTTTTTTTTGGTTTTTCGAGACAGGGTTTCTCTGTGTAGCCCTGGCTGTCCTGGAACTCACTCTGTAGACCAGGCTGGCCTCGAACTCAGAAATCCGCCTGCTTCTGCCTCCCAAGTGCTGGGATTAAAGGCATGGGCCACCACCGCCCGGCTAGTGTTAGGTTTTAAACTAAAAACCTATTCCATCTTCCCTGCTCTCAAAGACTTAGCAATTGCTATGTCAGCACTTATCACCCACAGGTACTCCAAGTATGTTTCATATAAAATGACCATCCAGCCACTCCAGGGTTCTCTGTCTCTGTCTCTGTCTCTTTGTCTCTCTTTGTGTCTCTGTCTCTCTCTGTCTCTGTCTCTCTGTGTCATGTCTCTCTGTCTCTGTCCCTCTGTGTCTCTGTCTCTGTCTTCAAACACCAGATTTAACACCATAGGGTAAACTGAGAGAAGCAGCCAGGGAGGGGTCAGTGTTGGCAGCAACTGATCTGGTTGGATCCAGATATCTACAAGGTGTACAGTGGTTAGGGAAATCAAAATAACACACACACACACACATGAGAAAGAGAGAGAGAGAGAGAGAGAGAGAGAGAGAGAGAGAGAGAGAGAGAGAGAGGGCTTAAAGCAAGGACAATTTTCAGTAATTTGTTTCTTCTCTTTTTATACCCTTAGAGACCGTGGGTTTTTTTTCTATTGGGAAGAAAATTAAGTCCTAGCCACAAGTTACAATTTTCCAGAGACAATCACCATAAAAACATTCTTCAAAAACAGATCAAAATCATTACACAAAAGAAAGTTACAATGGGATATTCATTATGTGTTTCTTATATATAAATTATATCTAACTACGCAATTCTCATCTATCTTTCTTTCTAAAACCTCAAAGTGCCCTGAAAGCATTACATTTTAGTCATTGATTAACAAAGTTTTAAAAGCCAAGTTCTATGGTAGCAATTTTTTTCCTATGCTTCTTTGACAACAACCTGTACTTACTAAGAAGCAAATTTTCTTTTTTCATCTTATTTTTGAGGTTCTGAGCAAATAAGCTGGATAAGCATGTTTTCTGTTCTTATATTCCTACTGAAATTACTTGTTCTTTATTATAACATTACCTGGTACACACTAAAATCCTGTTACCACATCCCTAGATCAAGGAACTCAGGCCCAACTCAGAGTGTAAGCTTACTTTGATCATTAGATTGTCCTAAGCCTATTCTTCCTACCTCTACAATTACATGCCTGTAATCCATGAATACTCACTGTACTCCTTTCTCTAACTCAAGTAGATTTTGCCATTCTATCAGGAAAGGACACACTCTATTCCTAACTCCAACTTAAAACTTTCAATCAACTGTCTTAATTTCCTAACTGTGTGTTTTCTATCAACTACCTTAACTTCCCAAAATTATTAAATGGAGAACTATTACCTCTTTGTGTCTGGAGGATTGAGCCTATTGCTTATATTCATGGAACAAGGCAGAGAAGGGGTGCAGAGAAGCAGAATTCAAGAATCAAATGTTGCCAGTCTCCCATTTCATATGCCTTTCACTGCTCACTCCTTGCTTACCATTGATGTCCCAGGTAAAAGGCTTCTTAGACACCCCTGCCCATTTTTTTTTTATTTTGGGTTATCTGGAAGTTAAGCCCCAGATGAATGGGAGTAAGAAGGAACTGTCTGCAAGGTGATACACTTTTATTCTCTATTTAAACTTTTATTACTATTGAACACTAGTTTTTATGTGTATGCAGATATAGATCAATAATTTGTTTTTCTTAATGCATGTGTGTTCACCACACTTTTATGCTTCAATATAATCTATCCTGCTTTTTGTTTTTCTTGAACCTCATATTTTGCTTCAGTAAATTTGAAAACCTTCTAGGCTGTTTACAGTTATCTACTCATATATTAAAATATTAATTTTAGTCATGTTTGTGATTTTCTAATATAGTATAAATTGGAAATAGGAGTGAAGGTGTGTTTCATATGTGCCAAACCACTTTACCTGTTTTAAAGTACACTGTAAAAGAAAACATTATTGGTAGAGTTAAAAAAATCATTGTTTAATAGAAGCTTAAGGGAATGGACTTACAGTGTAAAAACATTACTTATCTACATTTTCTGCATGAATAAAAATATTGCTAGAGAACTTAATTATGTTGAATACCTCTAAGCTATAGTAAATTCTAGGCTTTCAGCTTATGCTTCAGTGAGATAAGGTTTCTTTTTTGCACTCTAAAGTTAGATTTACCAAAATAAGGACAGGAGACTATAAGATTTCAGCTGATCTACAAGCCCAACTTTTAAGAATGAAAGAACATGTATCCACAGGTTAATATATGCTGACCATACCTGGCACAATATTCCTCTCAGGGAACCAAAACACTGACCAACATTTGGTTGCTTTTCCTAAAGCCAGAGTCCACTTATCTCACTCATGCTGTTCATTACAGTCAGTAGTACAGAAGGTGAAAGTCTGAGACTTTTATAAGAATAACAATATGCAGGACACTGATAACATTTTTCCAGCATCTTACAGGACCACTGTGGTTCACCAACTGTGCTCTCACCTGTGACATGTGGGTACTTCAGTAGGAGCAGGAGAGCATATTTCAGCGTTGTGCTTGTTGTCTCTGTTCCTGCCCCAAAGATATTGTTGATAGTGATTGCCAGATTTTCAAGTGAAAATTCTGCTTGCTCAATGTGGTTTGCCTATGAGTAATTTGATACAATCATCTGATAAGTTATTTACCAGCACATCTTATTACAATGAATCTGCAGTAAATATTTGTGTATTTGTACACATTGTAAAGTTGAATGTTTGAAATTGTAATTGCGTAATTTAAGGACAAACTACATACTTTCCATTTCAAATGGCTATTCTAACTATATAGAAATTCATTGAGTTCAATAGACTTTGGGTCTAGTTTTTTGCATGATATATTTATTAATTTACAAGGTTATTTTGTAATAAACATTATACAAATTTTTAAAAGTTTTACAGTGTTGTTAACAAAGATCGAAGAATGTAGAGTAGAAGAGAAATTAAAATATCATTTCAGAATTTTATAATTTTCAATTTCACCCTAAATTCTTACTAAGCTGACTCTTCTACTGATGTGATTATCTGCATATAAGTATGTATATTTTTTTAGTTTTATGCCTGAAAAACACCTAAATGAATAGTTTATTCATTATCTATTTTCTTGTATCAAAATCATATGAAGAAGAATGTATGCTAGAGCTGATCTTTAGATATGGAGATTCATCCATAAAAATTATTTGTTATCTCAATATGATGGAGAACCGTGTAAGGTGTGTGATTCTAACTCCCTGGGGCATTTCAGCTAAGCTAAGTGAGGTCTGTAATAAGATTCTTTGCCCTTGAGTTAAATAAATCCATATTTTCTTAGTGACTTAATAAGTACATTTCCTCTTATTTTTAAAATTTAACATATCATCATGTATGTGCATGCCATATTTCTTATCTATTCATTCATTGATGAGTTCTAGGTTGATTATCCCAACTTCAGTGAGAGTCACATCAAGAAAGAACTATGAATCTGCAGGTGTGATTTCCATATGTTATGGATAGCCTTGGAGCTGTTCGTATTCTGCTAATTCTGCCCTCCTGGGAGGGGCTTCCGATAAGGGGTGAATTACATACTCATGTGACTTCTTGTGAACCAATCTCCTAATGAATAAAGGAGCCAATCACTGGGTGAGGAGCAGGGATTTCTAGGTCAGAGAGAGGAAGAAAGGAGGAAGAGAGAGAGGGGTCTTTTGGAATGGGAACAGCAGATAGGTAAGATGTAGCTTCTAGAGTCTCCTGGTATCATGGCGAATCTACAAGCATTCACCCCCAGAGGAATCAGATTTTGATAAGGCTTATAATATTAGGTTTTAGTTGTTGCGCCCAGAGATTTTGTTACTATTGTTTCTGAGCTACCTTTGTGTTGGTTTTTCCTTCGTGTGGTAGCTCGTCTGGCTTCCAGAGAGAAAGGTACAGCAGCAAAGTGTATGTTTGCCTGATGTGCACCACAGAGGCCATGGGGGTATTGAAGCATGGGGCTGGTATAGTAACGAACCACCAGTGGAAACCTAGTGAGCTAGGTAGAGAGATCATAGAGCTCTGAGCTCCATGAGATAAAAGCAGGTTGACCATTGCTTGCCAGTGCAAAGCTGGCCAGTCAGGAGATGGGGCTGAGAGAACCAGAGCACTAGTGCCAGAACTTGTTGAACTGTTTCTTTTTTAATATTCCCCTCAATAGGTGATGAACCAACATGCAGCTAGGCATGCATCCACTAGAAATTTAAGTTTATTAGCCTGAGAGTTTGAGTGTGATAATTTTTTTAGGGAGTAGCTGGGTAGTGCTGACAATTTATGTGGACTCAAGAGTGGGAATTTAAACAAAGTAGGCTGTGAGGTCTCCAGCTGTGGGGAATTGCAGGCTGCTCTGAGTTAGGAGAAAGATGAAGTTGCCTACTTCTTAGGGAAGAGATTGATTGAACTGTGAATTTATGATATTGGGATTCTTTGCTTTTTGGATAGATTTATATACAGATTTTGTTCGAATCATGTGGGGAATTTGGCCCACAGTTTGGAACTAAAACAAGGAAAATTAGTCACTGACTGCAGAGTAGAGTGTACAGTGATAATCATTGCCTGCTTTGATCACATATTAATTATTAATGACTTTGGCTCCAGGTAGATAAACCAACGGATAGATACTGTATCAGCTATTAATTAATATTGTCTGTAGCTCCAGGTAAAGAGACCAAGAGATAGATACTATATCAGGTATTAATTAATATTGTCTGTGGCTCCAGGTAGAGAGATCAACAGATAATTGGTATAACAAGATGGCTGCTCTAGGCAGAGTGCTGAAGAGAAATATGGTAGAAGATTGTTTAACTAATCACAGGATACTCATATTCTGTC
>CM052703.1:21184061-21200060 GCA_028551405.1 Uromys caudimaculatus
GCTAATAAGCAAATTACAAAGGATAGACTGAAAGCTAATTTATAATTAGCAGAAGAATGGGGTATAATTAATAGCAGTTAAAATACAGTTAAATAAATAATGCCATACATGTTCAATATTAGCAGAATTCATCATAGTACATATTTACACAAGAAATATGAAAAGACATAGCAAATAGTTATTAATATCAAGTAACCACTTGACAACTTTTAAACAGCTCTTTGTTTATAAGGTCAACATGAAAGGAAATAAAAATACAATAAGCATCATTACTGGCAAAAGTTACAGGCAGCAAATATATGTCACTGTGTCACTAAAGCAGACCAAACAGATATAGAATACCTCGATGACAAAACATGTCACTTTCTCATCTTCTATGAAAATATGATGAACTCAACCATACCATGTACACTTGACGAATACTGTGCAAAGAAATATTCTAAATAATAAAGTCACGATGATACTACAGGAAAATGTTACCCTGTATTAATATTAATGAGGCTTAACACTTTCTATCTTCATGATGTTCTGTTCTGAAAGCAACTGGGTCAGAATGGGATTCTATGAGTATTGTGTCCACACTGTGTGCACAATCAGCATGTACAGACATGAGGACAGACAAGCAAAGCTTTGTCCTTGGGAACTAGCATGAAAGCTAACAATCACTGCCCAGAAGTAGCTATCTACCATTGCAGTGTTGAAAAGGGCAGGTAGAGAAAGAGCCAGGTGAACAGGGACTCACCATTTGTTTTTCTTAGCTCTTCCACAAGACAGGATGCTTCCTCTTGAACTCGATCCTCAATGCTCCTCTTCCCCATCCCAAAATTCCTCAGGGTCATAAGTGAGAATCTCCGAAGCTCCTTCCATTTTTTTCCATTGCTGGAAATGATCCCTACCAGAACAGGAAACGGAAACTAGAAGGGAGACCCCAGACAATGGAGGGGACAGGGCCCTGCCTGCCAATTGGCTACCTGGCTGTGGTGGTTTGAATATGCTTGACCCAGGGAGTGGCACTATTTGGAGGTATGGCATTGTTGAAGTAGGTGTGGCCTTGTTGGAGGAAATATGTCACTGATGGTGTGGGCTTTAAGACCCTTGTTTTTAGCTGCCTGGAAGTCATTATTTTCCTAATTGCCTTCAAATGAACAGTAACTGCTGTATTGAGAGTGAGGTCCCAGATGGAGGAGTTGGAGAAGAGACTGAAGGAGGTGAGGGAGTGTGTAGCCCAATGGAGGGAGCAACAGTGTCAACTGGCCTGACCCCCCCCCCCCCGTCCTCATAGAGGTTGGATCACCAACCAAAGAATACACATGGAAGGACCCATGGTTCAGACCACATTTGTGGCAGAGGAGGGCCTTGTTGGCTATCAGGGGGAGGAGAGGCCCCAGTAAAGGAGAATGTCAAGGTGGGAATATGGGAGTGGGTGGGCAGGTGGGTGGGAGGTGGAATTCCCTCAAAGAGGTGGGGGAGGTGGAAGGGATAGGTTGTCTCCAAAGAGGAGACCTATAAAGAAGGAAACATTGGAAATGTAAATAAAGTATCAAAAAAAAATAAAATTAAAAAAAAAAAGAGATAGAACTCTCTGCTGGTCCTGCACCATACCTACCTGGACAGTGTCTTGCTCCCATCTTGATGAATATGGACTTAATCTCTGAACCTGTAAGCCAGCCCCAATTGAAGTTATCCTTATGAGTTACTTTGGTCATGAAGTCTGGTCACAGCAGTAAAACCCTAACTAAGACAAAGCCTAAGGAGCTTTTCCTGACTAGTCCCTAGATCCCTGCTCAGCATACACACGCATACACATGCATGTGCATACATGCACATATGTGTGCACACTTACCCAGACCATAATTTGTTCTTTCAACAATTGGGCGACTACCCCTCCCAGAAAACTCCTCTCCGAAGTCATCCAGGGCTTCCTTTACTGCTTCATATCCATGAACCACCACAGTGGGCTTCATACCAAAGTACACAGTGAACACAGGGCCATAGACTTTTGAGAACTGAAAATAAGAAAGAAAATCTAAGTAGAAGAAGAATCCAGGCTATGTGAGCATCTTACTGTCCACATCTGTAGTCTGCCAACCACAATTCAAATTTAGATTAAATGCATAAAAAGCTGTTTGCTATAGCTTTCACATGCAACATGTGGCTTGTTTACCAGAAGATTTCCAGAAAAATCAATGTGCAAACTGTCAGAACTGTGACACTTTGAAGTAAGTTTATCTGTGAACTTACAGATAAAGAGACTGAGGTTAAAATAATCTCAGATTCATTATAGTTTCCCATGGGTAAAAATTCAAAACTCAGATTGAATCCTTCTCAGTAGATCTCTGATACTTGGGCAACGAACAAGGTGTTGGGAGCTGTTTGCCACTTCTCGGAAGCAGAGAGAAAAAGGAAAACAAAAAAGAAAACTCTGCGTGCCAGGCAGTCATGATGGATCAGGGTCTGTTGGCAGATTTCTGTGGGGTAGTGGACAATGAGAGGAAACCTGGTAAGGTCAAGCTAAAGGCTTGAAGCCCCAAAGAACCTGAAGGAATGGTAGGAGCTTTGCCTGCTCCAGGCACCAGGCCCATTTCATGTAGCTGCAGCCCCCCATAGATTTGTAGCTATCAGTCACATAAGGGCAATGTCCCAAACCATTCGATATGTAGCTGAGACCTCCCTAACATCTCAGACCAAGACAATAGGAAAAGAGCCATGACCATAGTAAAGAAGGCTCGAAACAGAGTTCTCCATGCTAATGAGGTACCTAGAAGCCCAGAGAGCATTGCCAAACCTTCCCTTCCCAGACAATCCTCCCTGCAAAAGGTATTTAATCTCAGTCCCACCCTTAGAAGTGGGGTATGGTTTTATGAATACACTATCCACCATGAAAATAAATAGTTTAGAACCATGGACTGTCTCTTTTCATTGAGATCCATTGTAGGAGACATGGAGAAGGTCTTCACTTATACAGCTGTAGTCTAGTCTCCCATAGAAGGCCTCTCTGTACTCCCAGCCAAGATTGCCATCATGCCTGTAGCCAGCAAACAAAGACCTATCACTGCTGGGACCAGCTGGAGGTCTTCGTTTTCTCCCCAGACTCCAGGCTAGATGCAGCCTGTGGGCTTCCAACTCCATTCTGTGCTCTTCTGTGACTCCCAGTGGTGCCTGGATGTCCAAGAGCCTGAGAACCCCACGGCCCTGGCCTTGTCAGATGCCCAGGGACTCCTGAACCAGCTCTGGCTTTCCTATGCCTCAGACTGCACTTTCCAACTCCCACAGAGGTGTCTCGGTGCTTCCCTACATCCCTCCAGCTGCCCCAGAAGCAGTATGGGCCTCCCAAAGAGGACATGCCCAGGGGTGGAGAAGACATGGGCCCACAATCCTACAGATTTCCTGGCCTGATGAGGCATGGAACAATAACAGGAGGTACACTTGAGGCTCACCCTGAGAGGCCGAAGATTCTATGGTATTGACCTTGGTGGAAGGAGCAGGGAGGCTTTTTGATAGGGACAGATGTCTTATATATATTTTAGCAATTGTTTCTGTTAGCTCCTGGCTATGTTTCTCACAGTACTGTGAAGTATAAAAAGGCTGAGAAAAATGAACTCTATTCTAGACTGGCATGGTATTGAACTTCAGCCCTTCCAATTCTAAATCTTGACTTTGCATCTTTTTTCTACCTTTCCTATAATGATGCTCACTCCCCCATCAGAGGCTGTTTGATTTCATGCCAGAAGACCAGCACAAAACAGTCTCCTGTGTCCCCACTGAAACAAATACTCAACTATGAAGGACTCTGTTTCAGGATTCTGCTGAGCTCTTCTCACAGAGTCACTCAGTCACCCTATGATAAATACTAGAAACCGTCTATTTGAAAACGATACCTAAGAAACTCCCATAATTCAGGGTGGGTGACTTTGGCTGAAATGCCCAACAGTGGGGATATGGAACCTGAAGAGACCACCTCCAAGAGACAGACAGGACCCCCAGTGGAAGGATGGGGACACCAACCCACCTTCAAATTGTTTGACTCAGAATTGATCCTATCTAAAAAAAATGCAGGGACAAAAATGGAGCCGAGATTAAAGAAATGGCCAGAGACTGGCCCAGCTTGAGACCCATCCCATGTTCAGGCATCAGTCTCAGACACTATTAGTGATACTATGCTGTGCTTGAAGACAGGAACCTAGCATAACTGCACTCTGAGAGGCTCTATCAGCAGCTGACTGAGACATGCACTTATTCAAGCCAAGCACTGGACTAAGGTCGGGGGCCCTACGGAAGAGTTAAGAGAAGGATCGAAGGCCCTGAAGGGGATGGTAATCCTACAGGAAGACCAACAGTGTCAACTAACCTGGACCCCTAGAAGCTCCCAGAGACTGAGACACAAACCAAAGAGCATACACCAGTCCATGGCTCCTATACATATGTAGAGAGGGCTGCTTTCTCTGGCCTCAGTGGGAGAGGATGCACCTAGTCCTACAGAGACTTGATGTACCAGGGTGAGAGAATGCTGGGGGGGCACCCTTTCAGAGGTAAAGGAGAGTGGGGGAGGGAGCAGAATTCTGTGAACAGGGACAAGGAAGGGAATAGCATTTGGATGTTTATTAATTAGTTAATTAAAAATATTATCATATTACTAAAATAACAGAAATCACTCTCTAGATGAGTGTGATGACAGGTTGTCTGCAATCCTAACATGACTGACTGAGGAACAGACAGCAAGCAGAACAGCACATGCAGCATCCCAGAGGACAAGCACTTCCATGCTGCTCATCCGTAGGTCTGGCAGCAGCTTTGCACAGAAACACTGATTCCCCACTGGACCTTACTAGTTCTATGTCCTTCACATATGTTGACTCAGACTCCTTGATATCAGACATCATGCATTTCTTTGAAGAAATTTAATTATTTTGGTTGGCTAACCTAAAGATAAAACACAACAGATTCATAGATGATGTCTCCAGTAAATTCTCAAAATAATTCCATTATCTTTTACCTTGTACAAGAAGTTGTAGCTAAGAATCATGAAACATTGAAAAATTTCTCTCTGCTATTTGGATTTTTATCTGACAATGTAAAAATGTTTATCCTGTATAAATATATTATCTCATTTAATAATTTCTGACAATGAGAAACCAAATATTAAAAATCCATGGTGCATATTTGCCTTATGATAACATAGTTTAACTCCAGAAATGTGCTTATTTAACAGCAGAGAATAATTCTTACTTTACAGCCACTATGTAGCAAGAAGGATACTTACATTGGTGAAGGATTTGTTGATGTCCTTCACACCTATCTGAAGGATGTTTCCAATAATTGGGAGAGGAGTGGGGCCAGGGGGGAGCTTCCCTCTCCCAGAGCTCTGTCTCCAGAGTGAGAGGAGAAGCAGGCAGGAAAGCACCAAGACCAGGACTGGATCCATGGCAGCTTTCTCTTCTCAGGGAGACTCCTGTGAGCTTGCAGCCCAGGGCATTTATAATGCTAGCTGCCAACTCAACATGTGCTTCTGAGATCTAAGTGACCAATCAGTTACGTGCAGTTTTATCTGTCTTCTGAATGGACTCTGGCCTGATGGCAAACGTGTAAAGAAGCTGCTCTTTACAATTGCTCTCCTGGGAGGAGATTTACCAACCATGGTTGGTCTGGAGATGGACTTCATCCAGAGATTGTTGAGTCTTTTGTTGTTGGTGGTGGTGGTGCTGCTGCTGGTGTGTTTTTTTTTAATTGGGGTAGGGCAGATGTCAGTACCCTCATAGTTCCAGTTGCATCTTGAAGCCTGAATTAAGCTTCAATGAGAAACTTATTTCTGTTCATGTGTGCATCTCGGTGTGCATGCATTTGAGTGCATATGCATGTGTATGTGGAGTCTAGAGACTAACTTTTGGTGTCTTCCTCAATGTCACCTCTCCCTCTCCCTTTCCCTCTCCCTCTCCCTTTCCCTCTCCCTCTCCCTCTCCCTCTCCCTCTCAATCTCCCTCTCCCTCTCAATCTCCCTCTCCCTCTCCCTCTTCCTGTCCCCCCCCCCTCTCTCTCTCTCTCTCTCTCTCTCTCTCTCTCTCTCTCTCATTGAGACAGGATTCCTCAGTGAACCAAGAGATGTTCTGGAATCCACTGAGGTTGCAAACATGGACTACAGAGCCCAGCGTTTACATGACTACATGACTATTGGGGGAAGTGAACTCAGGTCTTCGTGCTTGCACAGAGTATATTTTACCAACGGAGTTATTTTTGCAGAACCTGAAGTAAATTATTTGTGCAAAAAATCATTTCAGCCTCTGTACTGGTGACCAGCTGGGAATTTATGATGTTGAATACAAGCCATGTATTTTATACCTACTCTATAAAATACTATTTAGCCAGTGATGCTTCTCAAAAACTAGGATACTCTCCTTCAGACTGAAAATCTTATGCAATATTTCAGCATTCTGTACCAATCTGAGAGTTGCCTAAAGAGGAAACAGGTACCATAACTCATACATCTATGATTTGGTTTCTTCCCCTCCCCCCCTGCTATCTCAGGCTGTCCACAAACACAGGACCCTACTGCCTCTGCCTCATACATAGGTCAACACTTGGGAAATATGCACATTTTAGCTTACCCAACATGCATCAAGTAATTAAGTAAATATGTATATTTTACCATTATATGCCCCCTTTTAAAAAAAAAAAAAAACACTTATAGCAGGAAGGTTTGCTTCTAATTTTTTATGGGTAAAGGCCATCTGGGAGCATACCATATGTTATGTATTGTACCTCATACAAGGAAGAACTTAGCTTTGAGATAAATTCTGTTGGCCTTCGCAGTACCAATGCCTTGCACTGAAGCTATCCAGTGGGCAAACAAAATCAATCCCTCATCTTTAATTATGCCAAATGTACAGCACCCTGATTTTGTTCCTAGGATAACAGCTTCACACAAAATAGAAGTCCGTATTTGATTCTGATGTTCTCAGGGAAAAACCAGAAAACAAACTGAATAAGTGTCACCTCTGCAGAAGTGAGGAGGGAGAGTTAGGCAATGTTCTACTCATCATCTTTGAAGGGATTTTGACAGTTTAGTTTCCAGAAGTTTCACACCAAACATGTCCCTCTAGAGTCCTTCAACTACCTTTGCCTCAGATAAAACCCTTTCTTTTTCAGAGCTGAGGAAACTGGACCTTCAAGAGTCACACAGACTAAACATAGTAAAGCAAGGCTGGAACTCAAGTCCCCTGTAACTTGTACCTTTCTCTCGAGACTTCAGTTCAACTGGGTTCACCAACATCAACTATGTTCTGTGAGTCAACATCTCATGACTCAGGCTGTGACTTTCAAATAAGCACGAATTTAGTTAATAATTACATTACCTGTGGATTAAATGTGTGTCAGAAGTTTATCGTATAACACTTATTGCTTGAGTGAATACAGGGCTTGGTGAATTCTTTATCAAAGCCAAAGAGAAGCAACTATATTGTACCTGACTCACATAACCTTAAAATCTAATAGCTGTAAAACATAGTTTGTTCCCTTTAAAAGAATCATGCTTTTCTTCTAGCAGTCCTTACCACCAAACATTCAGTATGGAGTTTGGACATGGAATCTCTGTGAGCTAAAAGAATCCTCTTTTCTTCACAAGTAGCCATTCTATTTTCAGTTGTGTTGTTGTGACAGTATGACCCACCAAAAGCAACTTAGAAGACACTTATTTCTCATACAGCTCCATCTTACAGTCCATCCTAGTGGTAAGTCAAAGCAGGAACTTCAGCTAGTCATATCTCATTCACAGTCAAGAGCACAGTGAAATGAATGCACATGGACTCACATGCTTGCTTACTTGTGCTCAGCTTCATTTCTCCAGTCTTATATGGTTCAGAAATTCCTGCCTCAGGATGGTACCAGCCACAGTGAACTGAACCTTACCAAAAGTATTAACTCAATTTAAAACTATTCCCCAATATAACCTCCACAATATACTATATCAGATAGTTCCTTATAGAAATAAAAAATTATATTAGTTCACTTTATACCTATCTCACAATTTTATGATATTATTATTGACACACCTTATTTTTAATATAAAGCTATTTTGACTATTTTTGTTTGTTTTTTTTGGGGGGGTGGAAAGGGTTTATTCAGCTTACATTCCCAATTGCTATTCATAATGAAAGGAACTCAGGACCTGAACTCAAGCAGGTCAGGAAGCAGGTGCTAATGCAGAAACCATGGAGGGATATTTCTTGAGGCACTTTTTTTTTCCTTCTCTCTCCAGCCCCACTAATTGAAACTGTCTACAGACACCCCGGAAGAAGGCATCAGATCTCATTAGAGATGGTTGTGATCCACCATGTGGTTGCTGAGATTTTAACTCAGGAACTCCAGAAGAGCACTCAGCACTCTTAACCACTGAGCCATCTCTTGAGCCCCCAGAGGGATGTTTCTTACTGACTCCTTCTCCTGACTTGCTCAGCCTGCTTTCTTATAGAGCCCAAGACTATCAGCCCACAGATGGTACCACTCACAAGGGGCTCACACCCCTTGATCACTAGTTGAGAAAATGCCTTATACCTGGATCTCACAGAGGCATTTTATTTTCTCAACTGAAATTCCTTTCTCTGTGATAATTCCAGCCTGTGTCAAGTTGACACAAAACCAGCCATTACGGTTGACCCCTTGTCAACTTGACACACAAATACATCACTATTAAGCCTCAACCCTTACTTTCTTATTCATCCCCAAGATCTAAATAACTTTAAAAGTCCCACTGTCTTTGCAAATTCTTACATATCAAAATTTCAATCCCTTTAAAAATATACAATCTCTTAGAATTCAAAGTCTTTTTACCATCAAAAGTCTCTTAACTGTGAGCTCCACTCAAATACCTTCTTCCTTCAGGAGGGAAAATGTATCAGGGCACAGTCACAATCAAATGCAAAATCAAACTCCAACCGTCCAATGTCCAGGACCCACTCATGATCTTCTGGATTACTCCAAGGGCTTGAATCACTTCTCCAGCTCTGTGCTTCATAGCTCACACCTTGTCTTCTAGGCTCCAGATGCCTGTACTCCACTGCTGGTGCAGTTCTTGGTGCTCATCTCATGGTACTGGCATCTCCAAAACACTGCTGTCTTCCACTGCAACTAAGAGTACCAACAACCTCTCATAGGCACTCTTCATGGTGCCAAGCCTCACCTCCTTTGCATGACCCCTTCAGTCCTGGGCCAGCAATTGCAACTGAGGCTGCACTTTCACCAATGGCCTTCCCTGCCTTCTCACAGGGCCCAGGCCTCAGCTGCTCTTCACAACTCCTTCATGTCTTGAATATTGCTAATTCAAACATTCCTATGCATCTTTGTGGTGTGGCAATGAATAGCATTTGTGTTTACCGAGTCCAGTAGAATTGTTGAATATGTATGTATTCACTCTAAATTTTTCCAAAGAATTTTTCAAATGTTTGTCCTAATTTACAAGTGTACTGCAAATACCATTTGCTACAATTTATTGACACATGTACAATCTTTTTATTCTAACTGTGCTGGCATATTATATCTCACTACCATTTTTATTTTTAAGATTTATTTATTTTTATTCATGTGCATTTGTGCATGCTTGCATATATATCTCTGTGAGAGTTTCAGATCCCCTGGAATTGGAGAAAGAGACAGTTGAAAGATGTCATGTATGTTGGAAAATGAACCTGGTCCTCTGGAAGAGCAGCCAGTGCTCTTAATATCTGAGTCATCCAACCATTCAGCGAAGTTTTATTTGAAATGTCTATAATTAATATTGGAGCTGAATACACTTTCAGCTGTTCCTTGCCAATATCAACTTTTCTTATGAAAAACTACTTTATGCGTAGTTATAAGCTTCATGTTTAAATAATAACAAGTATATTAATGACTGCTCAGTTTATATAAAGAATTGTTACATTTGGAACCATAATAAGAAAATTACGAAATTATTTCTAAAGATCTTTAAGATTGTAGTATATATTTCCTAAAAACAAGGTAATTCTTCTATGTAACTTGTTAGTCATTATGGACAGGAAATAATATTGGTTATTCCTAATTCTTATTGGTTTTCTATCAGTAAGGCCCAAAGATATTTATCATGACCCACTGATAGTAGGTTCAGAATCCATCACCATGTTACAAAGGTTGTCATCATATCAGTTATACCAATCTTTATGTAACTTCTATGACTTTGACATTCACTAGCACAACATGCCCAAAGTTTATAAAAATGCCTATTGATTTGTGCTTATTTGATGTTTTCAAGTAATTTAATTGATCTTAAGTATGTCTGGTAGATAGGTCACAAAATGAGTTCTCTGATTTTCTAGGTGACAAATAATGTTGACCTATTTCATTACAAATAATGGCTTCTATAGTGCTGGAAGGTGCTGTGTGCACTTTTGAAGCAGAAAAGGAATCATCAGTCTGTAAGCTTATATTTTTCAAAACTTACTTTAATAAGTGTGTTTAAATTCTTTAATCTCCCTTCTAGGCTACCACCCACCAGATGTAATAGAAAGAAAGTTAATAGGGCAAAGTAGGATGTGGGTCTACCTGTTTAGAACTAGTTCTTTGGGGAAAATTCAATCTGTATTGTCAGTATATCGGCAGTTAACATCACATGAATCAACAGCAGTAGCTCAATCCACCCTCAAATGCCATATACAAATCAACAATGTGAGTTCAATTCAGAAGAAACCATAAGGCTCTGCCAATCAGCCAGAGTCCAAGGAAGAGGTATGAAGCCACTGGAACTCTACCAGAATTTCTTGGTGCATTCCTTTCTATGAAGTCATGACAAATGGTGATCATCAAAGAGTGGCAAGGCAAACCAATACCATACCACACACTGCTATAATCAAAGACCAGCTTCAGCAAAGTCCAATGAAGACCAGTAAAGACTGGCATGGTTAACCAATACCACACAGCATCATCTACTGTCTGTGGGTTAAATTTATACACTTTCAAAACGTCACATGTTCTCTCAATCATCTGCTCTAGGAAATCATCACATGCCCTTTTCCAGGCAGCTTCCAGAAGAACACCATGTGTCTGTTCTCAAAAAAAAAAAAATCCTCTCATGTGTCTGCTTCAGCAAAACATCCTCTCATAAAACAGTTTCCAGAAAAAAATCATGTGACAAAACTCAGTCTCCAAAGAAACCAGAAATTTCCACTTCATCAGTCTCATCTAACCTGGACCCATGCAAAATATAGTGACAATCAGTCTGGCAAGATGTACCCAATGGAGCAATAGTAGCACAAACATAATGAGAATAACCAATCATGTTCTGCTTGGATCCACAACCTGAAACCCATATCTGGTACTATTATGTCAGCAAGAACCTGTAGATAGTTAGAACATATTTGCAGGAAAAAACACACTACTATTATTATGCTAAATGGTACAGCATTAAAATGAATCTTAAAGACTTATCTTTATACTCATAAGTTAGTGCATCGCTCAACCCTCATCAGAGAAACGTTTTTAGGTGAAAGGTGATTAACACAAGACCCACAACATGTAAAAGTGAAGAAAATAAGACAGCATGGAGTGTTCATCCCTAAATTGGACATTTGCATCATACCCACCTCCTCCCAAGGTTCAGAGACCCTTGTAGAAAGATTTTAAAAGATAAAGGCTATGAATAATGACAGGGAAACAGTGCTTTTCAGATACAGCAGGGCATATATTAAATTACACCAGTTGTGACTGCATGCACAAGACCTGTACAATCTCAAGCCAGACAAATTCCCACCATGGAGATGGTACTCAGGTCCCTATCTAGCCAAATAGATACTGGCACCTGGTAGCTGCTGGGAGAGAGGTTTAATTTCCTTTAAGGATGTGACCCAGTGAATGGCCACAGATTATATAGATGTCCCTTTTGTGCCAAAGCACCCTAGAGTCACTTATTCTTTGCATTTTGACCAGTTGTGACTTACTGTGATAATCATCATCCACTGGACAGGGAAACTTCTCTAATGAGAACTGGAGCTACATAATATACATGTGAGCACATACATGTAACCTTGCAAGGGTGTGTCCACAAATTGCTTTCTCTGGAAGACATTGGAGAAAATCTTAATAGGTGATATCATTTTCATATCATAAACCTGAAGATAAGGAAAAACATCACTAGAATATGATAACCATAATGAGTTCTATTGTCCGTGCAATAACAGTAGAGTGAGCTAATGACTCAGAGCCATTGCCACCAAATCCTTCCTGAGTATAAAAGGAAAAAAATAGAATATGGTCAAGGTTTGTATAATTTCTGTTCTTGTTTGGAAACAAAAGGATAAAATCAGAACTTTTTTGAAGCACAGTCTCATGTAGCACAAGCTGGCCTCAATTTTGCAATATAGTCAAGAATGACCATGATCTTCTGATCTGCTCTCTACCTCCCAAGATCAGAGATTATAGACATATGTCATCACACAGAGTTTTATGCAACACTGAAGCTCAATCTCAGGTCTTGGTGCATGTGACACAGCACTCACAACTGAAGTACGTACTCCACACCAAAACAGAGAATTTCTGAGTGTGTGTTCATGCACGGGCTTCTGTGAGGGTGTAATTTTGTGATATGTACATATCTGTTCATGTGCATGTGAATGGCAGAAGTTAATCTCAGGGGTCATGAATCTGGTATCATCAGCCATATTTTGGGTTGGGTTGGGTTGGGTTGGGTTGGGTTGGTTTGGTTTTTAGAGACAGGGTTTCTCTATGTAGCCTTAGCTGTCCTAGAACTTGAGCAAAACACAAGGATGGGATTGAACTCACAGTGATCCACCTTTCTCTGCTTCTTGAGTGTGGAAAAAAGATATGCACCACCACTACCTGGCTTGTTTTGTTTTTGAAAATAGTCTTGGAATTTATAAGTAAGTAAGGCTGGCTGGCCAGCAAGGCTCAGGGACTTTCCCGTCCCTACACCTAAGCACCAGGGTTTTAGGCATGCAATACCAGGTCTTGCTTTCTTTACATGGGTCTCGGTATTAAATTTGGATCCTCATGCTTCCACAGCAAACACTTTATCAATTGAACCATCTCCTTGATCAAACACATAGAATTCGAATGAATAAGACAGGCACATTAATTACTATTTAACTCTAAGTTGGAAACAGAAAACAAAAAGAATATACATGACCCCTGCTTTGTGTTCACAATAAACATCAAAGCTGGGGCATTAGTTCTAATTCCTAATGTTCACTATTTCCATGACTGATAATCAGAATGAGTCCCAAAGCCAGGAACTTTTCTTGGATACAGTTTCTCTCCTTCAAATCCAATGTGCAGCAGCAGCCAAAAGAGCATTTCTACCTTTGCCTATCTTGGTTCCTTTCATATAAATCTTTATGGAAACAAATGTGGCCTCTTGAGAGTTTGTCTGCTTTACTTCTTCCTTGCATTATGCCCATAAGAAAGAGAGTCTGAGAACTGGTCCAAAAATTTGTTTTTATTTAGCACATGCATGAAACATATGACTATGAATTGTCCTATTCTAAAAAATTTTGCTGTTTACAGTGAAAACATAGTATTAATGGTAACTGAGCCATTTAACTATCAGCACTAACTCTGTAAGTACTTCATGGGAGTGTCACAAGATATGAGGAACAGGGAGAAGAACTGTGTATTGACTCAGGTAACTCAGCTCAATGAGATTTGATGTTCACTGGATAGGAAGAGAATGGAGAAATGTTACTGAAAGCCATGTTAGTAACAAGAATGAGGTAGACAGGACTCTCAGAGGAGACACTACAGATTAGAGCATAGGGAGTCTGCCTTACACAGGATTAAAAGGAGCCTGGTACAAAAGGGGACATGGCCAAAGCCACTGACAATTGGTGTTGTATCAATGTCCTTTACATCAACCAGAGACTTCACGTTAAAATTCTGCAAAATGGCGAAGAACAGAAACAGCTCCATGTGAGCGAGGCCTTCTCCTGCACACATCTGCCTTCCTGAAATAGCAAAGAAAAGAAAAAAGGGTAAAAGATTTGTTCCTGAATCATCTGTAAATTGCCATGGAGATTATACAGTAGTCAAAGGGTTGTTCATCATGTGGATGAAAGACACCCATATCATGTTCTCAGACCCCGACACAGCTCCATTCACCCATCTCCAACACCATGAAGTCGAAAGCTTCAACACCCCCATTGACAAAGCACTGCTCTGCAACTCCCTCAGGAGCTATGGTCTCTGCTCTTTATGATCCTTATGACCAGTAGAATCTTACCCTCTGTGGGTTTCCTCATCACATACATGATTCACATAGCATAGATTGCTTGAATTCTATGCTTTCTTATTTTTTGCAACCTTGCCAAAGTGAGTTCCTTAAAAAGAAGGGATCTCTGTATATACATATGAGTTGTACTAAGCTAAGACCAGCTTAAGAATCAAACCCTACAGCAAAAGGTAAGAGTGGCACCATGCCCAGAGACTCACCACATATAATGGAGCACTAAGATTGGACATTTAAGGTGTAGGATCACAGTAAAAGAAACTCTAGGGGCTCCAAAATCACTGTACAGTGTTCCTCTACATGTCCAAGGTCTTTCCCAGCCTGCATTTGCTCAGCAGTTTCTGACCTCCTCCATCCACAGAAAATGTCCCCTCCTGTACTTCATTTTCTCTGTATGATACCCTACCTCCTCTTCCTTTCTTATTTCATTGATCCCTATGAGCCAGCCATGTTCCTATAACTTTTAGAAAAATCCTGTTTGGCTATGAAGGAAGATCTGAGCAAATTCCCCTCAGACTGCCTCTGTCACAGCATTAATTGATCTAGATTACAATGTCCGTTGACCCACCTACTTCTCTAACTCATGTGAGTCTCTGCAGAACCTGTTATATTTTCTAGAGCACTTGCATTCCCAAAGCTGTCTAGGAGACAAGATGACACAGAGGATATACTCAAAATATGAACTTAGATACCTCTCTCGTGGAAGATGAGGAAAGTCTAAGAGATTCTGGGCAGTTGGCAGTTACACCCAGAGGTCAAGTACAATTAATATATGTGAGGGTCAGAGAGCTTTGGGATTTTGTGGAGCAGGCTCAGAGCAAGAGTGGTGTTGAGGCATATCCAAACCCTGGAAATCTCTCCCTCAGATCCCCAGGAGTAAGAATGATCCCCCTGGGCTTACCCTTACTGGTAAGGTGGAATAGGTCAAGGATTTGTGTGAGGGGGTACTGGGAGAGAGCAGGGGCTGATATTGGGATGTAAAGTAAATAAATAAGTAAGTAAGTAAATAAATAAATAAATAAATAAATTTTTAAAAGTGCTCCCCTTTTGCCCTATGCCTGCATGTCCTGGCACACACAGCCCTGTGCCTGCACCTTTGCCCCAAAACCCACTGAGTCCAGTACTCAGGTTAAACTTCCTCTTTCCTTAAAGGTCACATCCAACAGTACCTGTGCTGGACTCTGTGGTGCTCACTAATATGGTCCAATAAAGAGGAAGTATTATAAGTAGAGAAAGATATATAGTCATTCAAGTAGAATTTCTTATGACATACAAGCAGCAAATCTACCAGTCCCAGCAAAATCACCATGGAAATTGCATCTGATCCTAAAATTCCATTATGTCTTCCAAAGTACAAATGGAAATAAGTTTCTGTTACCTGCTGAGAATGGCACAAAGTAGTCACTCTTCTTAAAGTTGCCTCTCTCAACTAGAAAGTGACCAGGGTCAAACTTCTCTGGGTTAGGAAATTCTTTGTCATCATGCAGCATGGATGTCAGTGATGCAATCACAGTGGTACCCTGAAAACAGCCAATAGACATAATGATAGCTGAATGGGAAGAACTGAAGGAAGCTCACCTAAACAATCTGACTTGTGAATGGAAGTACCAGATCCAAAGCAGAACATGACATTTATACATAGATCAAAACTAAACAGAGATGAATTGACACTAGCTCCTTAGATAGGGATGGAACTTCATGCCCACCTCCCCTCTCCATGCTCTAATTTGACCTCATACAAGTCTCATGCATGTTGTCATACA
>CM052703.1:21208216-21223004 GCA_028551405.1 Uromys caudimaculatus
ATGAATGAAGAGATGTGAGAGGAGAAATGATAGAGATGTCCCTAATAGTGGAAAGGATATGGAGAGTGTCCCTGAGAAGTCACAGACGCCAGCATAGCAACAGCCAGTGTGTTCTGCTTTAACGAGGAATAAAGTACAGCTGGTATGAAGGTGGTAGACGGATAAAGGCATTGGTCAATGGAGTAGTGTCAATGCCCTTTGTATCAACAAAAGATTTCAGGTTAAAATTCTGTACAATGGTGGTCAGAATCAAAAACAGCTCCATGCGAGCCAGGGACTCTCCCACGCACATTCGCTTTCCTGAAAAACAAAAGCAACACAGAGGTTTCCCTCCTTAAAGTAAGTTCCAAACTATTGTAAAGGTAGACAGTTAAGTTTGAGTCTTAAATAGTAGATGGGTCACATACAGAATGACTACAAGGATTTTTATCCAAAGATGCACACGATCTTGGACACAAATGTTGTCTGTTTAATGTCTAGATTAGGAGGCATCCTTCATTCATTAAATATTTACTATAAGCTCTATATCAAAACTTTACTAATAATTCATACAACTACCCTTTGACCTTTCAAGCTGATATGAAGCTTCTAGAGACACATTCACTTCACTGCTCTAGGAGGCACAAAGAGCAAAATGACCTCTCCCTCAGGACATGGTAGACAATCCATTTTATCTCAGAATTGTTACTTGTGGAATCAGACCTAGTGGCACATGTCTGTGATGTCAAGCACTCAGACAAATGGGGCAAAAATATTGAGTCCAGGGTCAGCCTAGACAACAATGCCCCCCAAAAGCTTACCTTGTACCTGAAGTAAAAGTAGAAATAAATTTTATTTACCTATTGAGAAAGGCATAAAGTAGTCACTCTTCTTAAAGTTCCCATTCTCATCCAGAAAATGGCCAGGGTCAAATACTTCTGGGTTGGGAAACTCTTTGTCATCATATAGCACAGAAGACAGTGATGTTATTAAGGTCATGCCCTAAAAATAACAGATAAAAATATGTGAACCCATCCATAAAATGCTAGACCAAAATTTATCCTCTCTACAAGAAATGCAGGGACAGAGAATGGAACAGAGACTGAGAGACTGGCCAACCAGTAATCAGTCCAACTTCAGACACATCCCATAGGCAAGCACCAATCCTTGAAGCTGTTAATGACACTTGGTTCTGTTAGCAGACAAGAGTTTAGCATGGCTGTCCTCTGAGAGGCTCCACACAGCAGCTGACTCAGAGAGATGCAGAGACCCACAGCTAAACAGTAGAAGGAGATTGGGGACTCTTATAGAAGAGTTGGGGAAGCATTTCAGGCCCAGAAGGAGATAAGAACTCTACAAGAAAACAGTCAACTAACCTGAACCCTTGGTTCCCTCAGAGACTGAACTACTAACCAAAGAGTATACAAAGGCTGGATCTAGCCCCACACATACACATATGTAGCAGCTGTGCAGCTTAGTCCTCATGTGGGTCTCGAACAAGTGGAATAGGGGCTATGCCATACATGGGATATGTTCTAGCTAGGCTAGCTTTTCGTGTCTTAGTGGAAGAGGATGTGCCTAGTCTCACAGAGACTTGAGACTTGATGTGCCAGGGTGTTGGAACACACAAGGGATTGGGGATGGGGTAAATATTGTGGCAGGAAGTGACCTAGAGGAGGAGGCAGTGAGAGAGATGTTAAAATGAATAAATTTAAAAAAATAGTTCAATGACTGGAAAGGCTCTAAGGTGGCTCAGCAGGTAAAGGCATACAAGCCTGCCAAACTGAGTCTGATCACCAGAACCCAGAAGGTGGCAAAGAGAACTGACTCCTGAAAATGGTCCTCTGACCCCTCAATCATCAATCAAACAATAAATAAATAAATGTTATTTTAAACCTTAACAATGAAAGAAATGACACGCTATCATGGCTGCTTTTCAACATTGTCTTAGAAATTCTCATTCATAGAAAAATACAAAATGAACACTGTAGGCATTCAAGTTAGTTCTAAAAAATGAGGGATCAATAAAGATTTCAGAAAAGAAAGAGAGAGGAAAGAGGGGAGAGAGAGAGAGAAAGAGAGAGAGAGAGAGAGAGAGAGAGAGAGAGAGAGAGAGAGAGACTATATTTCCACCAGACCTAAAAAATTTTAAAGAAGTTCTTCAAAGTAAGAGAGTTGTCAGCATATAAGAAAAAAACAAAAACATGAGAATGTAAGGAGCTCACAAGTAACAATGACTCACTGAAAAATTCAAATGGCTCTAACATCATAAGAGAATAAAACACACTGAATAGCCTTTCCTTCAGTCTCTGCTCCATGCGTTTTTTTGTCCCTGCATTTCCATTACACAGGACAAATTCTGGGTTAAAGATTTAGAGATGGTGAGATGGCCCCATCCCTCAATTGGGGCCGTCTTTCTACTGGAGGTAGTCTCTTAAGGTTCAATCTTCCCACTGTTGGGTATTTCAGCTAATCTCAACACCTTTGGGTCCTGGTTGGGATCCATCCCATCCATAGACACCAAACCCCAACAATATCGCTGATGCCAAGAAGTGCTTACAGACAGGAGCCTGGTATAGCTGTCCTCTGAGAGGCTCTGCCAGCACCACAGTAAAACAGATGCATATACTCACAGTCAACCATTAGACTCAACCTGGGGACACCAATGGAAGAGTTAGGAAAACGACTGAAGGAACTGAAGGGGATTGCAAACCCACAGGAAGAGCAATAGTATCAACTCACTGGACCCCTCAGAGCTACCAGGGCCTAAACCACCAACTGAAGAGAACACATGGGTGGGTCCATGGCTCCTTCTACATATGTAGCAGTGGAATGCCTTATCTGTCTTCAGTGGGAGTGGAGGTGCTTGGTCCCGTGGAGGGTTGTTGTTCCCACAAAGGGGGATGCTAGAGGGCTAAGGTGGGAGGGGGTGGGTGGATGGGGGAGCACCTTCTTAGAGGCAAAGGGGAGGAGGCATGGGGAAAGGAGTTTGCAAAGGGAGACTGGGAAGGGGAATATTTCAAATGTAAATAAATTAAATAACTAATTCAAAAGAACAAAGCACATACACAATGGAAAAAAGGGAATAAAACTCAAATCATTCATCTCTTTACTATAAATGACAAAAAAAGAGTAAAAATAATAACTGTATAAGTATGTAAAAATATAGGTAATATAAGAAAATGGAAGCTATGGCATCAAAATCAAATCATGGGGCCATAGCTCAGTGCAATAACACTTGGCTGGCATGGGCAAGGCCATGGGTTCAATCCCCAGAACTAAAAAGAAAGAAAAAGAAAAGCAGAAAGGATAAACTTTCAAAAACTACAAGAGTGTGGTGGCACATGTTTGTAGCCTAGCACTGGGAGGCAGACATAGGGGAACCCTGTGAACTCAAAAGACTGGGAACCACATCAGAAAACCAGTGAGACACTGACTCCAATTTAAAAGTAGGAGAGAGGGCTGGAGAGGTGGCTCAGTGATTAAGAGCACTGACTGCTCTTCCAGAGGCTCTGAGGTCAATCCCCAGCAACCACACGGTAGTTCAAAACCATCTGAAATGGGATATAATGTCTTCTTCTGGTGTGTCTGAAGACAGCTACAGTGTACTCATATACATTAAATAAATAATATTAAAAATAAATAAATAAAAGTAGGATAGAACAGAGAATAGATAAAAATATTTTACTGGATTATTTCCTTTGTGTTGTTGTTGTTTGCTTATGTCTTTTTAAAGTTTATCAGCATGTTATGTTGCCATTTCAACATAGCTTGTTAAAATCAAAATATGTTTTCCTATAAAAGGCAAAAATCTACAGTAGCCATTCACAAGAAATAAGCAAGGAAGCAAAACACAGTTTTTGAGTAAATCATGTTGCCACAGAAAAGCAGGGTTTCTCTGTATAGCCCTGGCTGTCCTGGAACTCACTCTGTAGACCATGATGGCCTAAAATCATATTTTTAATTCAGAAACTACAAGATAACTGAGTACAGGGTGAGAGGAACAAGCTTACCTTGGGAATTATATAATTTCTGAATCTAACATTACAGGTAGCTGCATGGGGCACATTGTTGGGGATGAGGCTAATGTATCTCTGGATCTCATGCACCGTTGCATCTGTGTAGGGCATGTGGGTTCGGTCCTGCATGCAAGGATTCCTGTGTCTGCCAATCACACGATCAATCTCTTCCTGGATTTTAGCTATAAGGACACAATTAAGAAACGGTACACTTGTCATAGCAATTTTAAGTCTATATGAAGTGTGATGAAGGCATCAGGCCACATACTCACTTGTTATAAGACCATTGTTATAACACACAAATCCCCCCACAACTTAAGCATTAAGATTAACATAGGCAAGCAGGTACATTAGTGTACAGAAGATTCATTACACAGAAATGATGAAATGTTTCAGTATATAAATGTCTGATGCATGTGAACTCTAATCATTATTGTCTTACTGAGAAAAAAACACAAAACAAGAATTAATTTCACATCCAAATAATAGTGATACTTCAAAATTGAACTGTGGAGTTAGAAGCATATTTCCATGGTTAAGAGCACTGGTTGCTCCTCCAAAGGATCCTGATTTACTTCCTAGCACCCACAGGTGGCTCACAAATGTCTGTAACTCCAGTCCCAGAATTTATGCCTTCTTCTTGTCCCTATGGTCACCAGGCATGCATGTGGTCCACAGCCATACATGTAGATAAAACATCCATACATATAAAATAAATAATAAAGATTTTCAATAGAATACTAAATATCTGTATGTGTGTGTTTATGCATATGTGAGACTTAGTTTCCTGCTTTTCATTTGTACAGTTCCTAAAGGCATACTCTTTGAAATGTTCTAGAAGTTTGGTCAGTAGTATCTGTTCAGGTTGTAAATAATAACTATTTCTATTATTTCATTGTACTACTTGTGAGCAGTTTTACAATAGAGATGAATTACACTCCTATGACTACTTCATACAAAATATTGAAACTCACATGCTTACACAAAACACACACACACACACACACACTCACACACACACACACATACACACACACTGACACAGACAATGCCCAGAGTATCTTTTCATTGAATTCAGAGCTCTGGTGTTCTACTGCCACTCACAGTAACTTTATTTCTCTTTCTCATTTTTCTCTATTGTCAAAATTGGTCTTATTTGTATCTCATCATATATGTACAAATGGCATCTGGTGACACAAAAACATCGATATTAAAACTTCTTCCAGGCTATCTGAAGAAGATTGACTGTGCCTCACAAATCTCAGAGTCATACCTGTGACCTCTGTGTGCTTCAGTAGGAGCAAGAGTCCATATCTCAGGGTAGTGCTTGTGGTTTCTGATCCAGCTACAAACACATCACTTACTGTAGTCACCAAGCTTTCAAAAGTAAACTCGGAATGGGGATTGTGTTTTTCCTAAGAATTTTATTTCATTATTAGAGAGTGACCATACATATTAGAGAGTGACCAATTTAAACAATTTTCAAATATTACAAGTTGGCTTACAATAAGTAAATTTAGAATGTGAAGTGCATAGTAAAAATATCACAGCAAGTACACAGTATAGCTCAGAATGTAAGTTAACTAACTCGATCTTCATGCCCTTAGTTCTTTGCATCAAGATTCAATTCTCAGAGCATGCTACACCAATAACATAACAAAAAGAACCCAATACAATATTATTATTATAAGCAGCATTCTGCTTGCATGTATGGCTGCAAGCCAGAAGAGGGCACAAGATGTCATTATAGATGGTTGTGACTCACCATGTGGTTGCTGGGAATTGAACTCAGGACCACTAGAAGAGCAGCCAAACCTCTTATCTTCTGAGCCATCTCTCCAGACCTCATTCTTTGTTTCTTAAAACAATGGAGATGGTATACCTCACCTGGAGCATAAGTAGTTTACCCTCTGTATGAAGGCTGGGGAGATGACTCAGCCATTAAAAACATTGCTTGCTCTTCCACAGGACCCAAGTTCTATTCCCAGTATCTATATCTGGCAGCTTACAACCATCAGTAATTCTAGCACCAAATGATCCAATATATCTGGATCACTGACAAACAAACCCAACATCTATGCATCATTTTAGAATAATAATAATAAATCGTTAACAACAATATGAATACTCATATACTAAGCATATACGTGGAAAATGGCAGGTATGCACCACTATACCCAGAAAGAGTTTGAAGTTTTTGGAGTATGATACAAAGTTGAATAAGAAACTCCTGACTCTCCCTCTACCTACTGATACATATATATATATTTGTATATTTATTTATATGTACACATATGTGTGTTTTATATATTCATGTGTATATATATATATATATATTAATTTATATATGTTGATGTAAGAACAGGGTTAAAGACTAGCATACTTTTAAACCAAGAATTTATTCATATTTGTCACAAAACTAAAAGGAATGGTTAAAAGCATATTAGTCCAATAGTGACAATCCAAAAACACAATCATAAAATTCTTTAAAAGGCCCAACATACAGAATTTTCTGAGTGAAAGAAGGACAAGACCACAAGTGAAACACTATCTCAAAGGTTTCCGGTAAGTTAACCCTTAAGTTGGTGACTCTAGGCCAGAGGGGATTAAACATATATGTGGTTCCCTACACCATGGGGGTAATGGCTGCTGTATACAGTATTGCGAGCACCCCTAACAGTGCTAGTCATTGGGGAGACGATTTTAACATTGGAAAGTGCAGGTGAGGGAGCAGACAGGGAACACTGCACATTCCTATTCTGATGTAAATTATTACAGTAAAAGGCAGGTCCTCAGAAAGAGCAAGAATGAATGAACATGACTCAGCCATTTCACTCTTCAGTATACATCCAAACCCAAATTAAAATTAATAAGTGACAGAGATGCCTGCTCTCCTGTTACAGCACTATCCACTGGGAACAACCAAGGTACCTATGAACAAAATGATGGACTTTTAAAATATGAGATAGATTAAAATTCAAGATGGTGGGGCTGAAGAATTGGCTCAGTAGTTTAAAGCATTGGCTGCTCTTCCAGAGGTCCTGAGTTCAATTCCCAGCAACCTCATGGTGGCTCACAACCATCTATAACTGTAGTCCCATGGGATCTAATGCCTCTTCTGATGTGCAAAACACCCATGAACACAAAATACATAAATAATTTTTAAAAATTGAACATGGCTAAGAATAAGCCAGGATTAATGACATTGTTACAGAATCTGTCTTTCCATAATGCAGACTACTATTAAGACAGTCCAAAGAAGGGAAAGGGATTCTGATCTCAGATATCACTCTACTGAACTCAGTGATTCCCCCTGGCTAGCAAGAGCATTACCCTCTTGTTTTATTTTAAGCAAATGCCTAAGTAAGTGGAATTTCTTCATGTCAATGCCAATATTTTCAGAGTACCTCAAAAACATTTTTACCTGATTATCTGTCCAGAATCGTCTCTGGTTAGACCAGCTAACGTTCTTACCCTCCTCTGTGTCACCATCCACATCCAAGTCTCTCATCACACTACTGTACAAATCTTAAATTCTCACCTCTGCCTCCTCGCTCCAAAGATTACAAACAAATCCAAGTTACCTGCCTGCCATTCTCCTGTACAATCAAGTCCACTTTTTACTTTCATGTTTAGCACTTTGCATTTTAAAGTCATTATGCCTAATTCACCCAAAGTGTATCTCACTGTCCTCATATACCTTATTAAATAATTCTGAGTGCTTAACAATTCAAGTTTAAATCTTTAATGATGCTAGTCCATTTCATGCCCACAATAGAAACCTAAAGTGCTTACCAAGTGTTTCTTGCCTGAAAAGTTAAATTTTCCCCAATAAAAATGGAAATAATTAATGAAACATAAGCCAACAAATAACACTTTACCTGTTCCATTTTGATCAGGAAACAGTCAATGAAGTCCCGAGGATTGTCTATGTCCAGTGTTTCTTGGTGTTCTTTCACTCGCCCCAAAATATAACTTTTTATTTTAGCAACATTTTTAAATACTTTGTTATGGCTCCCTGGGAGATAGTCGAGGAAGGCAGGGAGAGCATTGCAGACCTAAAACATTTTTAAAAATATGTTTATTAGACTGAATGTGGTCACTTGTGTTTGTCATCCAGTGACTCAGAAAACCTATATGAGTGCATCACCAGAGCCTAGGAATTTGAGAATAACCTGGGTAGCATAATGAGATGCAGAGGACTGCCTTGTCTGGCCCCAGTGAAAGAAGATGCACCTAACCCACAAGAGACTTGAGGCCCCAGGGAGTGGGGAATGTCTGGTGGGGTGGCAGTGGGAGGGGTGGGGACATCCTCTTGGAGATGGGGGTGGAGATATGGGATGGGGAACAGTCAAGAGGGTGGACTGGGAGGGGGATAACTACTGGACTGTAAAAAAAAGATTAAAGAATAAATTTTTAAAAATAAAAATAAAATACACATAGAATGCAAAAAAAAAGAAAAAGAAAAAGTAGCACAGAGAAGGAGTAAGAAGACTGATGTACTGAAGTAACCTTTTTCCGAATTTTTGCAGGTTAGAAACAGAGAGAGTTAGTGGGTGGGAGTCACATAATCATGTGGGCTATTATCTTCCCACAGCTGTGCTGATATTGAGCCTATACTGAACACGCAGCTAGGTCAACAAGAGCCTTCTTTACTTTAATAATTTCCATTCTTTGTACAACACAGGCCTCAGGTGGTTGTACTAAGCCATGCAGTCTGCCATCTGAGCTGTCTTTCACTTCTGAGAATTCCTCTTACTGAAAATTGGAGATTTAGAGCCAATATGTCCTGAATCCCCCTTAGAAGATAAATATACAGGTGTGCTCAATTGTTTAACCACACTTGTGTATAAGCATTTACCCATAAAAATGCTTTGTTGGGTTTCTTAATGTCTATTGCTGAACTATTCACAATAGCTAGGAAATGGAATCAGCTTAGATATCCTACAAAAGATGAGCATGTGTGTGTCTGTGTGTCTGTGTGTGTGTGTGTATGTGTGTGTGTGTGTGTGTGTGTGAGAGAGAGAGAGAGAGAAAGAGAGAGAGAGAGAGAGAGAGAGAGAGAGAGAGAGAGAGAGAGAGAAATAGAGAGCGCCACAAAATGGAATGTTGTTTCATCCATAAATAATGAAACTGGGACATTTTTCAGGAAAAAGCATGGAGCTGGAGATGTGTGTATAAGTAATGAAAGTGGAAAGGGAACAATTAGAAGGAAGAAAATTAGCAGAAGCAGAAGGAAAGGCAGAAAGATAAGAAGAGAGAATTCATATGATAGAAAAATCAGAAGAGAGTACTGGTTAGGAGAACAAAAAGAACCCAGCAAAAGTGGCAAAAGGATGGATTGCATGAGCAGTGAGGGAGGGAAATGATAAGAACACACACACACACACACACACACACACACACACACACACACACACAATCATGACATTCACATCATAACAAAGCTCATCCCTTCATGTGCTGATGTAAATTTTTGAACCCTTCAGATTTTATGAATTTCTATGACTCACATGTTATTGCTGAGGATAGCGATTAAGGAAGTTTGGGAAGTGTACTATAGAACAGAAAGCCACTCCTACTATTTTTACAACTATTCCTCAACCTCCAGAATGGAACCCTGACTTTAAAACTGGGAAGGATGCAAAGACCATGAAGGATAAAATTCCAAAAGTATAAAATAGAGAGGAAGACTTCAAATATGGAGGAAGGGAATTACAGGAGATGGTGGGGAGAGGAATAAATAACTCTACGTGTACTTAAGAAGGCCATAGGAAAACTTTTTTAATGTTTACTTAAAATACATATAAAACATATAGTTGTGTGTTTACACATATATATGTACACACAGCACACATACAGAGAGATTTGAAGATTAATATACATATATAGCAAATGAAGTTATACTACTTCATTTACTATGATGATGCACCCCTCAAGAACCATAGACTCTCTTAAAAAAAAAAATAAAAAATAAAAAATATAAAAAAATTAAAAAAAAAAAAAAAACAGGGAGAGTCAAGGAAAATCTCCCTTCAAGTTAGTATTTGGGGAGGTCCAAGAAGCTCTTAAAGCAAAATAGACTATTGCCTTTGCCATCGCCCCCGATTGCCTCCCAGAACGTGAAGCTAAGACCTTACTGCCAAAGGCAACACAGGCCTTAATAGAATCCAGCTGAAACCAACTTGGAAATGTCTTCACTGAGGACTAGCTCTCACTGAATTCAAAGATAATACATAAGTTACCAAGAAAGGAAAAACAATTGTAAGTCTTTATGCAGCTACAAAAACCTACAAACCTCAACAATGAGCAGAACAGCAAGCTATCCTCAATGATGCAATAGTGGCATGTATATATTGGGAGTAACCAACAATTGTCTACTAGGACATAACTCCTGCTCAGTTGAGAGAAATCTGAGTATTACTGTAAATCTAGGCAAGTACCAATAGCTGGTAAGGTTATAGACCCTGGAAAAGAACCTACTACTACGCCTTTCCTAAACCGATATAACTACTAACTGCATTCTAAATACTTAGCCTATACACACAGCAAAGTGTAGCACTCATCCCTTACCAAAGAAACTTCTTTTTAAAACAGATGGATACTATTACAGAAAGCTACAACAGGTCAAAATGCAGAGAACAACTAACTGTGGGGTGCCCAATGCCAACTGATAGATCTAAAAAGCAACTCTTGCTCCTAAGAATTAGGGAACACATTGAAGAGGGAGCCAAAATATTGTGAGAAACAGACCAGGGTATCTGTTGGGAGATGGTATCTTCTACATATGAGGGAGAAGCTGTATCCATGCAATATCAACAATATGATAGTATAAACAAGACCTGCACAATGGCAACACCGGTTGGCATGTCCACATGGCTGGGAGAAATCACAGAAGGTCCCACACCTAATTTTAGTGCTACAGACAACCAGCGGCTGCTAAGAGGAGGGGAATCATTGGTTAGCAATGAGCCATCCTGATAAGTTATCTAATCCCAAGAATCCTAAACAATTGCACTTGAGCAACACTAAATGTACTCAGTAGTGTGTGTGTCTGTGTGTGTGTGTGTGTGTGTGTGTGTGTGTATCAGTAATAACTTAAAATGTCATTAATTTTATAGGGAGTTAGAGGGGAGAAGAGTTAAGAGAAGGACTGAAGGAGCTGAAGGGGGTTGTAACCCCATAGGAAGAACAACAGCATCAATTACCCAGACCTCTCAGAGCTCCCAGGGACTTAACCACCAACCAAAGAGTATACGTGGAAGGATCCATGGCTCTCACTACATATGTAGCAGAGAACTACCTCATCGGGCATCAGTGGGAGGGGAGGAGCTTGGTCCTGTGGAGGCTTGATGTCCAGAGAAGGGGGATGCTAGAGGGGTGAGGTGGGAGTGGGTGGGAGGGTGGGGGAGCACCCTCTTAGAGACAAAGGAGAGGGGGAAGAAGTGAGGTGTTCATGGAGTAGAGGCCAGGAAGGGGTATAATATTTGAAATGTAAATAAATAAAATGTTTAAAAAATAAAATAAATATTAAAAAATTTTTTAATTTGATAGAGAAATAACCATTCATGATTTCTTGTAAAGAGAATATCTTTGACTCACCTGCATCCATGGGGAGTTCAAGATTTTAGCGTTTTCATTGAATTTCTCCATCAAGTTAAGAAAATTCTCATCTTTATAATCAAAACGATTGTGAAAAATAACTGAAGAGATCACATTGGCAGGAGCACAGCTCAGGATGAATGTGGGATCACAGAGTGAGCCTGAAGGATTGAAAGCAGTTTAAAATACCATGAAAACATCCATGTAAACATCTTTATCCTTAGACTAAAAAAAATAATAATAATAATTTTAGAAGCCCTAAGGAAATAATGGCACAGAAGTAACCATATTGTCAAGAACGTCTACAAGCTTCCAATGAGAACTTCACTGTTTCTTTAGTCCTAGCTTGCTTAATAATCATTAGCTAAATCTTTAACATCTGCTCCCTGTGTAAACATCATCTTTGTGTACATTATTCTAAGTTAAGTTCTAAAAAAAACACATCATTACTTTTTTGTTGTTATTGTTGTTGTTGTTGTTGTTGTTGTTGTTGTTGTTGTTTTCGAGACAGGGTTTCTCTGTGTAACCTGGGCTGTCCTGGAACTCACTCTGTAGACATGGCTGGCCTCAAACACACAGTGATCCACCTCCTTCTGCCTTCTGAGCTTTGAAGCTAAAGGTGTGTGCCACCACTGCCGGGCTAAACATTACCAATTTTTTTTTTAATGAAAGTTTTTAGGGTTTTTTTTGTTTTTGTTTTCGTTTTTTTGGTTTGGTTTGGTTTGGGTTTTTTTGTTTTTTGTTTCTTTGTTTTTTTGTTTTTTTTGTTTTCCTGTTGCCAAGAAGTGCTTGCTGACCTGACAGGACCCAGTTATGGCTGTTCCCTGAGAGGTTCTACCAGCACCTGACCAATACAGATGCAGATATTCACATTACCACTTTTAAGAACACATAAAATTTCAAATTTGCAATGTAGAACTTCATCTCTCCTTACAATTGCTACACAATTAAGGAAGAAAATAGCAACGTGGAAACATGTTATGCCCAGTGAATAGCTGAAGGAGTCATGTCCACCACAGTCAGCAGAGAAGATGAGCAAGGAGAAAAAGATTACAGGAAATGAAGTATTCATCAGAACAAATTTGAGAGACCAGAAATACCTATATCAAAAACATAGGGTAACAAAACACAAGCAGCAATTGTTATAGATTTGTTTACCTAAAATAAAGGTAAAATTAAAGTAATTTCAAATGAAAATTCAAATGGGACAAATACAGAGTTTTCATTACTAAGTGGAGTCCTTTAATTCTTCCATTCCAACAATGAAAAAGAAAAAATATAGAATTTTGTGTCCCTACTCAACCGGTATATCGCTGTAACTTATTTAGATAAAGCCTATCCTCTACTGAAATCCTGGGTTATTGTCCTATATAGCCATTAACAGGGTCTATACTTTTTTTTTATTTGACAGTCATTTAAATCATTTTGACCATAAGAAATTAAAGCTGAGGAAATAATTAATTTTGCATTGGCATATTTAAATAAAATAGTGGTGATTCAGACAGTGTGGTATAACAATCTGGATTCCTTGCCCTACAGAATGAGAGCATAGCAAGCTCAGGTCCAAAATCTGGGTTACAG
This sequence comes from Uromys caudimaculatus, assembly GCA_028551405.1. Taxonomy (NCBI): domain Eukaryota; kingdom Metazoa; phylum Chordata; class Mammalia; order Rodentia; family Muridae; genus Uromys; species Uromys caudimaculatus. The sequence continues at coordinate 21,221,398 of CM052703.1, forward strand.
AGTGAGATGCTGTCTCAAAAACAATTTTTAATTGAATCACCAATAGGTCCTCAAATTCACATCATAAATATAATAAAATAAAATGTATGTAATGAATGAAAAGTATGTACCCCGTATAGCTTGCAAATGTTATTGTATCCTGAAAACTACCAGTGTGTGTGTGTGTGTGTGTGTGTGTGTACTGGCAACTGGGAGCTTACAGGGACACACATTTGCATGCAGGTAAGGCACCCACTCACATAAAGTAGAACTGAAAATAAATAAATATTAAAAATTTCATTAGATTTCTAATCTATCCTTACATTTAGGAAAGATAATTAAACTCAGGGTAACTTGGAACCCAAGCTGAAACTCAAATTCACTTTGACAATAATTATAATACATGTGCCAAGCCTAAAATTCAATGTTTTAAGATGCACCAGAACTTCCTTTTTATCTAGATATGTAGAGAGCAGCAAATCAGATGAGAACCATGGGAAAGACTGGTGGTTACAGAGCCCAAGAGGAGACACACAGTGTCACATAGGGTCACTCAGGAAGAACATCAGGGTTGGCTTGTAGACAGGAGAAAAGAGAGGTCAGGAAACCACATTAGGTCTTGCACAGGAGGAAGGCATGAGGCAGGGTAGAAACACTGAGTGAGCTTTATTGAAAGTAACCTCAGAGGGATCTGGATGCTCTTAGAGATCCCAGACCTTGCTGTCATGTGACCTGGAGCAAAGAAAACACAGGACTGCCATTTGTGAATTTGGTAAAGAAAACATTTGGGAGAATAGACTTGTTGAAAAATCCAAGCCATGCTTTCTGTCTAGGAATTAGCTAAGCCTGGGTGTAGAGGTCCCTCCCAAGATCTGGAAGACATCTATGAATCAAAAAGAGTAAAATAGAGAAAACTAAAAAATGACTAATAAGCAAATTACAAAGGATAGACTGAAAGCTAATTTACATTTAGCAGAAGAATGGGGTATAATTAATAGCAGTTAAAATACAGTTAAATAAATAATGCCATACATGTTCAATATTAGCAGAATTCATCATAGTACATATTTACACAAGAAATATGAAAAGACACAGCAAATAGTTATTAATATCAAGTAACCACCTGACAACTTTTAAACAGCTCTTTGTTTATAAGGTCAACATGAAAGGAAATAAAAATACGATAAGCATCATTACTGGCAAAAGTTACAGGCATGGGTCTTGAAGCAAATATGTGTCACTGTGTCACTAAAGCTGACCAAACAGATATAGAATACCTCGATGACAAAACAAGTCACTTTCTCATCTTCTATGAAAATATGATATGAACTCAACCATACCATGTACACTTGACAAATACTGTCCAAGGAAATATTCTAAATAATAAAGTCACGATGATACTACAGGAAAATGTTACCCTGTATTAATATTAATGAGGCTTAACACTTTCTATCTTCATGATGTTCTGTTCTGAAAGAAACTGGGTCAGAATGGGATTCTATGAGTATTGTGTCCACACTGTGTGCACAATCAGCATGTACAGACATGAGGACAGACAAGCAAAGCTTTGTCCTTGGGCACTAGCATGAGAGCTAACAATCACTGCCCAGAAGTAGCTAGCTACCATT
>CM052703.1:21223504-21239949 GCA_028551405.1 Uromys caudimaculatus
CAGCATTGTTCAGCTTCCATGTGTATGTGGGCTCTCTGTTGTTATTGTTGCCATGGAAGATCAGCCTTAAACCATAGTGATCTGATAGGAGGCATGGGATTATTTCAATTGTCTTGTATCTGTGGAGGTTTGTTTTGTGACCGATTATATGGTCAGTTTTGGAGAAGGTACCATGAGGTGCTGAGAAGAAGGTATATTCTTTTGATTTAGGATGAAATGTTCTATAGATATCTGTTAAATCCATTTGGTTCATCACCTCTGTTAGTTTCACTGTGTCTTTGTTTAGTCTGTGATTCCAAGATCTGTCCATTGATGATAGTGAGGTATTGAAGTCCCCTACTATTATTGTGTGAGGTGCAATTTGTGCTTTGAGCTTTAGTAAGGTTTCTTTTATGAATGTGGGTACTCTTGCATTTGGAGCATAGATGTTTAGAATTGAGAGTTCTTCTTGGTAGATTTTTCCTTTGATGAGTATGAAGTGTCCTTTTTTATCTTTTTTGATGACTTTTGGGTGAAAATAAATTTTATCTGATATTAGAATGGCTACTCCACCCTTTTTCTGCAACCATTTGCCTGGAAACTTGTTTTCCAGCCCTTTACTCTGAGGTACTGTTTGTCTTTCTCCCAGAGGTGTGTTTCCTGAATGCATCAAAATGCTGGGTCCTCTTTATGGATTCAGTCTGTGAGTCTATGTCTTTTTATTGGGGAATTGAGTCTATTGATGTTAAGAGATATTAAGGAATAGTGATTGTTAGTTCCAGTCAATGTCAATGCTACTCTTCCATTTGTGTGTCTATCTTCCTTTGAGTTTTTGAAAGATTACTTTCTTGTTTTTTCTAGGGTGTAGTTTCCCTCCTTGAGTTGATGTTTTCCATCTGTTCTCCTTTGTAGGACTGGGGTTGTGGAAACATATTGTGTAAATTTGGTTTTGTTGTAGAATATTTTGGTTTCACCATCTATGATAATTGAGAGTCTTGCTGGGTATAGCAGCCTGGGCTGGCAGTTGCATTTTCTTAGGGTCTGTATTAGTTCTGTCCAGGATCTCCTAGCTTTCATAGTCTCTGGTGAGAAGTCTGGTGTAATTCTGATAGGTTTGCCTTTATATGTTACTTGACCTTTTCCCCTTACTGCTTGTAATATTCTTTCCTTGTTTTGTGAATTTGGTGTTTTCACTATAATGTGACGGGAGGAGTTCCTTTTCTGGTTCAATCTATTTGGAGTTCGGTAGGCTTCTTTTACATTTATGTTCATCTCTTTCTTTAGGTTAAGGAAGTTTTCTTCTATAATTTTTTTGAAGATATTTGCTGGTCCTTTAAGTTGGGAATCTTCACTCTCTCCTATACCATACCTATTATCATTAGGTTCTGTCTTCTCATTGTGTCCTGGATTTCATGGATGTTTTGGGTTAGGAGCCTTTTGCATTTTGCATTTTCTTTGACTGGTATCTTCTGCACCTGATATTCTCTCTTCTATCTCTTGTATTCTGTTGGTGATGCTTGCATCAATGACTCCTGATCTTTTTCCTAGGTGTTCTAACTTCAGGGTTGTCTCCCTTTGTGATTTCTTTATTGGGACATGCTGGCATAGGGCAAAGTTGGAGAACTTTTAAAAATTTATTTATTTATTTACGTTACATCCAAAAATCAGCCCTGCTCTCTCCCAGTACCCCCTCACACAAATCCTTTCCCTATTCCACCTTACCCTTAAGGGGAAGTCCAGGGGGAATCCTTCTTACTCCTGTGGATCTCCGGGAGAGATTTCCAGGGTTTGGATATGCCTCAATGCCACTCTTGCTCTGAGCCTGCTCCACAAAACCCTAAAGTTCTCTGACCCCCACATATATTAATTGGACTTGTCCTCTGGATGTAACTGCCAGCTGCCCAGAATCTCTTAGACTTTCCTCATCTTGCACAAGAGAGGTATCTAAGTTCATATTTTGAGTATATTCTCTGTGTCATCTTGTCTCCCAGGCAGCTTTGGGAATTCAAGTGCTCTAGAAAATATCACATGTTCTGCAGAGACTCACATCTGAGTTAGAGAAGTAGGTGAGTCACCAGGACACTGTAATCTAGTTCAATTAACGCTGTAACAGAGGCAGTCAGCAGGGAAGTTGCTCAGATCTTCCTTCATAGCCAAACAGGATTTTTCTAAAAGGTTATAGCAACATGACTGGCTCATAGGGATCAATGAAATAAGAAAAGAAGAGCAGGCAGGGTACCATACAGAGAAAATGAAGTATAGGAGGGGACATTTTCTGTGGATGGAGGAGGTCAGAAACTACCGAGCAAATGTAGGCTGGGAAAGACCTTGGACATGTAGAGGAACACTGTACAGTGATTCTGGAGCCCCTAGAGTTTTTTTTTACTGTGATCCTACACCTTAAATGTCCAGTCCTAGTGCTCCATTATATGTGCTGAGTCTCTGGGCATAGTGCCACTCTTACCTTTTGCTGTAGGGTTTGATTCTTAAGCTGGTCTTAGCTTAGTACAACTCATATGTATATACAGAGATCCCTTCTTTTTAAGGAACTCACTTTGGCAAGGTTGCAAAAGATACGAAAACATAGAATTCAAGCAATCTATGCTATGTGAATCATGTATGTGATGAGGAAACCCACAGAGGGTAAGATTCTACTGGTCATAAGGATCATAAAGAGGAGAGACCATGGCTCCTGAGGGAGTGTCAGAACAGTGCTTTGTCAATGGGAATTGAAACTTTCGACTTCATGGTGTTGGAGAAGGGTGAATGGAGCTGTGTCTGGGTCTGAGAACGTGATATGGGTGCCTTTTATCTTCATGCTGAACAACTCATTGACTACTGTATAATCTCCATGGCAATTCACAGATGATTCAGGAACAAATCTTTCCCCCCTTTTTTCTTTCCTTTGCTATTTCAGGAAAGCAGATGTGTGCAGGAGAAGGCCTGGCTCGCATGGAGCTGTTTCTGTTCTTCACCACCATTTTACAGAATTTTTAACCTGAGGCCTCTGGTTGACGTAAAGGACACCAATACAACACCAATTGTCAATGGCATTGGCCGTGTGTCCCCTTTGTACCAGGCTTGTTTTATTCCTGTGTAGGGCAGACTCCCTATGCTCTCATCTGCAGTGTCTCCTCTGAGGGTCCTGTCTACCACATTCTTGGTACTGTCAATGGCATTCAGTAACATTTCTCCAATCCCTTCCTATCCAGTGAACCTCAAACCTCATTGAGCTGAGTTACCTGAGTCAATACACAGTACCTCTCCCTGTTCCTCATATCTTGTGACACTTCCATGAAGTACTTACATAGTAAGTGCTGATAGTTAAATGGCTCTGTTACTATTAATACTATGTTTTCACAGTAAACAGCAAAATTTTTTAGAATAGGACAATTCATAGTCATATGTTTCATGCATGTGCTAAATAAAAACAAATTTTTGGACAAGTCCTCAGACTCTCTTTCTTATGGGCATAATGCAAGGAAGAAGTAAAGAAAACAAACTCTCAAGAGGCCACATTTGTTTTCATAAAGATTTATACAGAAGAGGACCAAGATAGGCAAAGGTAGAAATGCTCTTTTGGCTGCTGCTTCACATTGGATTTGAAGGAGAGAAACTGAATCCCTGAAAAGTTCCTGGCTTTGGGACTCATTCTGATTATCAGTCATGGAGATAGTGAACATTAGGAATTAGAACTAATGCCCCAGCTTTGATGTTTACTGTGAACACAAAGCAGGGGTCATGTACATTCTTTTTGCTTTCTGTTTCCAACTTAGAGTTAAATAGTAATTAATGTGCCTGACTTGTTCATTCGAATTCCATGTGTTTGATCAAGGAGATGGTTCAGTTGATAAAGTGTTTGCTGTGAAAGCATGAGGATCCAAATTTAATACTGAGACCCATGTAAGGAATGCAAAACCTGGTATTGCATGCCTAAAATCCTGGTGCTAAGGTGAAGTGATTGCACGGTCCCTGGGCCTTGCTGGCTAGCCAGCCTATCTTTTTTATAAGTTCTAAGACTATTTTCCAAAACAAAACAAGCCAGGTAGTGGTGGTGCATATCTTTTTTCCACACTCGAGAAGCAGAGAAAGGTGGATAACTGTGAGTTCAATCCCATCCTTGTGTTTTGCTCAAGTTCTAGGATAGCCAAGGCTACATAGAGAACCCCTGTCTCTAAAAACCAACCCAACCCAACCCAACCCAACCCAACCCAACCCAACCCAACCCAACCCAACCCAACCCAACCCAACCCAAAGTATGGCTCATGATACCTGTTTCATGACCCCTGAGATTGACCTCTGCCATTCACATGCACATGAACAGATATGTACATATCACAAAACTACACCCTCACAGAAGCCTGTGCATGAACAGAAACTTAGAAATTCTCCGTTTTGGTGTGGAGTACGTACTTCAGTTGTGAGTGCTGTGTCACATGCACCAAGACTTGAGATTAAGCTTCAATGTTGCATGTGATGACACTTGCCTATAATCTCTGCTCTTGGGAGGTAGAGCGCAGATCAGAAGATCATGGTCATTCTTGACTATATAGCAAAATTGAGGCCAGCTTGTGCTACATGAGACTACATGTGCTTCAAAAAAGTTCTGATTTTATCCTTTTGTTCCCAAACAAGAACAGAATTCATATGAACCTTCACCATATCCTATTTTTTTTTCCTTTTATACTCAGGAAAGGTTTGGTGGCAATGGCTCTGAATCATTAGCTCACTCTACTGTTATTGCACGGACAATAGAATTCATTATGGTTATCATATTCTAGTGATGTTTTTCTTTATCTTCAGGTTTATGATATGAAAATGACATCACCTATTAAGATTTTCTCCAATGTCTTCCAGAGAAAGCAATTTGTAGACACACACTTGCAAGGTTACATGTATGTGCTCACATGTATATTATGTAGCTCCAGTTCTCATTTGTCCAGTGGATGATGATTATCACAGTAAGCCGCAACTGGTCAAAATGTAAAGAATAAGTGACTATAGGGTGCTCTGGCACAAAAGGACATCTACATAACCTGTGGTCATTCACTGGGTCACATCCTTAAAGGAAATTAAACCTCTCTCCCAGCAGCTACCAGTTGCCAGTATCTATTTGGCTAGATATGGGACCTGAGTTCCACCTCCATGGTGGGAATTTGTCTGGCTTGAGATTGTACAGGTCTTGTGCATGCGGCCACAACTGGTGTAATCTAATATATGCAATTGCCCTGCTGTATCTGAAAAGCACTGTTTCCCTGTCATTATTCATAGCCTTTATCTTTTAAAATCTTTCTACAAGGGTCTCTGAACCTTGGGAGGAGGTGGGTATGATGCAAATGTCCAATTTAGGGATGAACACTCCATGCTGTCTTATTTTCTTCACTTTTACATGTTGTGGGTCTTGTGTTAATCACCTTTCACCTAAAAACTTTTCTCTGATGAGGGTTGAGAGATGCACTAACTTATGAATATAAAGATAAGTCTTTAAGATTCCTTTTAATGCTGTACCATTTAGCATAATAATAGTAGTGTGTCCTTTCCTGCAAATATGTTCTAACTATCTACAGGTTCTTACTGACATAATAGTACCAGATATGGGTTTCAGGTTGTGGATCCAAGCAGAACGTGATTGGTTACTCTAATTATGTTTGTGCTACTATTGCTCCATTGGGTACATCTTGCCAGTCTGATTGTCACTATATTTTGCATGGGTCCAAGTTAGATGAGACTGATGAAGTGGAAATTTCTGGTTTCTTTAGAGACTGAGTTTTGTCACGTGATTTTTTTCTGGAAACTGTTTTATGAGAGGTTGTTTTGCTGAAGCAGACACATGAGAGGATGTTTTTGCTGAGAACAGACACATGGTGTTCTTCTGGAAGCTGCCTGGAAAAGGGCATTTGATGTTTTCCTAGAGCAGATGATTGAGAGAACATGTGATGTTTTGAAAGTGTATAAAGGTAATCCAACAGACAGTAGATGATGCTGTGTGGTATTGGTTAACCATGCCAGTCTTTGCTGGTCTTCATTGGACTTTGCTGAAGCTAGTCTTTGATTATAGTAGTGTGTGGTATTGGTTTGCCTTGCCACTCTTTGACGATCACCATTTGTCATGACTTTATAGAAAGGAATGCACCAAGAAATTCTGGTAGAGTTCCAGTGGCTTCTTGCCTCTTCCTTGGACTCTGGCTGATTGGCAGAGCCTTATGGTTTCTTCTGAATTGAACTGACATTGGTGATTTGTGTACGGCATTTGTGAGGGTGGATTGAGCTACCGCTGTTGATTCATGTGATGTTAACTGCCGATAACTGACAATACAGATTAAATTTTCCCCAAAGAACTAGTTCTAAACAGGTAGGCCCACATCCTACTTTGCCCTATTAACTTTCTTTCTATTACATCTGGTGGGTGGTAGCCTAGAAGGGAGGTTAACGAATTTAAACACACTTATTAAAGTTAGTGTTGAAAAATATAAGCTTACTGACTGATGATTCATTTTTCTGCTTCAAAAGTGCACACAGCATCTTCCAGCACTATAGAAGCCATTATTTGTAATAAAATTGGTCAACATTGTTTGTCACCTAGAAAATCAGAGAACTCATTTTGTGACCTATCTACCAGACATACTTAAGATCAATTAAATTACTTGAAAACATCATATAAGCTCAAATCAACAGGCATTTTTATAAGCTTTGGGCATATTGTGTTAGTGAATGTCAAAGTCATAGAAGTTACATAAAGATTGGTATAACTGATATGATGACAACCTTTGTAACATGATGATGGATTCTGAACCTACTATCAGTGGGTCATGATAAACATTTTTGGGCCTTACTGATAGAAAACCAATAAGAATTAGGAATAACCAATATTATTTCCTGTCCATAATGACTAACAAGTTACATAGAAGAATTACCTTGTTTTTAGGAAATATATACTACAATATTAAAGATCTTTAGAAATAATTTTGCAATTTTCTTATTATGGTTCTAAATGTAACAATTCTTTATATAAACTGAGCAGTCATTAATATACTTATTATTGTTTAAACATGAAGCTTATATCTACACATAAAGTAGTCTTTCATAAGAAAAGTTGATATTGGCAAGGAACAGCTGAAAGTGTATTCAGCTCCAATATTAGTTATAGACATTTGAAATAAAACTTCACTGAAGGATGACTCAGATATTAAGGTCATTGGGTGCTCTTCCAGAGGACCAGGTTCATTTTCCAACACACATGACAGCTTTCAACTGTCTCTTTCTCCAATTCCAGGGCATCTGATATTCTCACAGAGATATATATGCAAGCATGCACAAATGCACATGAATAAAAATAAATAAATCTTAAAAATAAAAATGGTAGTGAGATATAATATGCCAGCACAGTTAGAATAATTAAAAGATTGTACTACATGTGTCAATAAATTGTAGCAAATGGTATTTGCAGTACAGTTATAAATTAGGACAAACATTTGAAAAATTCTTTGGAAAAATTTAGAGTGAATACATACATATTCAACAATTCTCCTACTGGATACTTGGTAAACACAAATGCTATTCATTGCCACACCACAAAGATGCATAGGAATGTTTGAATTAACAATATTCAAGACATGAAGGAGTTGTGAAGAGCAGCTGAGCCCTGGGCCCTGTGAGAAGCCAGGGAAGGCCATTGGTGAAGGTGCAGCCTCAGTTGCAATTGATGGCCCAGGACTGAAGGGGTCATGCAAAGGAGGTGAGGCTTGGCACCATGAAGAGAGTCTATGAGAGGCTGTTGGTAAACTTAGTTGCAGTGGAAGACAGCAGTGTTTTGGAGATGCCATTACCATGAGAAGACCACTACGAACTGCAGCAGCAGTGGAGTACAGGCATCTGGAGCCTAGAAGACAAGATGTGAGCTATGAAGCGCAGAGCTGGAGAAGTGACTCAAGCCCTTGCAGTAATCCAGAAGATCATGAGTGGGTCCTGGACATTGGCTGGTTGGAGTTTGATTTTGCTTTTGATTGTGACTGTGCCCTGATACATTTTCCCTCCTGAAGGAAGAAGGTATTTTAGTGGAGCTTACAGTTAAGAGACTTTTGATGGTAAAAAGACTTTGAATTCTAAGAGATTGTATATTTTTAAAGGGATTGAAATTTTGATATGTAAGAATTGGCAAAGACTGTGGGACTTTTAAAGATATTTAGATCTTGGGGATGAATAAGAAAGTAAGGGTTGAGGCTTAATAGTGATGTATTTGTGTGTCAAGTTGACAAGGGGTCAACTGTACTGGCTGGTTTTGTGTCAAGTTGACACAGGCTGGAGTTATCACAGAGAAAGGAGTTTCAGTTGAGAAAATCAAATGCCTCTGTGAGATCCAGGTGTAAGGCATTTTCTCAACTAGTGATCAAGGGGTGAGGGCCCCTTGTGGGTGGTTTCATCTGTGGGCTGGTAGTCTTGGGCTCTATAAGAAAGCCAGCTGAGCAAGCCAGGAGAAGCAGCCAGTAAGAAACATCCCTCTGGGGGATCGGGAGATGGCTCAGTGGTTAAGAGCGCTGAGTGCTCTTCTGGAGGTCCTGAGTTAAAATCCCAGCAACCACATGATGGCTCACAACCATCTCTAATGAGATCTGATGCCTTCCTCTGGGGTGTCTGTAGAAAGCTACAATTAGTGGGGCGAGAGTGAAGGCAAAAAAAAGTGCCTGAAGAAACATCCCTCCATGGACTCTGCATCAGCTTCTGCTTTAGGTCTTGACTTCCTTTCATGATGAACAACAATTGCAAATGTAAGCTGAATAAACCCTTTCCACTCCCCTAAAAAACCCAAACAAAAAATATTCAAAATTGCTTTATATTAGAAATAAGATATGTCAATAGTAATATCATAAAATTGTGAGATAGGTGTGAAGTGAATTAATATAATTTTTTTATTTCTATAATGAACTATCTGATATAGTCTATTGTGGTGATTAGCTTGGATAACTCAATACGACTTAGAATCATTTGGAAGAGAGTCTCAATGAGGGATTGTTTCCATGGGTTGGCCTGTTGATATGTCTAAGGGGGAATAGTTTTAAATTGAGTAAATACTTTTGGTAAGGTTTAATTCACTGTGGCTGGTACCGTCCTGAGGCAGGAATTTCTGAACCATATAGGATTGGAGAAATGAAGCTGAGCACAAGTAAGCAAGCATGTGAGTCCATGTGCATTCATTTCACTGTGCTCTTGACTGTGAATGAGATATGACTAGCTGAAGTTCCTGCCTTGACTTACCACTAGGATGGACTGTAAGGTGGAGCTGTAAGTGAAATAAGTGTCCTCTCTTCTAAGTTGCTTTTGGTAGGTAATACTGTCACAACAACACAACTGAAAATAGAATGGCTACTTGTGAAGAAAAGAGGATTCTTTTAGCTCACAGAGATTCCATGTCCAAATTCCATACTGAATGCTTGGTGGTAAGTACTGCTAGAAGAAAAGCATGATTGCTTTAAAGGGAACAAACTATTTTTACAGCTATTAGATTTTAAGGTTATATGAGTCAGGTACAATATAGTTGCTTCTCTTTGCCTTTGATAAAGAATTCACCAAGCCTTGTATTCGGTCAAGCAATAAGTGTAATACACTAAACTTCTGACACACATTTTAATCCACAGGTAATTTAACTATTAACTAAATTCGTGTTTATTTGAAAGTCACAGCCTGAGTCATGAGATGTTGACTTACAGAACATATTTGATGTTGGTGAACCCAGTTGAACTAAAGTCTGGAGAGAAGGGTGCAAGTTACAGGGGACTTGAGTTCCAGCCTTGCTTTACTATGTTTAGTCTGTGTGACTCTTTAAGGTCCAGTTTCCTCAGCTTGAAAAAGAAAGGGTTTTATCTCAGGCAAAGGTAGTTGAGGGACTCCAGAGGGATATGTGTGATATGAAACTTCTGGAAACTAAACTGTCAAAATCCCTTCAAAGATGACGAGTAGAACATTGTCCAACTCTCCCTCCTCACCTCTGCAGAGGTGACACTGGTTCAGTTTGTTTTTTGTTTTTTCCCTGAGAACATCAGTGTCAAATAAGGACTTCTATTTTGTGTGAAGCTGTTGTCCTAGGAACAAAATTAGGGTGCTGTACATTTGGAATTATTAAAGATGAGGGATTGATTTTGTTTCCTCACTGGATAGCTTCAGTGCAAGGCATAGGTCACTGTGAAGGCCAACAGATCTTATCTCAAAGCTAAGTTCTTCCATGTATGTATAACATGTATGGTATGCTCCCAGATGCCCTTTACCCATAAAAAAATTAGAAACAAAACTTCCTGCTTTAAGTGTTTTCTTTTAAACTATGGCATTTAATGGTAAAATATACATATTTACTTAATTACTTTATGCATGTTGGGTAAGCTAAAATGTGTATATTTCCCAAGTGGTGGCCTATGTATGAGGCAGAGGCAGTAGGGTCCTGAGTTTGTGGACAGCCTGAGATACCAGGCGTGGGGGGGGGGGGAGAAACCAAATCATACATGTATGAGTTATGGTACCTGTTTTCATTTTAGGCAACCTTCTGATTGGTACAGATGCTGAAATCTTGCATAATATTTTCAATCCCAAGGAGAGTATCCTAGTTTTTGAGAAGCACCACTGGCTAAATAGTATTTTATAGACTAGGTATAAATTACATGGCTTGTTTCAACATCCTAAATTCTCAGCTGGTCACCAGTATAGATGCTGAAATGATTTTTTTGCACAAATAATTAACTTCAGGTTCTGAGAAAATAGCTCCATTGGTACAATATACTCGGTGCAAGCACGAAGACCTGAGTTCAGTTCCCCAATAGTCATGTAGTCATGTAAATGCTGGGCTCTGTAGTCCATGTTTGCAACCTCAGTGATGGGTGGTATGGGGGCAGAAACAGGAGGAGGCCTGAAGATCCCTTGATTCACTGAGGAATCCTGTTTCAATGAGAGAGAGAGAGAGAGAGAGAGAGAGAGAGAGAGAGAGAGAGAGGAAGAAAGAGAGAGAGAGAGAGGAAGAGGGAGAGGGAGAGGGGAGGGGGAGGGAGAGGGAGAGGGAGAAGGAGGTGACATTGAGGAAGACACCAAAAGTTAGTCTCTAGACTCCACATACAACTGCATATGCACTCAAATGCATGCACACCGAGATGCACACATGAACAGAAATAAGTATTTCATTGAAGCTTAATTCAGGCTTCAAGATGCAACTGGAACTATGAGGGTACTGAAATCTGCCCTACCCCAAATTAAAAAAAAAAACACAGCAGCAGCAGCACCACCACCACCAACAACAAAAGACTCAACAATCTCTGGGTTAAGTCCATCTCCAGACCAACCATGGTTGGTAAATCTCCTCCCAGGAGTGCAATTGTAAAGAGCAGCTTCGTTACACGTTTGCCATCAGGCCAGAGTCCATTCAGAAGACAGATAAAACTGCACGTAACTGATTGGTCACTTAGATCTCAGAAGCACATGTTGAGTTGGCAGCTAGCCTTATAAATGCCCTGGGCTGCAAGCCCACGGGAGTCTCCCTGAGAAGAGAAAGCTGCCATGGAACCAGTCCTGGTCCTGGTGCTCACTCTTTCCTGTCTGCTTCTCCTCTCACTCTGGAGACAGAGGTCTGGGAGAGGGAAGCTCCCCCCTGGCCCCATTCCTCTCCCAATTATTGGAAACATCCTTCAGATAGATGTGAAGGACATCAGCAAATCCTTCACCAATGTAAGTATCCTTCTTGCTACATAGTGGCTGTAAGTAAGAATTATTCTCTGCTGTTAAATAAGCACATTTCTGAAGTTAAAGTATGTTATCATAAGGCAAATATTCACCATGGATTTTTAATATTTGGTTCCTTATTGTCAGAAATTATTAAATGAGATAATATATTTATACAGGATAAACATTTTTTACAGTGTCAGATAAAAATCCAAATAGCAGAGAGAAATTTTTCAATGTTTCATGATTCTTAGCTACAACTTCTTGCACAAGGTAAAAGGTAATGGAATTATTTTGAGGATTTACTGGAGACATCATCTATGTACCCGTTGTGTTTTATCTTTAGGTTAGCCAACCAAAATAATTAAATTTCTTCAAAGAAATACATGATGTCTGATATCAAGGAGTCTGAGTCAACATATGTGAAGGACATAGAACTAGTAAGGTCCAGTGGGGAATCAGTGTTTCTGTGCAAAGTTGCTGCCAGACCTACGGATGAGCAGCATGGAAGTGCTTGTCCTCTGGGATGCTGCATGTGCTGTTCTGCTTGCTGTCTGTTCCTTAGTCAGTCATGTTAGGATTGCAGACAACCTGTCATCACACTCTTCTAGAGAGGGATTTCAGTTACTTTAGTAATATGATTATATTTTTAATTAACTAATTAATAAACATTCCAAATGCTATTCCTTTCTTGGTCCCTGTTCACAGAGTTCTGCTCCCTCCCCCATTCCCCTTTACATCTGAAAGGGTGCCCCCCCAGTATTCCCTCACCCTGGTATATCAAATGTCTGTAGGACTAGGTACATCCTCTCCCACTGAGGCCAGAGAAAGCAGCCCTCTCTACACATGTACAGGAGCCATGGACTGGTGTATGCTCTTTGGTTTGTGTCTCAGTCTCTGGAGCTTCTAGGGGTCACGGTTAGTTGACACTGTTTGTGTTCCTAGGAAATTACCATCCCCTTCAGGGCCTTCGATCCTTCTTTTAACTCTTCCGTAGGGCCCCCAACCTTAGTCCAGTGCTTGGCTTGAATAAGTGCGTGTCTCAGTCAGCTGCTGATAGAGCCTCTCAGAGTGTAGTTATGCTAGGTTCCTGTCTGCAAGCACAGCATAGTATCACTAATAGTGTCCGAGACTGATACCTGAACATGGGATGGGTCTCAAGGTGGGCCAGTCTCTGGCCATTTCTTTAATCTCAGCTCCATTTTTGTCCCTGTATTTCTTTTTGATAGGATCAATTCTGAGTCAAACAATTTGAAGGTGGTTTGGTGTCCCCATCCTTCCCCTGGGGGGTCCTGTCTGTCTCCTGGAGATGGTCTCTTCAGGTTCAGTATCCCCACTGTTGGGCATTTCAGCTAAAGTCATCCACACTGACTTCTGGGAGCTTTTTAGGGAGCATTTTCAAATAGGAGCTGTCTAGTATTTATCATAGGGTGACTGAGTGACTCTGTGAGAAGAGCTCAGCAGAATCCTGAAACAGACTCCTTCATAGTTGAGTATTTGTTTCAGTGGGTACACAGGGGACTGTTTTGTGCTGGTCTTCTGGCATGAAATCAAACAGCCTCTGATGGGAGAGTGAGCAAAATTAAAGGAAAGGCAGAAAAAAGATGCAAAGTCAAGATTTAGAATTGGAAGGGCTGAAGTTCAATACCATGCCAGTCTAGAATAGAGTTCATTTTTCTTAGCCTTTTTATACTTCACAGTACTATGAGAAACATAGCCATGAGCTAACAGAAACAATTGCTAAAATATATACATAAGACATCTGTCTCCATCAAAAAGCCTCCCTGCTCCTTCCACCAAGGTCAATACCATAGAATCTTCGGCCTCTCTAGGTGAGCTCAAGTATACCTCCTGTTATTGTTCTATGCCTCATCAGGCCAGGAAATCTGTAGGATTGAGGGCCCAAGTCTGCTCTACCCCTGGGCATGGCCACTTTGGGAGGCCCATACTGCTTCTGGGGCAGGTGGTGGGATGTAGGGAAGTACTGAGACACCTCTTTGGGGGTTGGAAAGTGCAGTCTGAGGCATAGGAAAGCCAGAGCTGATTCAGGGGTCCCTGGGCATCCGACGAGGACAAAGCCATGGTGTTCTCAGGCTCTTGGACATCCAGGCACCACTGGGAGTCACAGAAGAGCACAGAATGGAGTTGGAGGCCCACAGGCTGCATCTAGCCTGGGGTCTGGGGGGAAAACGAAGAGCTCCAGCTGGTCCTAGCAGTGATAGGTCTTTGTTTCATGGCTACCGGCATGATGGCAATCTTGGCTGGGAGTACAGAGAGGCCTTCTATGGGAGACTAGACTGCAGCTCTATAGGTGAAGGCCTTCTCCATGGCTCCCTACAGTGGATCTCAATGAAAAGAGACAGTCCATGGTTCTAAACGGTTTATTGGTTTATTGTCATGGTGGATAGTGTATTCATAAAACCATACCCCACTTCTAAGGGTGGGACTGAGATTAAATACCTTTTGTAGGGAGGATTGTCTGGGAAGGGAAGGTTTGGCAATGCCCTCTGGGCTTCTAGGTACCTCATTAGCATGGAGAACTCTGTTTTGAGCCTACTTTACTGTGGTCATGGCTCTTTTCCTATTGTCTTGGTCTGAGATGTTAGGGAGGTCTCAGCTACATATCGAATGGTTTGGGACATTGCCCTTATGTGACTGATAGCTACAAATCTATGGGGGGCTGCAGCTACATGAAATGGGCCTGGTGCCTGGAGCAGGCAAAGCTCCTACCATCCCTTCAGGTTCTTTGTGGCTTCAAGCCTTTAGCTTGACCTTACCAGGTTTCCTCTCATTGTCCACTACTCCACAGAAATCTGCCAACAGACCCTGACCCACTGTGAGTGCCTGGCAGGCAGAATTTTCTTTTTTGTTTTCCTTTTTCTCTCTGCTTCTGGGAAGCGGCAAACAGCTCCCAACACCTTGTTCATTGCCCAAGTATCAGAGATCTACTGAGAAGGATTCAATCTGAGTTTTGAATTTTTACCCATGGGAAACTAAAATGAATCTGAGATTATTTTAACCTCAGTCTCTTTATCTCTAAGTTCACAGATAAACTTATACTTCAAAGTGTCACAGTTTTGACAGTTTGCACATTGATTTTTCTGGAAATCTTCTGGTAAACAAGCCACATGTTGCATGTGAAAGCTGTAGCAAACAGCTTTTTATGCATTGAATCTAAATTTGAATTGTGGTTGGCAGACTACAGATGTGGACAGTAAGATGCTCACATAGCCTAGATTCTTCTTCTACATATATTTTCTTTCTTATTTTCAGTTCTCAAAAGTCTATGGCCCTGTGTTCACTGTGTACTTTGGTATGAAGCCCACTGTGGTGGTTCATGGATATGAAGCAGTAAAGGAAGCCCTGGATGACTTTGGAGAGTAGTTCTCTGGGAGGGGTAGTCGCCCAATTGTTGAAAGAACAAATAATGGTCTGGGTAAGTGTGCACACATATGTGCATGTATGCACATGCATGTGTATGCGTGTGTATGCTGAGCAGGGATCTAGGGACTAGACAGGAAAAGCTCCTTAGGCTTTGTCTTAGTTAGGGTTTTACTGCTGTGACCAGACTTCATGATCAAGGTAACTCATAAGGATAACTTAAATTGGGACTGGCTTACAGGTTCAGAGATTAAGTCCATTATCAAAATGTGAGCAAGGCACTGTCCAGGTAGGCATGGTGCAGGAGCTGCAGAGTTCTCTCTCTCTTTTTTTTTTAATTTAATTTTATTTTTTGATACTTTATTTACATTTCCAATGTTTCCCCCTTTATAGGTCTCCTCTTTGGAAACGACCTATCTCCTCCCCCTCCCCCACTTCTTTGAGGGAATTCCACCTCCCACCCACCCGCCCACCCACTCCCATATTCCCACCTTGAC
Organism: Uromys caudimaculatus; assembly: GCA_028551405.1. Lineage (NCBI taxonomy): Eukaryota > Metazoa > Chordata > Mammalia > Rodentia > Muridae > Uromys > Uromys caudimaculatus. Next base: position 21,239,056 of record CM052703.1, read on the forward strand.
ATACCCCTTTACTGGGGCCTCTCCTCCTCCGATGGCCAAGAAGGCCCTCCTCTCCCACATATGTGCTCCGAACCATGGGCCCCTCCATGTATATTCTTTGGTTGGTGGTCCAGCCTCTATGAGGAACGGGGGGAGGTGTCAGGCCAGTTGACACTGTTGCTCCCTCCATGGGGCTGCACACTCCCTCAGCTCCTTCAGTCCCTTCTCCAACTCCTCCATCTGGGACCTCACTCTCAATCCAGCAGTTACTGTTCATTTGAAGGCAATTAGGAAAATAATGACTTCCAGGCAGCTAAAAACAAGGGTCTTAAAGCCCACACCCACAGTGACATATTTCCTCCAACAAGGCCACACCTACTTCAACAATGCCATACCTCCAAATAGTGCCACTCCCTGGGCCAAGTATTCAAACCACCACAGGCAGGGCCCTGTCCCCTCCATTGTCTGGGGTCTCCCTTCTAGTTTCTGTTTCCTGTTCTGGTAGGGATCATTTTCAGCAATGGAACAAAATGGAAGGAGCTTCGGAGATTCTCCCTTATGACCTTGAGGAATTTTGGGATGGGGAAGAGGAGCATTGAGGATCGAATTCAAGAGGAAGCATCCTGTCTTGTGGAAGAGCTAAGAAAAACAAATGGTGAGTCCCTGTTCGCCTGGCTCTTCCTCTACATGCCCTTTTCTTTTCTTTTCTTTTCTTTTCTTTTTTTTTCCTCCTTTTTTATTTTTGATACTTTATATACATTTCCAATGTTTCCCCTTTTCTGAGTCTCCTCTTTGTATACCCCCCATCCCCTCCCCAACCCGCCTCTAGGAGGGAATTCCACCTCCCACCCACCCCCCCACCCCCGTCCACCCATCCCCATTTTCCCGCCTTGATATTCCCCTTTACTGAGGCCT
>CM052703.1:21240449-21252688 GCA_028551405.1 Uromys caudimaculatus
ATGCAATCCCCATCAAAATTCCAACTCAATTCTTCATAGACTTAGAAAGAGCAATTCTCAAATTCATTTGGAACAACAAAAAACCCAGGATAGCAAAAGCTATCCTTAACAACAAAAGAACTTCTGGGGGAATCAGCATCCCCGATCTCAAGCTGTACTACAGAGCAGTAGTGATAAAAACTGCATGGTATTGGTACAGCGACAGGCAGGTAGATCAATGGAATAGAATTGAGGACCCAGAAATGAACCCAAACACATATGGTCACTTGATTTTTGACAAAGGAGCTAAAACCATCCAATGGAAAAAAGACAGCATTTTCAACATATGGTGCCGGTTCAACTGGCGGACTACATGTAGAAGGATGAGAATTGATCCACTCCTATCTCCTTGTACAAAGCTCAAATCCAAGTGGATCAAGGACCTTGACAAAAAACTAGATACACTGAATCTAATAGAAGAGAAAGTGGGGAAAACTCTTGAACACCTGGGTACGGGGGGAAAGTTCCTGAACAAAACACCAGTGGCTTATGCTCTAAGATCAAGAATAGACAAATTGGACCTCATGAAATTGCAAAGCTTCTGTTAAGCAAAGGACACTGTCAATAGGACAAAACAACAACCAACAGATAGGGAAAAGATCTTAACCAATCCTATGTCTGACATAGAGCTAATATCCAATATATACAAAGAACTCAAGAAGTTAGACTCAAAAAAACCAAATGAACCCATGAAAAAATGGGGAACAGAGCTAAACAGAGAATTCTCAACTGAGGAAATTCACAGGACTGAGAAGCACCTAAAGAAATGCTCCACATCCTTAGTCATCAGGAAAGTACAAATCAAAACAAGTCTGAGATTCCACCTCACACCAGTCAGAATGGCTAAGATCAAAAACTCAGGTGACAGCAGATGCTGGCGAGGATGTGGAGAAAGAGGAACACTCCTCCATTGTTGATGGGATTGCAAACAACCCAGATGTCCCTCAGTAAATGAATGGATACAGAAGATGTGGTACGTTTATTGAATGGAGTACTACTCAGCTATTAAATACAATGAGTTCATGAAATTCCCAGGCAAGTGGATGGAACTTGAAATTATCATCCTGAGCAAGGTAACTCGGTCACAAAAGAACAAACATGGTATGTACTCACTGATAAGTGGATATTAGCCCAAAAGTTCAGAATACCCAAGTTTCACTTCACAGTAACCGTTGGACTGAGTGTGAGGTCCCAGATGGAGGAGTTGGAGAAGGGACTACAGGAGCTGAGGGAGTTTACAGCCCCATGGAGGGAGCAACATTACAACTGGCCTGACCCCCCAGTGTTCCTGGAGGCTGGACTACCAACCAAAGAATACACATGGAGGGACCCATGGTTCGGACCACACATGTGGCAGAGGAGGTCCTTATTGACCATCAGGAGGAGGAGAGGCCCTTGGGCCTGAGGGTGTTAGAGGACCAAGTAAAGGGGAATGCCAAGTTGGGAAGATGGGAGCCGGTGAGCGGGTAGGTAGGTGGGGAATACCCTCATAGACACAGAGGGAGGGAGGAGGGGATGGGGTTTCCAAAGTGGAGACCTGGAGAGGGGAAAACATTTGAAATGTAAATAAAGTATCAAAAAATTAAAAAATTAAAAAAAAATAAAATTAAAAAAAGGCTATTTAAGCCAAAAAAATTCTTTTCTAATATCATTTTGAAAGTATAAAAGTTTGAAATTGTCCCTGATAATGCAAATTCCCTAGAGAAGAATAACTACATTATGGACTCTACTGTGGTAATTTGCATGTGTGAAAACCATGTCCAAGTGGGGACTATGGAAAGCAAGCTGTTTGCTGGAATTATACTCCATCTTACAAGGCGCTGTTCAAGGACAGAATTCAGATGCAGAAAACAGGATAGCTGTGCTCACTCTCCCTCTGCACAGCACACACTTCCTCTGCCCCCCACACACAAACATTTCTGCACTGTTCCCTTTTCCGCTTGAAACACCTTCCTTGCTGGAGTTAAATTCATAACTCCTTGACACTATTTTAAAGTTTCCACTTGAAGGAGTAAGAAGCTAAAGCTAAAAACAAAGCAGAAAATTCAAATTAGGAAATTCATTTCATCAAAGTAGGCTTATTTATCTCTCATTCTAAGCTTTGTGCTTTGTTTCCTTTGAATGTTAAACTTCTCAAGCATACGCAACTTTAATATTCTGCATTCTGCATTCCATATTCCATATGTGGGTAGAAGAAATTCCCCTAACAAATATTTGTAACACTGCTAACCTTATTACTGTGAAAGGGGATGAAATGGTTCCTCGATATACTGTGGATTTAGCTCAGTTAAATTCCCATTGATGCTATCACTAGGAATCATGTAAGATTTCCCATTAGATGTAAATGTTTCTAATTTAACAAAAGAAAAAAGAAAAAACAGAAAATCTGAACATGAAACCAAACAGAGGAACATTTCAAGGACAAGTGGGTTTGATTCTAAAAACAATGGAGAGAGGGGTAGGGGTGGGGTGGGGTTCTCAGAGATGAAACCAGGAAGGAGGATAACATTTGAAATGTAAATAAACAAAATAACCAGTAAAACATCAAAATATTGTTTTAAAGGAAATGTTTTCAATTTGGAGAAGCAAATTGTAGACTGGTTCCTTTATTGCACTATGAGAAGTTTTCACATCAAATCTATTCAAAATCTCTTGGTATAACTAGAAAATGTAATCTTAAGCTATATGGAAGATAATTTTACTATATTGATAATTTCTTCGGTGTGAGTGTGTTCATCAAAAGTAAGAAATCCTTCAGCCTTTGGAAATACTCATCAAAGTTTTTAGGTATTAATTGTGATAGGTTTAATAAACTAAAATATAGTTCTAAACACCTTTATATCCCATATGTAAAAACTCACGTATATCCCTTATGTGCTTTTTAAATACAGATATTCTCCTAGTTCTGTCAGTTATCAGCTTGACACAACCCAGAGTTATAAGAGGAACTTCAAATGAAGAATTGTTTTGTTTAGATTGGCCTATTAGTATATCTGTCTTGACTGATAGTTGATATGAAAGGACCCAGCCCACTATGAGTGGTGCCAGAAAAGTGAACCTGGGTTGTATAATAAAGCTTTCTGAACACAAGCAATGGAAAGAACACCAGAAAGAAAGATTCCTCCATGGCTTCTGCTTCAAGTCTCTGCCCTGGTGGAGTGGCGGCCCTGCTAGTGTTCCTGACATGACTTTTCTCAATGATGGACCCTGACCTGTGAGAATAAATAAATCCTTTCCTCACTAAGTTGCCCTTAGACATGGTGCTTATCACAGCAACAAAAAATCAAGCTAGTAATCATTAATGAAAAGTCGTAAACTCAATGATTCTAAGATTATGATATTAAAGAGCCTATACCTTTCTTTTTAAGACACTTTTACATATTACCACTTTTATTTATCCTCTTATATATTTGCAACGATAGTGAGAACCAACATATGAATCTGGTAACTTCATAAACACTAAGTTGCAATGTGAAACAAGCTTACCTGGGGAATGAAGTAGTTTCTGAATTTTACATCATGGGTTACTGAATGATGCAGGTTTGTGCAGATGAGGTCAATATATCTCTGGATCTCATGCACTGTAGCATTGGTGTAGGGCATATGGCTCCTGTCCTGCATGCAGGGGCTCTGGTTTCTGCCAGCTACATGTTCTGTCTCTTCCTGGACTTTAGCTAGTAAGACAAAGTAGAAAAGGATGTAATGGAAGAAAACTGTCACAACTGCCACATGTCAGTGTAACATGGAGGATGAGGAAAGTGTCCCAACAGCATCATAGGCCCTAAGAACATCTACACTTGCAATGCCACAAGGAAATATAACACCTAAAAACCAGGCATTCATTAAGTAGATATACTTGTACATATTATCTACCATACTGGAAAATCAATGCAAATAAGAATGATTAAATACTTCACTATACAAGTATCTTACAAATATGAATGAATACATTGCTATCCCTACATATTTAAAAAAAAAAAAAAAACAGAAAATAAGAACTAGTGTTGTAAATGCTTTCCAAAATGCGCAAACTTAAACACAGTAGAGCTGACAGCCAAGACAGAGTAAGCAAGACCTTCATAATTCCAGCTTTATAAATATGTCTGACAGATATACTGGGACAGAAGGCTGCAGATGGATGCTCCAACTTTACAGCAATTACCGGGTAGCCGTCCCTGTAGCCTGCTGTCTGTCAATTCATGGTCGAGGAAACTGCTTGCCTGCACATCCTACTTATTCAGGTAATATTTACTCCTTAGGCCTCTAATAGGGTTGAAGATTATATAGTTACAGTCTCACAATTAAGCTTATGTTTTTGAGGGTTTAGGACTATGTCTTAGGTGTAAAAAGATGTTTTTAGGATGGTAATACAGGTAAGGATAGAAACTGAGTTAAAAACAAACAATAAACAAAACAAGATAGGGTAGAAAATTAAATATTTTTTAAAACTGCCAAATGCAGTAGACTGGTCATTATAAATGTAAATCTTAATATATAGTTTTCGTAATTCTCTCAGAATTCTCACATTTGTATGTAGTTTTTATTTAAAAGTAAAAGAGCTTTTTATTGGGCTAAAAGGGGGAATTGTAGAGAAGATATCATGAATCTATATGGATGTGGCACCTGTCAATAACAAATTTGATGGCCTATAACTTAGGCAGGAAATAGGACATGAGACATCCAGAAGGCAGAATGAATGCTGGAACAGTGCCATGTATGGGAGATTTATCCAAGAAAACATGATGAGATGGATGCATGGTATCTGAACATAGGTAATCAGCCACATGGAAGAAGGTAGGTTAGAGTAAATGCATTATTTTAAGTTATACTCTAGTCAGAGAAGAGTTCAGCTATTTGGAGAACTTACTGGTAAATATATAAAAAAGACTTCACGTCAAATCAAATTAGCATAAGGTAGTAATTGAATTCTATTGGCTGATGAATGTGTGTGTGTTCTTATCTGAAAATTCACAATGATTCTCGGTATTTTCCTCTTATGCCAAATGCACTCCCTTTGAAACATTCTTTAAGTGCCATGGGCAATTTATGTGTACATTCAGAGGTTATTGGCATCTCTGTACCAATATCATACAGTTTTTATCACTATTGCTCTGTAATACAGCTTGGTCAGGGATGGTAATTCCCCCAGAAGTTCTTTTATTGTTGAGAATAGTTTCACTATCTTGGGGTTTTTTGTTATTCCAATTGAATTTACTCTTTCTAATTCTATGAAACATTGAGTTGGAATTTCGATGGAGATTGCATTGAACCTGTAGATTGCTTTTATCAAGACGGCCATTTTTATTATATTAATCCTGTCAATCCATGAGCACGGGAGAGCTTTGCATCTTCTGAGGTCTTCTTCGAATTCTTTCTTCAGAGACTTGAAGTTCTTGTCATACAGATCTTTCACTTGCATGGTTAGAGTCACACCAAGATACTTTATATTGCTTGTGACAATTGTGAAGGGTGTCACTTCACTAATTTCTTTCTCAGCCTGTTTATCCTCTGAGTAGAGGAATGCTTCTGATTTGTTTGAGTTAATTTTATATCTAGCCACTTTGCTGAAGTGGTTTATCAGCTGTGAGAATTTTCTGGTGGAATTTTGGGGTCACTTAAGTATACAATCATATCATCTGCAAATAGTGATATTTTGATTTCTTCTGTTACAATTTGTATCCCTTTGACCTCCTTTTGTTGTCTAATTACTCTAGCTAAAACTTCAAGTCCTATATTGAATAGATATGGAGAGAGTGGGCAGCCTTGTCTAGTCCCTGATTTTAGTGGGATTGCTTCAAGTTTCTCTACATTTAGTTTGATGTTGGCTACTGGTTTGCTGTATATTGCTTTTGGCATTTCTACTGTTTTACTACACTATTTACAAATAATTTCTTAAAGTTCCATTTAAAGGAGATAAGGAATCACTTATTTATCGCTACATGTAAAATAGACAATTTCCTCAAACACATACCCCAACACTCTTCTCTCTCTCTCTCTCTCTCTCTCTCTCTCTCTCTCTCTCTCTCGCACACATACATACATTCTCTCTTTCCTGGAGGACAGTTATAAATTTCACCATACATGTGCTCATTCTTATATCAGTATAACTTTATTAATATTTCTTACATGTAAGGAAATGATTTTGTTACATCTTTTATACATTCTTAGACATAAAACACTTATTTAAATTCCTAATATTGGATACTAGCTTAGAACTATTACAAATGCTCGAGTATGTTTCAAACCCTAGAAATAATTTTTAATTATTAGAATTCATCCAGTTGTCACTCCTGTCTCTCTTCTGTCTAAGATTTCTCATACACACATTATCTACTCTCTATCCTGAAGCCAAAATGAGAAGGGTTGCTATGAGAAATCTTGGCACTGTCCCTGAATTCCTCCTAAATGTGTATAACTCACCACTCTCACATGTGCTAGAGCGGGTATGATCCCATCCAACAAGGTTGCTCACTAGAGCCTAAAAATGTCAGTGTTATACATGCCAGCCTTCAAAACTAGGAGCTAAGTATTATTTTCTTTATAAAGTATACAGTCTCCATTATTTTGTTATGATGAAAAAAATACACTATGACACATACATGACACTGTGTGCCTCAGGAAAACAGTATATCAGCCTACACAATAGTAAGTGACATGTGCCTGCTATAAACACCACCTAATCACCTTACACAGTAGGGTCACTAAATTCAGAGCAACAAGCTACTGATACTGTTTACAGGGTCTTATTTCTCTCAGTCACTCTCCCATATTGTGAAAACTTGCCTCATTTTTATTTCTTCCTCATATGTACATGTTACATCTAGCAACAGAGCAATTTCAGTAATGGGGTTTCTCCAAGAGACCCAATGAGGGACATGGGTAGTGCCTTTCCAGCATCTATGTTGAGTTTCACAGCTCCTTGTCTGCAGTCATACCTGTGATGTCCACATACTTCAGCAGCAGCAGGAGTCCATACCTCAAAGTGGTACTTGTTGTTTCTGTTCCGGCTCCAAACAAGTTAGTTACAGTAGCCACCAAGCTCTCATGCGTAAACTCAGACTTGGGATTGTGCTTTTCCTAGGATTTATGTAGATATTACTTTGGTTTGCTGGCATGCTTAATTACAATGAATAAAATATAATTCAGGTGGTTCTTAAAGATAAGAAAAAATGCAAAGTCTGATACTAAAACTACAATAACTAGACAGAATAGTAATAAGTGTTATTAGTTTACCGACTCCTTATTTCCCTTCCTTTAAAATTGTTACAATAGTGGAGTGTCAATGTTCTCACCACAAACAAATGATATTCACGTAAGGTAATGGATATGTAAATGGACCTGATTTGATCATTTCATAATATTGTGGAACAAAGTACCACATTGTATCCAAAGATATATTAAATTTTATACATATATATATATATATATATATATATATATATATATATATATATAAACTTTGAAGCAATGTAGTCAGTATTCCACCACTTTGACAATATACCAGAATCCCAACTTATAAGAAAGGAAAAAGAGTCACTGCTGTTCATCATCCAGCTGCTTGGTCCTTGACCACCAGTTTCTTCCCATTATTACCTCCTCTTACTTCATTCCCTGTGATGACCTGAGCAGTTCAACTGAAACTCCATGGAAATTGCTCTGCCGATCACCTTGTCAATGCTTTGTTCTCCCTTTGACTAATGAGCTTCACCTCTCTCACTAATGATACAAGTGGTGATGAGAAATAGTGGCTGCTCACAAGCTGGATTTCTTCTCCAGCTCCTTTTAACTTCTTCTGTTCTTTGCCTCCCTCAGTTCAAGCAGTCTGTATGTACTTACACATGTCTTTATTATGTCTATATTATGCTTCTTGCCCAGTTTTGAAATAGCCACTATCGCTATTCTTTTATATTTGTAATACTTTATTAATTCTTTGAAAATTATTTTATTCTTTGAGAATTTTATTTAGTCTTATAATGCACTTTGATCCTACTTAACTCTCCTCCTCCTGACTCCTCCCAGATCCATTCCCATCTCTCCATCCCCTCTCAACTTCTTGTTATTTTTTCATAACACATGAAATACAATTTATGCCCACATACACATGTGTGTATGACAGACTTGCCAGGGACCACATCCTTTAAAAAAAATGCCAATTCCCCATATCCCCAGAAGCCATCAATTGTTAACAGGTCCTCAACTAAGAATGGAGACTGGATGGGTCGTGTGGCAATTTTGAACAGGCAGCAACAGCAGCTGAGTACATAAGTGTGTCAGTCCTTCCTAAATGAACTGTTCGGGTCCAGTCCTCCCTGATCTTTGGCTCCTGGAATCTTTCCACCACAATTCTGCAATGGTTGCTGAACCTTCCCTACCATTATTCTAAATGACCATATCAATCCTTTCTCTTGGTTAAACTTCCCAAGGCAGAGAACGCTTCTTACTATTGAGCTTTCCAACATAGATCCTGCTATTTGCAGCATCCATCCCATTAAATAAAACAAAGCTAATGGACTATGACAAAGCCAAATATTAGACAGAGCAAGGGGAACAGTGCAGAAGAGTGGAAAATGACTGTAGAAGCTAGGAGTCTGAGGCCACCAGAAGACCAGTGCCCACAGAATCAACTAAGCAGGGATCATAGGGACTCACAGAGACTGGAGCAACAATCACAGAGCCTATATGAGTCTGAGCTAAATCCTCTGCATATATGGTATGGTTGTGTGGCTTGGTGTTTTTGTGGGATTCCTAAGAGTCTGGGTGGGGGTGGAAGAGTGTCTGACTCTATTGCCTGCTCTTGGGACACTTTTCCTTCTACTAACTTGCTATGTCCAGCCTTGATATGAGGCTTTGTAACTGGTTAAGTCATCTTCCAATGAAATCCCTGGGAGGCCTGCTCTTTTCTGAAGGGAAACAAAGGAATAGGTCTGTGGGAGAAGGCAGGGCAGTGACTAGGAGGAATGGAAAGAGGAGTAACTGTGGTCAGGATGTAATGCATGAGAAAAGAATACATTTTTAAAACACCTGGGTGAACTTGAGGAGAAACATTTCAGTGTACACGGTGTATATGAAGGGAAATGATGACAGAGACTTCACTATCTCTGTCAATAATTTTCAAATTACTAAAGCATCTTTCATGTACTCTCTCATTTTTGCCTCCAGTCTTAAACTACAGAAAGGTCATGAGTCTCCTGAATGACACAAACTGTGAGGTCAAGGCAGTTCAGTCATCCAGAGATAGAGCAGAGTCACTTCCTGTAACTTCTACCACTAACAGTTGGCCTCAGGAAAAAAATCAATCATGTTTTTTAGCCTGGAAGGGCTCAAAGATATCATGAAACTCTATTCCACATTTTATAGAAAAGTACTTATCTATAACAGTGGTCAAATGACTCCTATAAATTCACGTAACTATCTTCTACAGAGTACAATGACATCTGGGTAGATGGTGATGTTATTGAACATGACAGCCCAACAGAGTTATGTTTTATACACCCCAGATGTCAATCATCTTAATGACCTGACCTAGACTACCTTCTCAGCTGAGCCCCAACTTCAGCTAGTCTGAGTTTTTGTTTGCAAGCCCCAGTTCTCAGAAATTCCTGGCAGCATCTGTGCTCCAAAACATTCTCTACCTTTGATATCCTCAATTACAGCTGGGGCTGCCAAGATGGCCTAGTGGTTAAGAGCACTGACTGCTCTTCCAGACATCCTGTGTTCAATTCCTACCAACCACACAGTGGTTCATAACCATATATAATGTGACTTGATGCCCTCTTCCGGCTTGCAAATAAAGTACCCATATGAATTAAATAAATAAATTTTGAAAAAAGAATCATCCTAAGTAATGGGATGAATATGACTTTAACTTTGATTGACTGACAAGCCTGTTGGGGATAAAAGGATTTCAACAAGCCCGTAGACAGCCATCAAGAACCTGGGCATGCCTCTGCAAGGACCAAGGTATTGCTTGGACTTTTGTGGTTTCATGGGCTCCAGGCATTTGTGTTCTTTTCTGAAGAATAAAGTCCTCTGATGTCTAATGCCATCTGTAATATCCCAAGAGGACAGTGATGTAGAAATATTCTCTTTGTGGGTTGCCAGGATACATCCCTCCATACATATACCCCCTGCTCCAAAACACACACACACACACACACACACACACACACACACACACGAGAGGGGGGGAAGGGGCTGAAAAGTATGCAGAAATGACAGGAGGGGGGAGATTAGTGAGGAAGGGAAGTAAGGAAGAAGGGAGAGAGGAAGAAAAAAGAAAGTTGTACATTGCATCTCTGAAATGTCTGAAAAGTGATTAGTCCAAATAGTGCTATGGCCTTCTCAGAGAAAAAATCCTAGATGCCTCCTTAGAAAGGAAGGCCTTGACCTCAACTGTATCCATGATGTGCTCAAGAGCTTGAAGTTTTCATTAAATTTATCCATCAAGTTCAGAATGATCTGATATTTATAATCAAAGCATTCATGTAAAATAAGGGAGCAGATCACATTGCAGGGAGCACAGCCCAGAATAAAGGTAAGATTGGGGGAGGGCATGGAGAATGGGAAATATTGAATAAAACTAAATGTTAATACATGTACATTAAAGACTCTTTAATAGAATGTTGATGTATTTTATGAATTAATAAATTCCATGAGGGGCCTAGAGAGGTGGCTCAGAGGTTAAAGGCACTAAATGTTCTTCCAGAAAGCCCAGGTTCAAATAGCAGCATCTACAAAGCTGTCTGTAACTCCAAGATCTAACCCAGATATATATGCAGTCAAAACACCTATGCACATAAAATGAAGTAAGTAGATTAAAAATAAAAACATGATATCCAGGTAGTGGTGGAACACACCTTTAAACTCAGCAGTTGTGAGGCAGCAGCAAGCAGGTATCTGTGAGTTCGAGGCCAGCATGCTCTACAGAGCCTGTTCTAGCAGAGCCAGGAAAGTTAAATAGAGAAACCCTTTCTCAAAAACACCATCAATAAATAATAAAATAAGTTCCTAGAAAGTCTCTATTAGGTAGAACTACAGCATACTGTAAACCAGCACATTGCTTTTCTCAGACCTGATTTAATAACTCCTCCTAATCGAAATGTAAACTGAATAAATAAATGAATTAATGGGGGAAAAAAGCCAACTCCTTCTAACCTTGTTTCTGGATGGTTACCCGAACATTATGTTAGTGTCTCTGCCTTTGTTTACACATTGGTCCCAAGTGACCTCTTTAGCACGCAAAAGAAGAATGATGTGAAAGAGATGCTTTTTAAAATAGGCATGAACTGGCTGGTTTTGTGTCAACTTGACACAAGCTGGAGTTATCACAGAGAAAGGAGTTTCAGTTGAGAAAATGCCTCTATGAAATCCAGCAGTAAGGAATTTTCTCAATTAGTGATTAAGGGGGGAGGGCCCTTTGTGGGTGGTACCATCTGTGGGCTGGTAGTCTTGGGTTCTATAAGAAAGCCAGCTGAGCAAGCCAGGAGAAGCAGGCAAGCCAGTAAGTGACATCCCTCCTCGGCCCCTGCATCAGCTCCTGCTTCCTGATCTTCTTGAGTTCCAGTCCTGATTTCCTTTCATGATGAACAACAACATGGAGGTGTAAGCAAATAAACCCTTTCCTCCCCAACTTGCTTCTAGGTCATGACTGTGCAGGAATAGAAACCTTGACTAAGACAAGGCATTAATTTGTTTCTTTGTTTGTTTGTTTGTTTGTTTGTTATTATTTACATTTCAATGTTGTCCCCCTTCCCAGTATCCCCTCCAAAAAAAAAAAAAACCCATACCAGTCCCCCTCCCCTTTGCCTCCCACTCACTCCTACCTCACTACTTTAGCATGAACCTGTGCTGGGGCATCAACCCACCACAGCACCAAGAGCCTCCCCTCCTATTGATGCCAGATAAGGCAATTCTCTGATACATATGCATCTGGAGCCATGGATCCCTCCACATGTACTCTTTGGTTGGTGGTCTAGTCCCTGGGAGGTCTGGGGTGCTACACATAGTGGTACTCACCTGTAATTCCAGAACTCAGGAGATACAAGAAGAGAGCTGAGAGTTCTCCACCTCCACCAGTCCGAAAGTTCTAGGCCAGTCAGGACTACACAACAAGACCCTTGTCTCAAAAGAAGAAAGAGGAGGAAGATGAAGAAGAGGAGGGGGAGGAAGAGGAGGAAGATAAGGAAGTGGAGGAGGTAGAA
>CM052703.1:21252788-21282317 GCA_028551405.1 Uromys caudimaculatus
ACGTATATCCCTTATGTGCTTTTTAAATACAGATATTCTTCTAGTTCTGTCAGCTATCAGCTTGACACAACCCAGAGTTATAAGAGGAACTTCAAATGAAGAATTGTTTTGTTTAGATTGGCCTATTAGTATACCTGTCTTGACTGATAGTTGATATGAAAGGACCCAGCCCAGTATGAGTGGTGCCAGAAAAGTGAACCTGGGTTGTATAATAAAGCTTTCTGAACACAAGCAATGGAAAGAACACCAGAAAGAAAGATTCCTCCATGGCTTCTGCTTCAAGTCTCTGCCCTGGTGGAGTGGCGGCCCTGCTAGTGTTCCTGACATGACTTTTCTCAATGATGGACTCTGACCTGTGAGAATAAATAAATCCTTTCCTCGCTAAGTTGTCCTTAGTCATGGTGCTTATCACAGCAACAAAAAATCAAGCTAGTAATCATTAATGAAAAGTCGTAAACTCAATGATTCTAAGATTATGATATTAAAGAGCCTATACCTTTCTTTTTAAGACACTTTTACATATTACTACTTTTAATTCTTCTCTTATATATTTGCAACCATAGTGAGAACCAACATATGAATCTGGCAACTTCATAAACACTAAGTTGCATTGTGAAACAAGCTTACCTGGGGAATGAAGTAGTTTCTGAATTTTACATCATGGGTCACTGAATGAGGCAGGTTTGTGCAGATGAGGTCAATATATCTCTGGATCTCATGCACTGTAGCATCCGTGTAGGGCATATGGCTCCTGTCCTGCATGCAGGGGCTCCAGTTTCTGCCAGCTACATGTTCTGTCTCTTCCTGGACTTTAGCTAGTAAGACAAAGTAGAAAATGATGTAATAGAAGAAAACTGTCACAACTGCCACATGTCAGTGTAACATGGAGCATGAGGAAAGTTTCCCAAGAGCATCATAGGCCCTAAGAACATCTACACTTGCAATGCCACAAGGAAATATAACACCTAAAAACCAGGCATTCATTAAGTAGATATACTTGTACATAATATCTACCATACTGGAAAATCAATGCAAATATGAATGATTAAATACTTCACTATACAAGTATCCTACAAATATGAACGAATACATTGCTATCCCTACATATTAAAAAAAAAAAAAAAAAACACAGAAAATAAGAACTAGTGTCGTAAATGCTTTCCAAAATGTACAAACTTAAACACAGGAGAGCTGACGGTTGAATTCTGCCAAGACAGAGTAAGCAAGACCTTCATAATTCCGGCTTTATAAATATGTCTGACAGATATACTGGGACAGAAGGCTGCAGATGGATGCTCCAACTTTACAGAGATTACCGGGTAGCTGTCCCTATAGCCTGCTGTCTGTCAATTCATGGTCGAGGAAACTGCTTGCCTGCACATCCTACTTATTCAGGTAATATTTACTCCTTAGGTCTCTAATAGGGTTGAAGATTATATAGTTATAGTCTTGCAATTAATCTTACTTTTTTGAGGGTTTAGGACTATGTCTTAGGTGTAAAAAGATGTTTTTAGGTTGGTAATACAGGTCAGGATAGAAACTGAGTTAAAAACAAACATTAAACACAACAAGATAGGGTAGAAAATTAAATATTTTTTAAAACTGCCAAATGCAGTAAACTGGTCATTATAAATGTAAATCTTAATATATAGTTTTCGTAATTGTCTCAGAATTCTCACATTTGTATGTAGTTTTTATTTAAAAGTAAAAGAGCTTTTTATTGGGCTAAAAGGGGGAATTGTAGAGAAGATATTGTGACTGTATATGGATGTGGCACCCGTCAATAATAAACTTGATGGCCTATAACTTAGGCAGGAAATAGGACGTGAGACATCCAGAAGGCAGAATGAATGCTGGAACTGTGCCATGTATGGGAGATTTATCCAAGAAAATGTGATGAGATGGACGCATGGTATCTAAATATAGGTAATCAGCCACATGGCAGAAGGTAGGTTAGAGTAAATGTATTATTTTAAGTTATAATTTAGTCAGAGAAGAGTTCAGCTATTTGGAGAAGTTACTGGTAAATATATAAAAAAGAATTCATGTCAAATCAAATTAGCATAAGGTAGTAATTGAATTCTATTGGCTAGTGAATGTGTATGTGTGTGTGTGTTCTTATCTGAAAATTCACAATGATTCTTGGTATTTTCCTCATATGCCAAATGCACTCCCTTTGAAACATTCTTTAAGTACCTTGGGCAATTTATGTGTGCATTCAGAGGTTATTGGCATCTCTGTACCAATATCATACAGTTTTTATCACTATTGCTCTGTAATACAGCTTGAGTTCAGGGATGGTAATTCCCCCAGAAGTTCTTTTATTGTTGAGAATAGTTTCACTATCCTGGGTTTTTTTGTTATTCCAATTGAATTTGCTCTTTCTAATTCTATGAAACATTGAGTTGGAATTTCAATGGAGATTGCATTGAATCTGTAGATTGCTTTTGTCAGGATGGCCATTTTTACTATATTAATCCTGCCAATCCATGAGCACGGGAGACCTTTCCATCTTCTGAGGTCTTCTTCGATTTCTTTCTTCAGAGACTTGAAGTTCTTGTCATACAGATCTTTCACTTGCATGGTTATAGTCTCACCAAGATACTTTATATTGCTTGTGACAATTGTGAAGGGTGTCATTTCCCTAATTTCTTTCTCAGCCTGTTTATCCTTTGAGTAGAGGAATACTACTGATTTGTTTGAGTTAATTTTATATCTAGCCACTTTGCTGAAGTAGTTTATCAGCTGTGAGAATTTTCTGGTGGAATTTTGGGGTCACTTAAGTATACAATCATATCATCTGCAAATAGTGATATTTTGATTTCTTCTGTTACAATTTGTATCCCTTTGATCTCCTTTTGTGGTCTAATTGCTCTAGCTAAAACTTCAAGTCCTATATTGAATAGATATGGAGAGAGTGGGCAGCCTTGTCTAGTCCCTGATTTTAGTGGGATTGCTTCAAGTTTCTCTACATTTAGTTTGATGTTGGCTACTGGTTTGCTGTATATTGCTTTTGGCATTTCTACTGTTTTACTACACTATTTACAAATAATTTCTTAAACTTCCATTTAAAGGAGATAAGGAATCACTTATTTATTGCTACATGTAAAATAGACAATTTCCCCCAAACACATACTCCGACACTCCTCTCTCTCTCTCTCTCTCTCTCTCTCTCTCTCTCTCTCTCTCTCACATGCACACACGCACGCACACACAAACACACATACACTCGCACACATACATACATTCTCTCTCTCCTGGAGGAGTTATAAATTTCACCATACATGTGCTCATTCTTATATCAGTATAACTTTATTAATATTTCTTGCATGTAAGGAAATGATTTTGTTACAGCTTTTATACATTCTTAGACATAAAAAACTTATTTAAATTCCTAATATTGGATACTAGCTTAGAACTATTACAAATGCTCGAGTATGTTTCAAACCCTAGAAATAATTTTTAATTATTAGAATTCATCCAGTTGTCACTCCTGTCTCTCTTCTGTCTAAGATTCCTCATACACACATTATCTACTGTCTATCCTGAAGCCAAAATGAGAAGAGTTGCTATGAGAAATCTTGGCACTGTCCCTGAATTCCTCCTAAATGTGTATAACTCACCACTCTCACATGTGCTAGAGCGGTTATGATCCCATCCAACAAGGTTGCTCACCAGAGCCTAAAAATGTCAGTGTTATACATGCCAGTCTTCAAAACTAGGAGCTAAGTATTATTTTCTTTATAAAGTATACAGTCTCCACTATTTTGTTATGATGAAAAAAATACACTATGACACATACATGACACTGTATGCCTCAGGAAAACAGTATATCAGCCTACACAACAGTAAGTGACATGTGACTGCTATAAACACCACCCAATCACCTTACAGAGTAAGGTCACTAAATTCAAAGCAACAAGCTACTGATACTGTTTACAGGGTCTTGTTTCTCTCAGTCACTCTCCCATATTGTGAAAACTTGCCTCATTTTTATTTCTTCCTCATATGTAAATGTTACAGTTAGCAACAGAGCAATTTCAGTAATGGGGTTTCTCCAAGAGACCCAATGAGGGACATGGGTAGTGCCTTTCCAGCATCTACGTTGAGTTTCACAGCTCCTTGTCTGCAGTCATACCTGTGATGTCCACATGCTTCAGCAGCAGCAGGAGTCCATACTTCAAAGTGGTACTTGTTTCAGTTCCGGCTCCAAACAAGTTAGTTACAGTAGCCACCAGGCTCTCATGGGTAAACTCAGAATTGGGATTGTGCTTTTCTTAGGATTTATGTAGGTATTATTTTGGTTTGCTGGCATGCTTAATTATAATGAATAAAATATAAATCAGGTGGTTCTCAAAGATAAGAAACAATGCAAAGTCTGGTACTAAAACTACAATAACTAGACAGGATAGTAATAAGTGTTATTAGTTTATCCACTCCTTATTTCCCTTCCTTTAAAATTGTTACAATAGTGGAGTGTCAGTGTTCTCACCACAAACAAATGATATTCACGTAAGGTAATGGATATGTAAATGGGCCTGATTTGATCCTTTCATAATATTGTGGGACAAAGTACCACATTGTATACAAAGATATATTAAATTATATATATATAAACTTTGAAGCAATATAGTCAGTATTCCACCACTTTGACAATATACCAGAATCCCAACTTATAAGAAGAAAGGAAAAAGAGTCACTGCTGTTCATCATCCAGCTCCTTGGTCCTTGACCACCAGTTTCTTCCCATTATTACCTCCTCTTACTTCATTCCCTGTGATGACCTGAACAGTTCAACTGAAACTCCATGGAAATTGCTCTGCCAATCACCTTGTCAATGCTTTGTTCTCCCTTTGACTAATGAGCTTCACCTCTCTGACTAATGATACAAGTGGTGATGAGAAATAGTAGCTGCTTACAAGCTGGATTTCTTCTCCTGCAACTTTTAGCTTCTTCTGTTCTTTGCCTCCCCTCAGTTCAAGAAGGGTGTTAGTACTTACACATGTCTTTATTATATCTATATTCTGCTTCTTACCCACCTTTAAAATAGCCACTATCACTATTCTTTTATATTTGTAATATTATATTAATTCTTTGAGAATCATTTTGTTCTTTGAGAATTTTATTTAGTCTTATAATGCACTTTGATCCCACATGACTCTCCTCCTCCTGACTTCTCCCAGATCCATTCCCATCTCTCCATCCCCTCTCAACTTCTTGTTATTTTTTCATAACACATGAAATACAATTTATGCCCACATACACATGTGTGTATGACAGACTTGCCAGGGACCACATCCTTTAAAAAAAATGCCAATTCCCCATATCCCCAGAAGCCATCAATTGTTAACAGGTCCTCAACTAAGAATGGAGACTGGATTGGTCATGTGTCAATTTTGAACAGGCAGTCACAGCAGCTGAGTACATAAGTGTGTCAGTCCTTCCTAAATGAACTGTTTGGGTCCAGTCCTCCCTGATCTTTGGCTCCTAGAATCTTTCCACCACAATTCTGCAATGGTTGCTGAAAATTCCCTACCACTATTCTAAATGACCATATCAATCCTTTCCTCTTTGGTTAAACTTACCAAGGCAGAGAACGCTTCTTACTATTGAACTTTCCAACATAGATCCTGCTATTTGCAGCATCCATCCCATTAACTAAAACAAAGCTGATGGACTATGAGAATATAAAATGAACACCTAGAATTTATTTCTGAATCTACACATCTACAATCTAGAGATGTATCAAGCTTAAGTACTTACCATATAGTTCATCCTATAGAGTTCACAGGAAATTTACCCTGAGTATTATCTGCATTAGACTCCTTTTCAGGCTCATAGGTACAGATTTCCATACCAATATGTAGTTTGTAGAGAGTTTGAAAAACACTTCCACCTCCTCATCTGTGGAGAATCATTTCCAGCGATACTCAACCATGGACCTCTGCCCTATCTCTTCACCACATCACTTTATTGTGCCCAGGTGAAATCCTCTCCCATGTTCCTCACTGAAAATACTTGAAAATCTGAACCAAATATCAGCTCATCTAAGAAACTAGCCCAGAAGGTTTCTTCTCTTTCTCCCACATACTCTGATATAAACCACGTCGCCTTTTATTTCAATGCTGAGTACTTTTAATATCTGACTTGTTTGTTTTTCTACTTCACATGGTGCGTATTCTCTTTGTACTCAGACAGCTTGTTAGTACCTAAAAGCTTTGCCCAAATGTTCCAGTTATATAAGAATGTAATTTTAAACCCTCCATGGTTATTATTCCAGTTCCATACACACAGCAGATACTTAAAGTTTTTAACAAGTACTTCTTCACTGAACAGCAATACATTCCTAATAATCACAGAAACGATCGATAAATCAGATAATGGAAACCAACAAATAATATTTTACCTGTTCCATTTTGATCAAGAAACAATCAATGAAGTCCTAAGGACTGTCCATGTCCAAGGACTGTTGGTATTCTTTTCCTTTCTCCAAAACATAGTTTTTTATATAGGAGAAAATCTTAAGTAGTTGGTTATGATTTCCAGGGAAATAATCAATAATCGCAGGGAAAGTATTGCAGACCTTGAAGATTAAAGACCATTAATTAAACTAAAGCGATGAGCACCATGACCCAGGTTAACAGCTAGAGTGACAAAGCCAAACATTAGGCAGAGCAAGGGGAACACTGCAGAAGAGTAGAAAATGACTGTAGAAGCTAGGAGTTTGAGGCCACCAGAAGACCAGTGCCCACAGAATCAACTAAGCAGGGATCATAGGGACTCACAGAGACTGGAGCAACAATCACAGAGCCTGTATGAGTCTGAGCTAAATCCTCTGCATATATGGTATGGTTGTGTGGCTTGGTGTTTTTGTGGGATTCCTAAGAGTCTGAGTGGGGGTAGGACTGTCTCTGACTCTATTGCCTGCTCCTGGGACACTTTTCCTTCTATTGGTTGCTGTGTCCAGCCTTGATATGAGGCTTTGTAAGAGGTTAAGTCATCTTCCAATGATATCCCTGGGAGGCCTGCTCTTTTCTGAAGGGAAACAAAGGAATAGGTCTGTGGGAGAAGGCAGGGCAGTGACTAGGAGGACTAGAAAGAGGAGTAACTGTGGTCAGGATGTAATGCATGAGAAAAGAATACATTTTTAAAAAACTAGTGTGAACATGAGGAAAAACATTTCAGTGTACATGATGTATATAAAGGGAAATGCTGACAGAGACTGCACTGAACTGACACATGACCAGGGATGATAAGCATCTCCAACAATCAAGCCAATAATTTTTAAATTACTAAAGCATCTTTCATCTACTCTCTTATTTTTACCTCCAGTCTTAAACTACAGAAAGGTCATGAGTCTCCTGAATGAGACAAACTACGAGGTTAAGGAAGTTCAGTCATCCAGAGATAGAGCAGAGTCACTCCCTGTTACTTCTACCACTAACAGTTGGCCTCAGGAATAAATTCAATAAAGTTTTATAGCCAGGAAGGACTTAAAGATATCATGATACTTGATTCCACATTTTATAGACAAGCACTTATCTACAACAGTGGTCAAACTTCTATAAAATAATGTAACTATCTTCTACAGAGTAGGATGACATCTGAGTAGATGGTGATGTTACTGAACACGACAGCCCAACAGAGTTATGTTTTATACACCCCAGATGTCAATCATCTTAATGACACGACCTAGACTACCTTCTCAGATAGAGCCCCAACTTCAGCTAGTCTGAGTTTTTGTTTTGGAAGCCCCAGTTCTCAGAAATTCCTGGCAACATCTGTGCTTCAAAACATTCTCTACCTTTGATATCTTCAATTACAGCTGGGGCTGCCAAGATGGCTCAGTGGTTAAGAGCACTGGCTGCTCTTCCAGACATCCTGAGTTCAATTCCTACCAACCACACAGTGGTTCATAACCATCTATAATGTGACCTGATGCCCTCTTCTGGTTTGCAAATAAAGCACTCATATGCATTAAATAAATAGTTTTTTAAAAAGAATCATGCTAAGTAATGGGATGAAAATGACTTTAACTTTGATTGGCTGACAATCCTGTTGGAGGATAGAAGGATTTCAACAAGCCCCTAGACAGCCATCAAGAACCTGGGCATGCCTCTGCAAGGACCAAGGTACTCCTTGGACTTTATGGTTTCATGGGCTCCAGGCATTTGTGTTCTTTTCTGAAGAATAAAGTCCTCTGATGTCTAATGCCATCTGTAATATCCCAAGAGGACAGTGATGTGGAAACATTCTCTTTGTGGGTTGCCAGGACACATCCCTCCACACATATACCCCCGGCTCCAAAACACACACACACACACACACACACACACACACACACACACACACACACACACGAGAGCGGGGAGGCTGAAAAGTATGCAGAAATGACAGAAGGAGGGGGGAGATTAGGGAGGAAGGGAGGGAAGGAGGAAGGGAGAGAGGAAGAAAAAAGAAAGTTGTACATTGCATCTATGAAATGTCTGAAAAGAGATTAGTCCAAATAGTGCTGTGGCCTTCTCAGAGAAAAAATCCTAGATGCCTCCTTAGAAAGGAAGGCCTTGACCTCAACTGTATCCATGATGTGCTCAAGAGCTTGAAGTTTTCATTAAATTTATCCATCAAGTTCAGAAAAGTCTGATCTTTATAATCAAAGCATTTCTGGAAAATAATGGAGCAGATGACATCGAAGGGAGCACAGCCCAGAATAAAGGTCAGATCCCGGGGGGGGGGGGCATGAACAATGGGAAATATTGAACAAAACTAAATGTTAATACATGTAAATTAAAGACTCTTTAATAGAATATTGATGTATTTTGTGAATTAATAAATTCCAGAAGTGGACTGGAGAAGTGGCTCAGAGGTTATGGGTACTAAATGTTCTTCCAGAGGGCCCAGGTTCAAATAGCAGCATCCACAAAGCTGTCTGTGACTCCAAGATCTAACCCAGATATACATGCAGGCCAAATACCGATGCACATAAAATGAAGTAAGTAGATTAAAAATAAAAACATGTTATCCAGGTAGTGGTGGTACACCCCTTTAAACTCAGCAGTTGTGAGGCAGCAGCAGGCAGATATCTGTGAGTTCAAGGCCACATGCTCTAGCATGGCCAAGGCAGTTACATAGAGAAACCCTTTCTCAAAAAAAAAACAATCAATAAATAATAAAATAAGTTCCTAGAAATTCTCTATTAGGCAGAACTATGGCATATTGTAAACCAGCACACTGCTTTTCTCAGACCTGATTTAATAACTCCTCCTAATTGGGATGTAAACTGAATAAATAAATGAATTAATGGGGGGAAAAAAACAACTCTTTCTAGCCTTGTTTCTGGATGGTTATCTGAACATTACATTAGTGTCTCTGCCTTTGTTTACACATTGGCCCCAAGTGACCTCTTTAGCAAGCAAACGAAGAATGATGTGAAAAAGATGCTTTTTAAAATAGGCATGGATTGGCTGGTTTTGTGTCAACTTGACACAAGCTGGAGTTATCACAGAGAAAGGAGTTTCAGTTGAGAACACCCTTTGTGGGTGGTACCATCTGTGGGCTGGTAGTCTTGGGCTCTATAAGAAAGCCAGCTGAGCAAGCCAGGAGAAGTAAGCAAGCCAGTAAGTTACATCCCTCCATGGCCTCTGCATCAGCTCCTGCTTCGTGATCTTCTTGAGTTCCACTCCTGAATTCATTTCATGATGAACAGCAACATGGAAGTGTAAGCTGAATAAACCATTTCCTCCCCATTTTGCTTCTTGGTAATGATGTTTGTGCAGGAATAGAAACCCTGACTAAGACAAGGCATTAATTTGTTTGTTTCTTTGTTTGTTTGATTTTATTTACATTTCAATGTTGTCCCTCTTCCCAGTCTCCCCTCCAAAAATAAAGCCCATACCATTTCCCCTCCCCTTTGCCTCCCACCCACTCCTGCCTCACTGCTTTAGCATGAACCTATGCTAGGGCTTCAACCCTCCACAGCACCAAGGGCCTTCCCTCCTATTGATGCCAGATAAGGCAATTCTCTGATACATGTGTATCTGGAGCCATGGATCCCTCCACATGTACTCTTTGATTGGTGCTCTAGTCCCTGAGAGGTCTGGGGTGCTACACATGGTGGTGCCCACCTGTAATTCCAGGACTCAGGAGATACAAGAAGAGAGCTGAGAGTTCTCCACCTCCACCAGTCTGAAAGTTCTAGGCCAATCAGGACTATACAATAAGACCCTTGTCTCAAAAGAAGAAAGAGGAGGAAGAGGAAGATAAGGAATTGGAGGAGGTAGATGAGGAGGCAGGGAGAAAATGAAACAATTTTAAAGACCTAACAGTTACAAACACAGAACCACATCCCCCTAGAAATCTCATAAATAATTAAATGTTAGTATAGAAAGGAAGAAAATAACAACCTGAAAATCTTTAACACAGATGAATAATTGAAGGAATTGCAAATAGAACCACCAGAAAGGAAAACCAAAAGGAAAAAGATTATAGGAGATGCAGGTATTATGTGGGACAAGTGTAAAAAGTTGTAAAAAACACAAAAAATATTATTTATGGAGAAATGGAGATGACTGACGAGTTGAGAACACTGGCTGCTCTTGCACAAGACCTGAGTTCAATTCCCAGCACTCACATAACACTTTCCAACCATTTATAGCTGTAGTTCCATCAGACCGGATTCCTTATTCCAGTGTACAGACATACATGCAGACAAAACACCAAATTACATAAAGAAATAAAACTTTAATAATATTATTTTTTTTAAGATTTTATTTTATGTACGTGAGTACACTGTAGCTGTCTTCAGACACACCAGAAGGGGGCATCAGATCCCATTACAGACGGTTATGAGCCACCATGTGGTTGCTGAGAATTGAACTCAGGACCTCTGGAAGAGCAGTCTGTGCTCTTAGCTGCTGAGCCATCTCTCCAGCTTCATAACATTAGTTTTTAATTAATAAAAATAAACACATCATGGCCAGATGGTGCAGACAGGTAATCCTAGCTATTCAGGAAGCTGAAGTAGGAGAGATTTAAGTTCTCAGACTGCCTGGGCTACAGTGAGTTTGAGACTATCCTGGACACGTTACAGAGACTCTATCTCAAAACAAAATGCAAATTCAAAGATTTTGTTGTAACTCACTAGTTGAGTACTTTCTTAGCAGATTCAAGACCCTACATTCAATTTCCGGAGCCAGCTTTCAAAAAAGAAAAACAGAACAGAATTATTAGAAAAGAGCTTTGTTTGCCTAAAATAAGTTAATTTTTTTAAATAACATTTCTAATTTAAATCACATACAGGCCAAACATAAGGTTCAATTGATGAGTAGTATCCTTTCCTTCTTATTTCAGAGTTCCAAAACAAAACAGAGAAATTTCCTGTTCAGAAAATGTTTACTATCACCAATCAGAGCTCACATTTGTTTGTCAGAGCACACCCTCTACTGGAGGGTACTACTGCATGACAAACCACCAGCAGACTACAACTTTTTTTTTTGTTATGGTTTATTTATTTTATGTGTATAAGTGCTTTGCCTGTATGGGTGTATGGACATTCTGTGCATGCCTGGTTCCATCAGAGGTAAGCATGGAAATCAGATACCCTAGAGCTGGAGTTATAGCCGGTTATATACCTACAGGTGTGTGTGCTAGTAACCAAACCTAGTTACCTCTTCTTCAAGAGCAACCAATGTGATAAATTCATGCACACTCTCTCCAACCTCTATAAAGTTTTTACTTTCAGCATCACTTTAGCCCATTCCATTACTGCCAGGAAGGAGCGGATTTGCAGCCTTCTTGTTAGCCTGAGTGAAACCATTTTGTGTTAAAGTTAGGCTTGTAAATAACAGTAGGCCAAGGGTGCTGTTTTCTGAGCTTCAGGATTTGGTTTAGGTTCTGTCTCTCAAGAGATGGATTCTTTCCCAGGTCAGGGTGACTCCTTTAAGGTTAGGTGGCTAGCAGAATACAGGTGGTTGCCTTGGTAACATGTCCTTGTGACTAGGAGTCTGTAACTCCTTGGAATTTTCCCAGCCCTGTTGTGTTGTCTGAGTCTTGGTTATGTTGTTTAAGCTTCTTTATCTTTTCATTATAAATTAATGGTGAGAATTAAAATTTTGGGGGCTTGATCAGACATCCTGTCTTGCTCCCAGGTATCTGTGTCCCTTGCCTCTTTTTTCATCCATCAGTTCCCTCCTCAGGACCACGCTGAATACCCCTCAGGCTGGGGCAATTGGCACCCAGTGGTGCAGCTCGAGAAATGGGAAGCGCAGCTAAGGAACATCTCACAACAAAGCCTGACCAGGCACTGCTATTGAGGAGAAAGCATGCAAGCACGCCTGTTGGGGGATCAAAGCACGCAAGCACGCCCACTAAGAGGATCAAGAGATTGTACAGAGTAACCCGCCATGAGACAAATCTGGTGTAAAAGAGGTGAGTGACAATATGGGACAAGAATTAAGCAAGCATGATTTATTTTTACAAGGACTCAAGGAGTCGCTCAAGCCATAAGGTACTAGGGTAAAAAAGAAAGACCTACAGAGGTTTTTTTTGAATTCATAAAAGATGTGTGTCCCTGGTTTCTCCAGGAAAGCACCATAAATGAGAAAAGATGGAATAGAGTAGGAGATTGTTTACAGGATTATTATGAGGTATTTGGGCCAGAAAAGGTGCCTGTGCAGGCTTTTTCTTATTGGAATTTGATTTATGAGGTATTTGGGCCAGAAAAGGTGCCTGTGCAGGCTTTTTCTTATTGGAATTTGATTAATGATGTTCTTAAGATTTATATTCACTCTCCTGATACCCAAAAGGTAGTTAAAGAAGGCAAGAAAGCCCTTCAGAAACTCTCCAGACCACCCTCAGCCTGCTATTCTGTTTCTATTTCTATGCCACCCATTGAGGTTGCAACTGCTCCCCCTCCAGAGGTGCCTTTCCCCTCGCTTTAGGAGGGAGGCCCATGTCATAAAATTTATCCTTCCCTTAAGTCTCTTAAAAAGGCAAAATCTGATGACATTTTGCCCCCTGAAGAGGAACCTTCCATGAGGAAGGAGCTGCCAAAAATCATAACACTGACTGGCCACCACTACCTTGCTTGTTTCGTTTTCCCTCTAAACACCCTTCATGTAGTCGTCCTACCTTTTGTGCTCCTGATCTTGTCTCACTTGACATTTCTAATACCATAGATTCAGCCAAGGTCACTCTCTCACAGGAGAGTGCTACCCTAAGAAGCCTCATTCAGTAGCGTAGGGAACATCTGACACTCATTAAAGAGTTGAGAGTCTTGGAATTGGAAATGCAGTAACTCCCGCTTTCTCCTCCTGTGGCTCTCGACCAGGAAGCCTCCATGCAGTGAAAGGGGAGTGCTGTTTTCAGACCTAAAGTGAAAACAAAAAAGATGCTGGCTCTGTGACTCCTGGTATGTCAAAGGAGAGCGCTCCATACCGAGAACATCCCTTCTGAGGTCCAGAGCACACAAGCGGGTGATCCACCCACAATAGAGCGGTATAGCACAGGGGATATCCTCGCAGAGTCTGAGATAGAGGAAGGGGATGAAGAGGAGGAACTTGGGGCTGACCCAGGGGAGAGAGCTGGGGAGAGAGCTGAGGAGAGAGCTGCAGATATGTCAGATGAGGAAGTTGCCTTTGGTCTGCAGTACCGCCTTTTGAATTTTCAACATATAAAAGAACTAAAACCTGCTGTTTCCCTCTCTGAACCAGTAGCAACTTTTACTGTGTCCATTGTAGAAACTTTAGGAAACCAGTGGCTTACACCCAATGATTGGTATCTCTTGGCACAAGCTACCTTGTCTGGAAGCGATTATGTCCTGTGGAAAACAAATTTTGTAAAAAACTGAAGAGAAGTTGCGGCTTGCAATGTTAAAAGTAGAAATTCCAAAACTTGGACTAAGGAAAAGCTTCTTGGGCAGGGCCCCTATGACACCAATAGCGGCAGGCTTGCTTTCCTCCTGGCTTGCTGTCACAAACACAAAATGCTAGCATACAAGCTTGGAATCCACTCCCCCCTAAAGGGTCTGCTACCACCTCCCTTGCCAAAATTTGCCAGGACCTGATGAACCTTACAGTAATTTTATCAGCCGCCTAACTGACGAGGCAGAAAAAATCATGGGGAAACATGAAAACAAAAGCGAATTCATTAAACATCTTGCTTTTGAAAATGCAAACCCTGCTTGCCAGCCTGCTATTAAGCCACATAGATGCACGGACAAAGAGATCTCTGATTACATTAGGCTTTGCTCTGGTATTGGTTCTGCCCATGCAATCAGCCTTGCTATCATTGCAGCCCTTAAAGGCACTCACCTGAATAATCAGCCTAAGACCTTCTACAATTGCAACTAACCTGGACACATTTCTAGGGTCTGTACAGCCCCTAGAGGTGAAAGACAACCCTGTCATCCTCTTCTGTCTCTCTGCCCTAGGTGTGGCAGAAGCAAACATTGGGTTTAAGATTGCTGCTGCAGGAGAGATATTCAGGGCCGTCCCCTGCCCCCAGTACAGGGAAACTTCCAGAGGGGCCAGCCCCTGGCCCCGCAATACAGACAAACCCCTGGGTTGTCAGGTTTGTCCCCCAAGCAGTGAGCGTTCAGATGTTACCTCCCTCCTCCATGCCACCACAGGGAGTGTTGGACTGAACCTCTGTTCCTCCACCAGTGCAGTACTAACACCCGAAATGGGTAGCCAAATCCTGAGTGCTGGAATTTTTAGCCCCCAGCCTTCTGGCCCTTTTGGTCTTCTTCTTCTTAGTCGTGCCAGCTCTACTGTTCAAGGTTTAAATGTGTTCCCTGGTGTGATTGATAATGATTACACAAGAGAAATATAAATTTTGGCCTCTTCCATATCTGGTCTACTAAACATAAAGTCAGGACAGAGAACTGCACAACTACTCTTGATCCCCTTCAGTTGTTCTGGCCAAAACTTCCTTAAACAAACTAGAGGCATAAATGATTTTGACTCCTCAGATGCCTACTGGGTTCAACAGATTATTCAGGATAGGCCCTCACTTAAATTAAAATTAGATGGCAAAGACTTTGAAGGCCTTATAGACACTTGGGCAGGTGCCACAATTATTTCTGAGAGACATTGGCCCTCTGCATGGCCCCTTATGACTTCTCTGACCCACCTTAAGGGCACTGGGCAATCTAACAAACCTCAACAGAGTTCTAAGATTCTCATCTGGTCTGATGAGGAAGGCAACCATGGCACTGTTCAGCCTTATGTTATCCCTGGACTGCCAGTTAATCTCTGGGGCAGAGATATCCTTGCTCAGTTAAATCTTATCATGTGTAGTCTGAATGAAGTTGTGACCAGGCAGATGTTGAACCAAGGATTCCTCCTTGAGCAGGGATTGAGGAAAGATCTACAAGGGATAAAAGAACCCATCTCTGTAACACAAAGAACTGATCGTTCAGGTTTGGGTTCAGAAAATATTTCCTAGGGGCTATCGACATTCCTGTACCCCACGAAGAGGAGATTACTTGGAAATCTGATGACATTGTGTGGGTTGATCAATGGCTGCCTTCTGAAAAATTGGATGCAGCTTCCTTGTTAGTACAGGAACAACTTGCCGCTTGTCACATTGAACCTACCACTTCCCCTTGGAATACACCCATTTTTGTTACTAAGAAAAAAGCTGGCAAAAGGAGGCTGTTGAGGATTTAAGAAAAAAAAATGAACAAATGGTCATGGGAGCCCTACAGCCTGGGTTGCCCATGCCTGTGGTCATCCCTGCTGGATATTGTAAGGCAATCATAGATCTTAAAGATTGTTTCTTGACCATCCTCCTGCACCCTGAGTGTAGGCAGCAGTTTGCTTCCAGTCTACCTGTTGTCAATTTTAACGGATCCATGCTTCGTTTCCAGTAAGAGTCCTTCCTCAAGGCATGGTTAATAGCCCAACTATTTGCCAAAAATTTGTAGCCCAGACAATTGAACCCTTTGTGATAAGTGGTCCTCTTCTTACATAATTCATTATATGGATGATATTTTATTAGCAGGACCAGAGGGGACCAAGCTACTTTATTGCTGTCAAGAATTATCACAAAGACTGACAGCCAAAGGGCTTCAGATTGCTCCAGACAAAATTCAGCTACAAGATCCTTATTTTCATTTGGCTTTTGAATTACAACATCAGAAAGTTCTCACCCAGAGACCATGTCTTAGGATAGGCCATTTGAGAACACTCAATGATTTTCAAAAATTCTTAGGAGATATCAATTGGATAAGGCCCTAACTAAAGCTTACTGCAGGAGAATTAAAAACTCTTTTTCACATTTTAAAAGGTGATCCTGACCCTTCCTCCCCTCGAGCTCTTACACCTGAAGGTCTACAAGCCCTCCAGGTGGCTAATAAAGCCATTCAGGCTCAAGGTGTTTCTTTCCTTTCTTATGATAAACCCTTTTCTTTTATTGTTTGTGCCACAATTCACACACCCACAGTTTTTTTTTTTTTTGGCAAAAAAAAAAAAAGCCTCCTCTGGTGGGTGCATCTGTCTGTTTCCCCCTCGAGAATTCTTGCACTGTATACTTCCTTAGTAGCAGAATTGGTCTTGCTAGGCCACAAACAGAGTTGCCATGTTTTTGGTAGAGACCCAGATAAAATAATTGTGCCCTACCCAAAAGATCAAGTGGATTGGTTAATGCAAACTACTGATGATTGGCCTGTTATTTGCTCCTCTTTTATGGGAGTTATAGATAATCATTATCCTGCTGATAAGCTTCTTCAATTTTCAAGAATCCATCCCTTCTTGTTTCCTAAAATTACTTCTTCCCACCCTATACCTGATGCCTGTTTGGTTTTTACACATGGCTCCTCTAATGGAGTAGCAACCTATGTTATAAATGGTCAGACAAGATCTGCTAAGTCCCCCTATTTATCTACCAAGCTTGCCCAGCTTGTGTAACTTTATGCTGTAATTCAAGTTTTTCAATTATTGATGGATTGTCCCTTTAATTTGTATACTGATAGTGCTTATATAGCTAATTCTATTCCTGTTTTAGAAACTGTTCCTTATATTAAGCCTTCCACAAATGCTGCCCCTTTATTTTTTCAACTCCAGAAGCTAATTACATCCAGGCAACACCCCTTTTAAAATGGACATATTAGGGCACGTTCTGATCTGCCCAGTCCCTTGGCTAAGGAAATGCTTGTGCTGATGCTGCCACAGGCCTCACTTTCCCTGCATTTGTGAATAAAGTCAATGAGGCAAAGCAGGCTCATGCTATACATCACCTAAATGCCCAGAACTTCTGGCCGCTTTTTTGGGCTGACGCGAGAACAGGCACGCGAGATTGCTAAACAGTGCCCTGCTTGTGTCTCACTTCTTCCTGTCCCTCACCTTGGATTTAATGCTCGAGGTTTGATTCCTAATGTGCAAAGAGCTAACTGTCCTGTTCTTCCCGGGGGACCCTCCCAGGAAGCTATCGACCATGGGTCAGCACATGAGGAGAGAAGCTGCTGGCAGGGAAAGAGACAGGAGACAAAGGATGCATTGAGGGCAAGACGTGTCCTGATCAAGCCCCCCAATAATCTTTATTTCAGGGTCCATATATAAGCACTTAGGGCAGGAAGTGGCAGAGGAAGGGGGATTCCTAAGGTAACCAAATGTCACACATAGCTGTAAATCAGGATGACAGTCATTGCTGTCTTGAAGCCACAGACTACTTCAAACAGGATGTCTTATCACTTGCTGGAGGCAGTGGGAATGGGAAGGGATCCAAGGAATGCCTGCTGTGGAGCCCAGGACACTTTGACTTGCTAATTAAGGCAAGGCCTTTTGGTCTCCGACATCTCCTCCCTTTATATTTACTTTAAAGCCCAATAGCCAGGAACCTGTTTAGAAAGAGGCGGGCCTTAATCCGGGGGTGAGGGGTTGAGGCTCGATCCTCATTGTTATTATGATACCCTTTCCACGAGGAGAGGAGAAAAGCCCACCCATTGGGTGGAGCTTTATGGGTATTGACCTTTATGCCATCAAGCATGCTCCTCAAGGAAGCCAGAGGCAGCGCTTAGTGTCTTTCCCCTTACAATGCTTCACCCCTACACCCCACTGATGCCCATGCTAACTCGTAAGTCAGCATGCATAAATCTGGGTTTTATGCATCTCCTAAAGGAGAATCATGGGCTTAGGGCACCATAATTCCACGATCAAACATATTGAGGTGGTGATAATGAAGCAGTAAAGGTCAGGATGTCACGGAGTCAATCTGCTGTTTGATGAATCTTATTATCTTGTTAAAAATGAAAGGTCCCAAGCTGACCAGAAGTAAAAGGCTAATTTTTGGTCCAACAAGAGGTATGAGGAGGGAGAACATAGATGAATGCCACCAGGAATCAGCATCAGATGAAAATTTCTGTTTCTTAAGGGAAAAGCTGATTTCATGAAATTTTTTATCTCAGCAATAATCAACCCACTATCCTATTGCGTCTGTTTTAGATCTGACTCACTTCTTCCAGTACTTGTAAGCCTTTTCTAGAATATCAAGGTCCTGTAAAACTCACAGGCAATAGAATAAAAGCTAGTTGATAGACCATTATAACAGACATGTTAGACTTCAACACTCTAACGTAGTTGAAAAAGGTGTACAATCAATACAACTTACATTAAATTCTGCAGAAGAAACAACATTTTAACATGACCAATTGATAAAAAAATTGGGAGCCTTAACACATGCACTAATACTTGTTTCAAATACAGATCTTGTTCCAACTTTATCTCTTGCTAACAACATCATAGAACTGCAGCTAACTTTCAAATATGTCTTTGAGAATGTCCAGAAGCGGTTTCTACAGTCTATATTTTCTCTGTCGCACAAGGTCGAAAATCTTGAGGCAAGGCAGCCTATCCAATCTGGGATATAAGCAATCAAAGGTAGGTCAGGAACAAATGTCCAATATAGCTTTTCTGTCACCATTGTCAGGGCACTCAGCAAGTTCACAGGTCAGCATCAGCATGTCTCAGCATCAGCATGTCTTATCAATCACTCTGGCAGCCAGCATGCTCTTTTAGCATCCTGTAGAAAAAAGACAAATATGCCCTCTTCCCCATGTTAAATACCTGATCTGGATCATGCCATGTGTCTCAATGGATCCTTCTATATCACCTAGGCATAAATATTCCTATTTGTAGAGTGCCATAGACACTTAGCAGAAAAATCACTGGCATCCAAATTTTAAAATTTTAATTTTTTGTGGTGTAGGGGATATGATTCTCCCTCTTTTGTTTTTATATATAAAAGATATTGTTTTAACGTTCCATGGGCCTGTTCTACAATACCTTGTCCTTGAGAAAAATAAGGAATTTTAGTAATATGACTAATATAAAATTGGTAACAAAACGTCTAAAACGCCTGACTGCAATAGCCAGTTCTATTATCTGTTTTAATCTGATTGGGAACACCAAGCATAGAAAAACAATGTAGGCAATGACTGATTATCTTTTTAGTTGATTCTCCTGTCAAAGCAGTTGTAACTAGAAAGCCTGAAAGGGTGTCAATAGTCACATGTACATGTTTCAATAACATCCATTTGGTATTATTGGTTAGGTATAAGTCCTCGAGGAACAACACCATTATGTGGTACAGGTAGAAACTGAGGACATTCAGGAGAAGCCCCATGCTCTATCAACTGAGCTATCTGGGCTCTAATGCCTATATGAGTCCCAGAGCCTTATTAACCTTTTATAAATCTTAATTTTGAGCTTTGTTTTGGATTAATGGAATAATCAATCTCTTGGAGGTGAGTGAATACATCAGCTCCAATGTCTATTAATCCTTTAAAACTTTCTGTAATAATTAATTTAAGGTTAGGTTTCTTATTAGTAATTGAGCTCACTACACATCAGGGGAACTAGGCAAGTCTTTTGTTTTAAAAAAGGCAGCCAAAATTCTTTATGACACCTAGATAAGCAGCCTGCTATGAGTGCCTTGGGATCTGAGTCTGACCCCTCCTTCCCGAGGAAAGAGCAAGCACTTCTGTAAGGAATTTCACACTAGCTCCTGCAGAGGTTGTTCTTAGGTTTGCATTAACTCAAATGCAAATGTTTCTTAATTGGGTCTATTTCCTGAGGCCTGGCCCAAGGACAGATTCCTGAGGACTGGACTTGATTGACTGCTCCAGACTCTGTTCTTGGAACAATCATTTTTAAAATGACCCAAACCTCCATATTAAACTTTTTTTATTCCCTCATTTCTGTAGAAGCATTCTTTGCACAGTGGTCCCTTGTAAGGCAGCAAGCCATAGGGAAACCTTGATCGTATGAGGGTCTGATGTCTGTACAAAGTTGGATATATCTAGCTAATTTTGTCTCTGTCCTGCATGGCCTAATAGTGGCAGACTGCATTAACATTTTCACAAGCCAATTGAATAGCAAAGGAAACTCTTGCTGGAGTATATCAAAAGATTTTATCTGCTGCTTTTCTTTTGACGTTGTGACAGAACTGTAAGCTGTAGTCAATGGAACATTGGCAGTTTAGCTATAATTTTTACGTTTTCTTGTAACATTAAAGCACAACCATAACTTTGGAAAACAAACTCAGGTTTAAACAATAAAATCAATACCAAGAGTATTACTATCACGTTACAAAGTTTGGCGGTCAGTTCTTATATCTGAATGCTGGACCGTACACTTTCAATACCTTAAAGAGATATTGTTCTGATTTCTAGGATAAGAATTATATAAAATATTACTCAATTTTAAACGTACCTGGAAAGACCTGTTCCCTGGGTTGACTCATGTCGCATTTTCTGTCGTCTAGAATGACTCAAACACTAAGTTACCCATTTTAAATCCCACCTTTTGTCACCAAAGTTAACATATTTTTAATCATACCCAATAATTTATAAACCAATACTCAATAATCAAGGCATGTAGAATGTTTTTATACTTTTAAAACTAATCAGAAGCAAAAATGAAGTAATCTCACATTTATTTATTTAGACCAGAAAAAAATTAACCTTTTCTAATAGTAATTTTAAGAGAGGAGCACCTTGTTACTTGTTGAATCCAACAATCAGAGAAATTTTTCTAGGAGAAACAGCCATCAGTTTCCCTTACCATAGAAGCAGAAAAGCTGCGGCCCCTTTAAGAGTGGCTTTTGAATACAATTAAGCCTCTGGCAGCACTTCTCCTGCTGTGCTTGACTCCAACAGTCAGTTGAGACTGCTTTTTAAAACAAGTCAAACTAAATCGAGAGGTAGATAGCTAGCGAGAATAGAGTTTTAAACAATTTTTCTTTTCTTTTCAACATAAAACACAGGACAACTTCCATTCATACGACACAAGAACACAGATGTAACATAAAACAGTCAGTTTTGACACATGGACAGATTGGTGCATCAAGTGCATACAATAGACAGACAGGAAAGAGAATTAGATGTCCCAAAGGAACTCAGATATCCTACCTAAAAGATGCAAAACTAAAACTAAGCATTTGTCCCGTAGGGGCCAGAAAGGAAGTAGGACGTCTCCTATTTTCCTCCTGTCCCTAGGAGAGCTCTGAAACAGCTTACCTTCATTTTTCTTCCCCTGATAGTCAGGAAGGTTTGCTTTTCTTGAATCCATTTTCTCATAGTTAGGGTATAAACCATCTCTAGTCTGGGTCCAAAGACTAGAGGCACCTATGAGAATTATCTTTGATTCTCTAGATTTTAGCATAACTCTAAACAGCTTCATAAAGCACATTTTACCATATTTGGAAACACATGCACAGAACACATTTTACCATTACCTTGTCCTTCAATAAGGTTTATTTATTGCTTTCACAAAAACTTCTACACAGTTATTACCTTAGTCCCCCTAGTCTTGAGAGACTCTTTAATTCTCTGTAAAAAGGCTTCATGGTCACTAAACGTTTGTCCCATGATTTTACATTATTTTACACAGCTTCAACACAATTTTTTCTTTTTTAACTTTATCTTATTCTACATAATTCTCACATAATAAAATATCTCTGTTTTCTCTTAACTTATACACTTTCACCTTTTCACAGTGGAGGATCTCTATTTCTTTCTTCTTCGTCTTTGTTACTAAAATTCACAAAGACTCTACTCTACATAAACATCTTTTACTATTTATCTATATTACTTCCAGTCAGTTTTCATATAGACCCATCGATCATGTGATACTAATTCACGGCTTTCTCACAGACCAATTCTATTCACCCAAGTATTCCTTGTCCTGGAGGAAAAGCTTCCATGAATCAACCTTCCTATTTTTTCCTTACCTCTGGAAAAAGCATCTGTCTCTTTCATGCGTCACTCACCTCTCTCTAGGAGTCTGCTTCTTCATTTGGGTCACTCCGAGAGTGTCTCCTCTCTATAAGATCCTCAACAGGATCACCTGGGCCAGGCTTTTCTGTGACTTGACGTCCGGCAGTGTGCACAATCCCATTCCTCAGGCCCTTGTTTAGGCACCAACTGCGAAGAGTTAACTGTCCCGTTCTTCCCGGGGGACCCTCCCGGGAAGCTATCGACCACGGGTCCGCACATGAGGAGAGAAGCTGCTGTCGGGGAAAGAGACAGGGGACAAAGAATGTGTTGAGGGCAAGATAGTGTCCCGATCAAGCCCCCCAATAATCTTTATTTCAGGGTCCATATATAAGCACTTAGGGCAGGAAGTGGCAGAGGAAGGGGGATTCCTAAGGTAACCAAATGTCACACATAGCTGTAAATCAGGATGAAAGTCATTGCTGTCTTGAAGCCACAGGCTACTTCAAACAGGATGTCTTATCACTTGCTGGAGGCAGTGGGAATGGGAAGGGATCAAAGGAATGCCTGCTGTGGAGCCTGGGACACTTTGACTTGCTAATTAAGCCAAGGCCTTAGGTCCAATTAAGCCAAGGCCTTTTGGTCTCCAACACTAATGAAATTTGGCAGATAGATGTCACACACTTTGCAGAATTTGGCAAGCTTAAATATATTCATGTCATAATTGATACTTTTAGTGGATTCATTTTTGCCTCCCTCCAGGCAGGTGAGGCTGGAAAAAATGTTATCGCTCATGTGCTGAGCTGCCTTTCTGTCAAGGGCAAACCTAGAACAATTAAAACAGATAATGGCCCTGGCTATACAGAAACTAAATTCCAACAATTCTGCCCTCAATTACAGATCAAACATGTCACAGGTATCCTTATAATCCCCAGGGACAAAGTATTGTTGAGCGTGCACATCAAACCTTAAAGGCTGCTCTCCACAAACTCAAAAGGGTGACTTTATCCCACAAAGGGGTCCCCCAGAAATGTCTTGAATCATATTATTTGTGCACACTTTTTTGACCTTGGATACGAATGGAAAATCAGCTGCTGATCGACACTGGCACCCAGGGACTAATAAGGACTTTACTTCAGTCACGTGGAAAGATCCACTTACTCTCAAATGGAATGGACCAGATTCAGTCCTTATTTGGACCCAAGGATCTGCTTGTATTTTTGATACTAAGGAAGGCACCTCTCAATGGCTGCCAGAAAGATTAGTAAAACAAGTAGAAACAAATAACGATAATCAGGAATCCAGGGAATAATCCCTTCCCTGAGATCTCTCAATTTTCTTTTTTAAAGGAAAATGGCTGGCTTCAGATCAGTGTGCATCACCCTGTGGCTGATGCTGTGGATGGGCTACATTATAACATCAGGAGATCAAGGGAAGATTCTGTCTGCTACCTCTCCATTTGCCTGGTGATTTTTTTATGACTGAAAATTGGACCAATTATGCTAGGACAAAGAAATTTGGTCACCTTTTGACTACAGCTGATTTCCCGACTGTGGGATGCCAGGCACCCATAACACTTAATTTTACAGATTTTAAAGTCACACCTGTTTCTGACCCGTGCTTCTTCTTTGATCAGACATTATCCTATTGTAAAATCAGGTACAAAGAGAAGAGTGAGGGATGGCCCTACAAGTCATATAGGATTCATAGTTTTTCCTGGGTCAAAAAAGATCAGATCTTTGTTCAGGGTCCTTATATGGGTCATAGCTTCTATCGCTCCAATTTAGGGTATTCCTGGATCATTTTGGATCCATGGGATGACCGCTGGATTTCCCCAGTAAAAGGAACCATGTACCAGAGTAGACATACACCCAGCAGCTACATTTATATTTGGTGTACTTATGTACAGATTCAGTCCACTGTTCATGCTACTACTCAGCATCAAAAAGGCAGTTAGAACAGCAGCTTTCTGCTATCCCAACACAAGGCCTCTTTTCTTGGATTTTCCTCCTTTGAGGGAAATCCTTTTTTTTTTTCTTTGAAACAGCTCCTTTCATTATTCTTAACCGTAGACTGCTCAGCCGGTCTGTTTCTGGACAGACAAAGACACCCAGTCCAGCTTACCGGTTGGATGTTATGGGAATGCTCCAGTTTGTATCGTTTTTATTGTCCTCAGTTTGGAGACCAGGTTCTCTAAATTGGTCCCAGGAAAGAGCAATGTGTGTGGCGTCTAGGTTAAGCCTCAACATCCCCTCCCTTATCCAGCTGCCCGCGCCCACGTCCACACTCCAGGTCCCAGACCCTCTCACCCTCATCCTGCTGTCCTCACCGAGGTTCCTGCAGTCGCAGTGGGTGGGATGTTGAAGGGCTTTGGCGACGGGCTAAGGCCTGAAGGCAGTCGGGCTTCCCAGGAGGCACTGCACCTCCCTGAGGTGGCCGTGGTGGCAATGCCCATAGCTCCTCCCCCGAGGTCACCGCACAATCCTGCTCGGGCTCTTGGCCCCCACCGCCCCCGCTTGGGGTCCCGCTACTTCGTTTCTTGTCTTCCTCTTTCTTCCACTTCATGCGACGGTTTTGGAACCAGATTTTGATGTTTCTCTCAGTCAAGTTCAGCATCACTGCCAGCTCCACCCAGCGAGGCCGGGAGATGTATTTGTTAAATAAGAATTCTTTCTCCAATTCCAGTAACTGAGCCCGCGTGTTTGCTATGCCGGTCCTCTTGTTCTCCTCAGTTCCGCTGCGTATGTACCTCCTTCCCACTGGCCTTTCCATCGCGTGAGCTTTGGTAGATTTCATCCACGGGAAAGGGAGCTGAACGTGGCTGGGCTCTTCCAGGCCCCCAGAATCGGTTCCATTCAGGAAAGGTCCGGGAGGCAGATGGGCGAGCCCGAGCTGAGCTGGGAGGTGGTGGTGGAGGTGCGCACTGATGCTTGCCAATATCAGTGGTGTTGGCAATGTGCCTGCATGCTTTCTTTGTGCGACCTTGGGAAAGCCCCCATTAATGACCATCCCCTTCTCTGTTTAATGATTCCTTAGTCAAGAACCAGAAGTTCACCCCTATCTCTGGGGTCCCTCGTTTCAATCTAGGTTACAGCTCCCTTATTGCTTCTCAAATGCAGGCACCAATATCTGTAAAGTTACCCTCCCTCCTGAAAGGAATAGAGCTACCCCTGCTGACCTTTTTATTTGCTGCAATGGTACACTGTTTAAAAACATTACTGCTCCCTTAGTAATAGTTTATTGTGCCTCCCTGTCACCTTAGCACCCCAATTCACCCTGCTCACTCCTGCTGAATATTTGCAAGGGCGTAAGGTTTTCTTAGACCATCATAGACAGGCTGTTTTCTTACCTGTGGTTGCGGGGCTGTCTCTGGCTGCCTCTGTTGTGGCCACAGGCATGGCGGGGGATCACTGGGACACTCCCTCATCGTCATTAATAAACTTGCCCAGAGTTTCCAGCTGGCTGTGGAGGCTTCCACCGAGTCTCTGTTGTCTCTACAGAGACAGCTGACCTCCTTGGGTCAGGTAGTGTTACAAAATCGAAGAGCCTTGGATCTGATTACGGCTGAGAAGGGAGGGACATGTTTGTTTTGGGGAGAAGAGTACTGTTTTTACATCAATGAAGCAGGCGTAATAGAAACTCAAGTTAAGAAGCTTCATAAGCACAATCTTGACTTACAAAGGAAGAAATTTGCTGCTGCTGCTGCTGCTGCTGCTGCAGACAATTTGTGGAGATCGTTCATGTTCTCTCTTTTAATGCCACTTGTTGGACCTTTGATTAGCCTTTTGCTTCCAGTTGCCCTGGGACCATTTATATTTAACAAGCTTATAAGCTTCATAAAGCAGCAGATTGATTCCTTGGCATCTCGACCTATTCAAGTACATTACCATTGTCTTAATATGATTGACCAAAGCATTGAGTTACCTAAGGCTAGTGAGACTCCCACGGGAGCTGCACAAAACTCAGATTCGTGCATGACTGCTTGTGAGCAGCATGGGTCCCAGAAGAAGTGCAAGGCTAAGCACTGAAAGGGGAGGCCCATGTATTCTGCTTCTGAGTCCCCTGTGGAGCAAACCTGATTGCATAGAGGTTGGTGTTCAGAAGTGCTCCTTTACCATCCTTGCAAAAAGGATACCTAGACCCTTTCCTTCTCAAAAGACACCATTTAAATGTTATCTAAAGACCATAAAAGACTTCCAAGAGGAATCAGGTTCAATGCCTCCCCTCTTTGGTTAAAGCCTACCTGTCCTTCAGGCAGGTCTTTGTTTATTCACTGGCCATCACATAGATCTTAAAATAAATAAAAAGGGAGGAGATGACTGGAACCAACGGATTTGCAGCCTTCTTATTAGCCTGAGTGAAGCCATTTTGTGTTAAAGTTAGGCTTGGAAATAACAGTAGGCCAAGGGTGCTGTTTTCTGAACTTGAGGATTTGGTTTAGATTCTGTCCCTCAAGAGATGGATTCTTTCCCAGTTAAGGGTGACTCCTTTAAGGTTAGGTGGCTAGCAGAATACAGGTGGTTGCCTTGGTAACATGTCCTTGTGACTAGGAGTCTGTAACTCCTTGGAATTTTCCCACCCCTGTTGCTCTGTCTGAGTCTTGGTTATGTTGTTTCAGCTTCTTTATCATTTTATTATAAATTAATGGTGAGAATTAAAAATTCGGGGGCTTGATCGGACATCCTGTCTTGCTCCCAGGTATCTATGTCTCTTGCCTCTTTTTTCATCTGTCAGTTCCCTCCTCAGGACCATGCTGAATACCCTGCGGGCTGGGGTAATGTAGGGCTGGAGCACATTACGTTACAAAAAAAAGCAAATTAAGTCAGGGAATTGAATTGTGGCCAATTTTCAACAAAATTGTTCTAATCAAATATGAATAAATTTTAATATGAAAAGTCTACATATATACACAATTATGTCAGGGTGGAGACATTGCCAAATATGATATGTGATATTCAGTCCTTTTATCTGGATGGCATTGTTGGAAAGTATCATTTGACATAAAATGGAATTTAATGAGGTTTTATCCCCACCCCAGATGCACAGACATTGTGTACAAACATGGAAGGCACAGAGCTACAAAAGCTTCCTTGGCACTCTGTGCCAAACCGTTCTTCACACATAGCATTGCCAAGCATCACCCTCAATGTAGGCTGACCCAAAGGTGTTGCCATGGTGATCATTACAGAAAGGAGCAAGCTGGTCAGTGACACTAAGCAACACCTAACTTTGCTATTCCTCAGTTCCTCCACAAGGCACCTAGCCTCCTCCAGAACATGGTCCTCAGTGCTCCTCTTGCCCATCCCAAAATTACTCAAGGTCATGATGGAAAAATGCCAGATCTCCTTCCATTTCATCCCATTGCTAAAAATGATTCCTACCAGAATGGGAAACAGAAACTAGTCAGGAGGCAGGCAAGGAACTGGCATATTGCACCATCTGGATGGTCCAGAGCTGCCTGAAAAGCTCATCAAGTCTCATCTGCCTGGCCAAGGCTCAACTCACACATGCACACATTTGTACTCAAAGTTACCAAAGCCTTTGTTAACTTTTACAGATAATGGAAAACTGCCTCTTCCAGAAAAGTCCTCTCCTAGATCAACAAGAGCTTCCTTCATGGATTCATACCCATGCAACACCACAGAAGGTTTCATGCCAAAA
The DNA here is from genome assembly GCA_028551405.1 of Uromys caudimaculatus. NCBI lineage: Eukaryota > Metazoa > Chordata > Mammalia > Rodentia > Muridae > Uromys > Uromys caudimaculatus. The sequence goes on from CM052703.1 coordinate 21,280,660, forward strand.
TACAGAGTAAATACGGGGCCATAGATTTTGAGAACTGGAAAATTGAAAAGAAAAAAAACAACATTCAAATAACAGAAAAAAAATCAATATGTTAGCCTCGATTTTCCATGGTCCATTGATGTCATCATACTTGCCCCGACCCGCGGGACCAGTTATTGGAGGGATACCCGAGGAGACCCCAAGACCTGTGGGAGAGAATGGGCAAGAGAGAAGAACGAGACCAAGCAAGCTCTTTGTCAAGGTCTCATTTTATTTTCAAAACTCAACTACTTTTATACATTACTCAAAAAGGAGAAAACTCAGAGGCAGGGACAAACAGGGGGTGTGAGGTGATGGGGAGGGGGTGGGCTCAGCCAACAGTCACAGTGACTCAGATGTTCTTTTACGACAACAGGGTGTCCTTGATTTTTGTGGTTTCATATTCAGCTCTCGGAATAGTCATAATATTTTCCAGTTCCTTGAACTGTATAGTCTAAACTGTGTGGTCTAATTTCCAGTTCTTCTTGGCTTCACTTTCTCATGACCTATAGAGATCTCAGCATCTGGGGGGTGGCGGCTCCCAACATCTCCCCCTTATCTGTATAGAAATGAGGCCAATCGGCTCACAAACATTGTCGATGCCCCTTGACTGGTTTGAACAATGGCGCAGGCATCAGTGAAAGGCATTGTTATCATTCTTTCAGGTACCCTCTGTCTTAGGTCGTCCCATCTTGTCATCGCCTTACCCGTCTCTGGGTGGTCCTGTCATTCTCAGGACCCCCTGCCTTAGGTCGGTCAATGCAATTGGGAAGTTGCGCGTCCTTGAGGAATACCTCTCAACAATCCTTTATATGACTGACTGTGAGCCCTTTAAGGTACTCACACCAAGGCCTGGGAATGAATCCATTGTCTTATGGGGGGAGACAGATGTTGGAATATTAATCTGAGTCTCCAGGTCAAGAAATTGGAAGCCAAGCGAGCAATATTCCTACAAAAGGTCCTAATTAACCCTAGATTATCTAAATTATAAACTCCATCATGGGGAAGCGCTGTAACTTGTGGAGGGTGTATCTCTAGACTATGGGATTACATTAATTCCTTCATGGGCTAATCTACATCATAAAACCATTAAAGGGAGGTATCAGGAGTGATGTTGGGCCTCCTCCCAAAAACCCAATAATGCAGATACCAGGGGGTCCTCAGCTCCTCGGCCAGTGGAGAGAACCCGAGGCATTCCAACTCAGAAGGTGGGTCTTCATCAGAGTCATAAAGTCTCAGTCGGTGGTAATGTACTGAGACCGGTTTCTATAGGGCTGAATCAATCTGCGACTTAACAAAACTGGTTAATTTATTAAAAGCCCAGGGGCCGAAGGAAAGAAGTAAAATACCAACAAGCAGTCCCAAAAGGCTTGGAAGAAGGGTGCTAAGTGATGGAGAAGTGGAGAACCAATTTTGATACCAAGATTCTTGTTGTTCTCTTTCCTTTTTTCTTTTTTCGAGGCTTTCCTTTACTTTTTGTAAGCTATTTTCAACTAACCCTAACTTATCTGAATAGAAACAGCATTCCTCTTTCAGGGCTGCACATAATCCCCCCTGTTGTAAAAACAATAAATCAAGTCCCCGTCTATTTTGAAGGACAACTTCAGCCAGGGAGGCAACAGAATCTTTAAGATTCTTTA
>CM052703.1:21282817-21299848 GCA_028551405.1 Uromys caudimaculatus
GCACTTAAAGTAAAGGGTGCATTGGGGCCATAAGCTTTTACAGCAGAATGAAATTCCTTGAGGGCTTTAAAGCTAATTTTTTTATGCTCTCTATCATCAAAGGTTTCTTTAATACCATGGGAGGGTTCAGGGTCGGGACTATCTAATTCTTCTTCCACTGGGGGGTTATCTTCGTCTGACTGAGGGAGAGGTGGGAGATTACAAGAGTCAGGCTGTTGTTTGTTTTGTCCCATGGCCCATGTAATAACTGGAAAGGCAAGGACATTTGAGGGCTTAGACTTTTTCAAACTCTTAATCTTTAATGAAACAGTTTGAAGTTCCTTTTGTAATTTTAAAATCTCTTTTGCCTCCGCAAGTTGGCACGTCAAGCGTTTGCGTTCCGAGGAGTAAAACTCCGCCTCCGGGAAAACAGGGGCAGTAGGCATTAAGGTGGATCCGCAAATTTGCGAGGGATCAACTGGTGGAGCAGGAAATTTGGAATTTAAATGCGGTGGCCAGTCAGGATTACGGTATTTGGCCGCTTCCTCTTCCAAAGAAGCCTCACTTCCCGGATCAAGAGACTCCCTCCCCCTTTTGTTTTTGCTTTGTCTTAAAAGAACCAGGTAATTGAGGGAATCTTTGGACGAATTTGTTTCATCTTTCGGGGAACTATCTCTCAGGGACCTTAAGGAAGGATAGAGCTTCTTAAGAGGCTTGACAGAAGGAGGGGGTGGCGGTGGCCAAGCGCAGGAGGCGGCTGTGGCGGCGGCTGGGAGTGCAAGCGGCAATGGCAGTGGCGGCGGGAGCTGCTGCGGCAGCGGCCACCAAGGGGGACCCGAGGCGTTCGCCGTTTTATCGCCCATTTCAATTATAAATGGAGGGCTAGAAGTCAGCGAGGCAGCTGAAGCCGACTGTGATAGGGGTTGTAAACAGAATTCTGCCACTGAAAGTAGCTGTTTTTTTGAACAATCTTTATCAGCTCTCTCGACAATATCTCTAATAAGTCCCCAATAGGAAAATACACTGTCGGGGACTGCATTCCAACCCTCCAATTTTAATTTCTCATTGAGGTCTCGACCGACCTTTTGCCATTTCCCTGGGTGAATTTCAGGACCATTCACGATAAACCAGGGACAAGTTTCATCAATAAAACAAAAGAAACTAAAAAGATCCTTTTTCTTAACCCTAATTCCTCTCTCTCTCAGGGAGCCTTTCAAATCCTTAATAAAGGCTAATTCTTTGGATAATTTTTGACCCATCTCTGAATAGACGGACTTACTCACCAGGGGACAACTCTCTCCTCGTGGGTCGCGGGGGAGATGCCTAAAAACTTCTCTTCATCAGAAAATTGGGGCTGCGCAGCTGTCACTCTGGGGTCCGCTTCTGGGACTCTAACTCTGGGGTCCACTTCTGGGACTCTTCGGGGTCCGTCTATGACAGGAGGGGGTCAGAACCTCGGGTCCCTGTTTGGGCGCCACTTGCCCCGACCCGCGGGACCAGTTATTGGAGGGATACCCGAGGAGACCCCAAGACCTGTGGGAGAGAATGGGCAAGAGAGAAGAACGAGACCAAGCAAGCTCTTTGTCAAGGTCTCATTTTATTTTCAAAACTCAACTACTTTTATACATTACTCAAAAAGGGGAAAACTCAGAGGCGGGGACAAACAGGGGGTGTGAGGTGATGGGGAGGGGGTGGGCTCAGCCAACAGTCACAGTGACTCAGATGTTCTTTTACGACAACAGGGTGTCCTTGATTTTTGTGGTTTCATATTCAGCTCTCGGAATAGTCATAATATTTTCCAGTTCCTTGAACTGTATAGTCTAAACTGTGTGGTCTAATTTCCAGTTCTTCTTGGCTTCACTTTCTCATGACCTATAGAGATCTCAGCAACTGGGGAGTGGTGGCTCCCAACACATACTCTTGATGACTTTTTTTATTCTTATAAAACATCTTCAAATGTTACTGGATTTCATACGTAAAGAATGTGCTGTATTTAATAGCTGCCACAGGTAGAATGATGCTAGCTAACAATGAGAAAAACTATCACAACTCACCTTGACCACATTTCTTAATTTACCAGCTAAAGAGACTGAAACCCAGGGGATTACAAATTCATCACAGTATTACATGGCCAGGAAAAAAATCTGAGCCATGCTTAGTTGATTTCTACTACCTGTGCAGTCAGTTCCCAACCCGAATGTCCAGCTGCTTTGATCTTGCTACAAAATCACCTGCTGAGGTCTTTTCAGGGCATTCTGTGATTAATAAGAAGAAATCTACATTTTTAAGTCCCGTGGTTATGGGGAGATGGCTCAGGTGGTAAAATGCTTGCTGTGCAATCATGAGGACTGGAATTCAGAGTCCAGCAGACACATGAAAAGGTAGGTGTTGTCCAGTCAATCAATAATCCCAGCCATGGGAAGGCTTAGACAGGAGGATGATCAGTCAAACTAGCCAATCACTGAGCTCTAGGTTCAGTGACCAACCCAATCTTGTCTCAAAGAAAGAAGACAGTCAACTTCAACCTCTAGCCTCTTCACCCACACTTGCAACACCTACATCTACACTCACACCCACACGCATGCACACACACACACACACAGAAACACAAGCTCTGAGAGAGAATTTGTATACACTACAGAATTACACTATTTCTAACTATGGCATTCTATTTATAAGAAGCTATGGGAATATTTACTTTACAAAAAAACCAGTTAAAGAATAACAGAGATTAATTTTCTTTTGTAACAGTGGAGAAGCTTTAAAAACACTTACTTTTTTTATAGATTAGCCAATGTTCTTCACATCTATCTGAAGGATGTTTCCAACAAGTGGAAGAGGAGTGAGGCCAGGAGGGAGCTTCCCTCTCCCAGAGCTCTGTCTCCAGAGAGGAGAAGCAGACAAGAGAGACTGAGCACCAGAACCAGGACTGGACCCATGGCAGCATTCTCTTCTCAGGAGACTCCTGTGAGCTTGCAGCCCTGGGCATTTATAATGCTAGCTGCCAACTCAATGTGTGCTCGTGAGACCTAAGTGTCCAATCAGCTAGGTGTGCTTTAATCTTTCTTCTTTGTGGACTTTAGCCTGTTAAAATACACAAATGGAAGTTGTTCTTCACTCTTCCTCTCTACTGCTCCACCTAAAATCCTGATGTAACTAGCTTCCGGTGGGACCCGATGTTAGCTTGTTAGCATTCCTCCTTGGCCCCACCCAAATATTATGTAACAACATCCAGATAGGCTCTCTCTCTCTCTCTCTCTCTCTCTCTCTCTCTCTCTCTCTCTCCCCACCCCCCACGCCTCTTCTGAATCCTCTCATGTCCTCTCTCACCCTCCCCCCTCCACATATTCCCAGATTGAGCATTCCTCTCTTCTCTCCTTTCTCTCTATACTTTTCTGTCCCCTCTCTTTCTCTGCCCGAACTCCCTTCTCAACTCCCCTTCCCATGCCTCCAAATAAACTCTCTTTTATACTAGACCCACATATGGCTGGTACCTGGGGGGAAAGGGTAAGGGGAGAAAACACGAGCGGGTGTGCCTCAGCATGGGCCTGCCAAGGCACCCCTCCGCCACTCCAACTGCAATTTGCAAAACATGTCATCCATGTATTGTTTGTGTGTGGGTTTTTTTTTTCCAAATACCCCAGATAGTTTCAACATACAATCTAAACTGAGGGCTAATCAAGTAAATTATTTGATCCAAAGATTGTTCAAACGTCTGCATTCTTAGACTGATGATCACTGAGAATTTATGGCATTAAAGGTAAATCATATACTTGTATATAAAGTAATGTTTACTCAGCAAAGCTTCCCAGTCATTAGGATACTTCCTTTAGTGTGCTATAGTAACATTGGAGTTGATTAATCACCAGTTAAGCCATGTAATTAGCTCAGATAATCAACACATGTTTTGCCATTAACAACCTACAAAAGCCCTTAGGGCAGAGGTTACTTCTCACCTCTCAGATAGTTCAGGATAGCAAAACGGCCATAGCACCACTCACAGATGTCACTCAGGATATACACCACACTGTTTTTATTTTATGGTCATCGCTGTTCTGCCTCCATGTATGTCTGTGTGAGGGTGTCAGAGCTATGGAAGTCGAGTTACAAACAGGTGTGATCTGAGAACTGAACCCAGATGCTTAGGAAAAGCAGCCAGTGCTCTTAACTGATAACTCATCTCTGCTGCAGGTTTACTGCTTAAATTTTTATTTTTTTTGCCCACATTTAAACTGTGTAACACAGCCAGCAGTGGTGGAGCATGCCTTTAATCCCCGCACTTGGGAGGCAGAGGCAGGTAGGTTTCTGAGTTCAAGGCTAACCTGGTCTACAGAGCAAGTTTTAGCACAGCCAGGGCTACACAGAGAAACACTGTCTTGAAAAAGAAAAAAACAAACAAACAAACAAAAAAAACATAAACTGTGTAACACAATACTCTAGTATACATAATTGATTACTACCTTCACACAAAATGACATAATCCACTTTATGCCAGTTGCTTTTTCTTTTAAGTAAAGCTGTGCTTCCTGGGAGTCTGGAAGGGGGGACCTAAATCTGTCCTTTCTCCTATTTACAATAAAATTTATTATTATTATACCATACCTAGGTGCTAAACTCTGTGGAAAAGGATACAACTCAGTGATAGTTTGTCCAGTATGCACAGGTCTTCAGTTCATTCTACTCACATACAATACACACACACACACACACACACACACACACACACACACACATGCACGTAAAATCCATTCTCTCCTTGCACCATGTGGATCCCTGGAATTTAATTTAACTCATTAAGCTTGGTGACCAGCACTTTTCATTACATATAGAGCCATCTTTCCAGTCCCAATCTCAAATTTTAGTAAGTAAAGAGGACAAGGAAAAGGAGTTATTTTATTGCTTTAACCCATGTATTATTTTGGTCTACATAACTTAATGATTCTTTTCAATACTATTAACTTCTTGAGAGATTGATATCTCTACTGTGTTCCACTCTCCTGCTGAGGCTTCTGCTAAATCCTATTTCATTGTAGAATTCAAAGTGTTATGGCGAAGGAGAAGCATAAGGGATTTCAGAGTATACTTCAAGCCTCCTTTACTTTTTAGGGATGAAGAAGAAATGAATGACATGGTGAATCAGTATCAGACCTTGTTTGAGAACCCAAGTTCCAATTCCCAGGTCAGGGACTCTAGTGTCAAAGTTGTTTCAATGAAGTCCTCTGGACTTTCTCAGACTTGCTAGTAGTCTAATGACACAGGCTTTTTAATATTTTAAAGCTTAGGCCTTTTAGCTAGGAGTCTCCAAGCTGGCTATCTAGCTTACCAACTAATCCTGGCACTACTCTTTATTACAACCAATCAGATACAATTCTAGATTGCTTTTAGGCTGGTGAGGAAGGAGGAATGATTACAGAATATGAAAAACAGTGATGGGCTATAGAAATCACATGATGTATCCCAACACATAATTACTAGGAATGTGAACTTCAGCTTGGATAGAATCATGGATTAAGTGAAGGAAAACTTTCCTGTATTGAGGTCCTGTTGCTCAGGCTGGTCTAGAACTTAAGTACTCAGGCAGTCCTCCTACCACAGTTTGTGCCACCAAGCTTGGCTTAAAATAATCCTTTAGAAAGAGGGTTTTACTGAGGTCTAAAATACAGACAGACAGTTACAAACATCCTAAATGAACTAGTAAGTTTTTACAAAGTGAGCATGTCTGTGAAACCAACACACAGAATGAAGAAAAATCATTTCTCTAGCCCACATAAATTCCCTGGGCTTCCTATGCGCACTGCATTTATCACTCACCTACATGATCTGCTGTGATGCTTTAGATCAGTGCGTCTATCCAATATTCATTGCTATAACAGAATTGCTGAGAATGGTAACCTATGAAAAAGTTTTGTTTAGTTCATAGTTTTAAAAACTAGGACTCCAAATAGCATGTCACAAATATTGGTGTGAAAAATAACAGCCTACCTCCAGACAGGAAGCCAGAAGACAGGGTAAGTCAGTCATGTTCATCTTTTCCAAATGCTTTAAGTTTCTTATCCTTTCATTACAGTTGTTATGAGTATTGGTTGTTTGATTTTCATCTAAAAACATTGTATATTCAGGCTTTTTCTTTATTTACTTTTAATTACTATTTTATATTTGTTTGTATGTTTTTGGTATTTTGTTCTCTTCAAGTCTCACTATGTACCCCTGGCCGGTCTGGAACTCTATGTAGACCAGGTTAACTGGGAACCTGCCTCCAGTTAATTCTGATTGGTAAATAAAGATGCCAGCAGCCAATAGCTAGGGAGGAGAGATAGGTGGGATTTAGGATTCTTGTACTTGGGACCCTGAAGAGGAGAAAGGAGGGGAGATGCCATGCCTGAGAAGTGTGCAGGACAGAGAAACAGAGCCACCATGTAAAGTGGACAAGAGAAGATGGCCCAGAGAGCTGCTCAACTGGGTCAAGAGCAGCCAAGATGGAACACAGAAATTAGTTAAGTAGTAACTCAGAATTATCACTGGGAGGCAGATTCTAATACCATGGAGGTTAGCATTTGCCCAGCTATTGTGCTGCTGAAGGCCTATTAAAATATAAAGGCCTTGTGTGTGTGTGTGTGTGTGTGTGTGTGTGTGTGTGTGTGTGTGTGTGTGTCTGTGTCTGTGTGTGTCTGTGTCTGTGTGTGTCTGTGTGTGTCTGTGTGTGTCTGTGTGTCTGTGTGTGTCTGTGTGTGTCTGTGTGTGTCTGTGTCTGTGTGTGTGTGTGTCTTTCATTCAGGAATTTAACCATTGAAGCAGGTAGTAATCCTATGCTAGGATTTATGAAATAATATCCTACTACAAATACCTTTAATATTTGCATATTCCCACACTTCTTGCAACCATAGATGTAGAAAAGAGTTGAATTCCATTTTTTTCTTTTTTTTTTTTTTTTTGGTTTTTTCGAGACAGGGTTTCGCTGTGTAGCTCTGGCTATCCTGGAACTCACTCTGTAGACCGGGCTGTCCTCGAACTCAGAAATCCGCCTGCCTCTGCCTCCCAAGTGCTGGGATTAAAGGAGTGTGCCACCACCGCCCGGCGAATTCCATATATTTTTTAAATATTTGAGAACTAGTTAGTAGTCTGCATCTCCCGAACAGAAATATTGTAGCATACAATTCCTTTTTTTAAAAGGCAATTTTCATATGTAATCATAATATGACACCCAGAATCTAAACATTAAATTTAATGCATTAGGGCCATCTGGTTCTCATTCCTTTTATTTCAGTGGTAAATCTTAATATGCACTTCACACTGTCGACTCACATTTTTCAACTAATTCTCATCTCTCCTTAGTCAACTGAAGCCTACGATGGTTTCCTATCTTTCTGTGACCTGGTCATGCTGGCAAAACAGAGGCTGGATTTTTACAAAATGTCTCAGCATTTTGAGATTACCCAATTTCCCATTACTCAGATTCCTTTGTGGTGGTGTAAATAGGAATGACCCCTTAGACTCTAGTGTTTGAATGCTTGCTCCATAGGGAGTGACACTTCCACAAGGTGTAGCCTTTTTTGGAGTAGGTGTGGCCTTGGTACATAGTGAGTGACACTCCTTGGAGGTGTAGGTATGGCCTTGGTAGAAGAAGTGTGTTACTGTGGAGGCAGGCTTAAAGGTGTCCTGTGATCAAGCTATGCCCAGTGTAATGTTTCCTTCTGCTACCTGCAGATCAAGATGTACAACTTGGTACTCCTCAGCACCAAGTCTGCCTGCATTCTGTCATGGTTCCCACCAGGAATAACGCTTTAAACCAAGAGTTGACGTGGTCATGATGTCTCTTCATAACAATAAAATCCTAACTAAGACATCTAATTATGTAGTTTGGATAGAAATATGACAGACAGCACATTGATTTCTCATTACATGATATCAGAAGGAGTGATGATCATTTTGATTTTTTGAATCACAGTGGAGAAAGGTGAACAAGAAAAGGTGATGGGGTGAATATGATCTAAATACAAGTATGAAATATCAGGGCTGATGCGGTGGCTAGAGGAGTACAGCCCTTGTTGTACAACCTGGGAACTTGAGACTGATTCCCAGAACCCAAGTAAAAGATGAAAGAAGAGAAATGACTGCACAGATGCCCAGTGACCTGCACATTTACATGGAATCACAGATACTAACACATGCACCAGGAACATACACAAATACACAATAATAATTTTTTTTAAAAAAAGTCACAATGAGACCCATTACTATTTATAATTAACAAGTGATAATAAAAAGAATGAACATGAAAAACAGCAACAGGTACTATAGACAGATATAATAAGAACTAAAACAGACTCAGCCATAGTGTTCTCTAGAGCTTGTGTAAGAGATTGCAAACTTCTCTGCAGAGCACTGGCTGGGGGACAAAGGGCTAGAAATGTCCACAAGGCGAGAAAAACTGGTTGATAACATAAATTAAGGCAATGGAGAAGAGGTAGTTATCAATGAAAGACTCCAGGAGCGCAAAGAGAGCCTAAAGTCACGGTGTTTTTAATATTGAACATGCTGAAGAAGATGAGGGAAAGTCCACCAGACAGGGAATCATAACCATGTCCAGGCTGAGAATCTCCACTAAATGGATAAATCTTGAGGAGGGAGAATGCTAACTGAGCTTCAGTCGCATAAAAAGCTGCCCTCAGCCTAAGACCCATAAGACAAACAACATGTAATACAAACAAAAGACCACCTAATACAAACAACGGACCAGGCTGTGTCAATCCTGAATCTGGTCCAGGGCCATAGACTTTCTGGAAAGAGCAGCGGTCAAACTTCAAGACAACTATGGCAGAGCCTTTGTGTCAGACAAATGAGACTTGGTGATGAGCTGGAGACACTGTACTACATTTCAGCTTCTCTTCCTGTCCATGGATATCATGACATCAGGAACTGCTTAGCAGTGGCCTGGGAAGCTTCAGACATGAGCTGAGTCATGGGAATCAGGAAGACAAAAGCTGACTCTGCACAGCCCTGTTCCCAATGACTCATCCTGGAGTTAGCTTTATACTGGGAATCAAAAGGACACTTGATGAAATGGCTAATCCAAATACATGTTCTCTCTGAACATTGCTCTAATCTGAACCATTCATTCACAAGGGGTTAGTTCATAGTCTGTATTGGAGAACCAATCAAATCAAGCAGATCCAAGAGGAGATTACCTAAGAACAGGAACTACAGAGAGCCAGATCTTGAAGACCAGTTTTTCAACCTAGGACAGAACACAAAAGTCATTCACCACCAAATATAATACAAATGGAATAGTATGAAATAGATCATCCTAAAAGTCATGATAGCCAGGTAAGTGGGTTGTATAACTAGAATTGTCCCCTGGCTCAAATGACTTTCCTGGTGATGGTAATGGAAGAAGCAATGCTGGCCTTCTGGCAATAGCAGAAAGCACTTTTCCAGAAAGTAGACTACCTTCTTATTTAATTTCAAACATCAGTATCACTGTGACACAAAACCTGACTTTGCCACATTATAGATAAATAGAACTGTATGCCAATGTACTCATTTATATGTTTCATAAACTCTTAAGTGTGTTCATTAGTCAAGCAATATATGACAAAGAAAATATCATATCATATGACAATATCATAAGGTAATGCTTGCCAGTGGAAATATAAATTAACTATTTTTTAAAATCCAAACTTTTTAAAAATGATTTCATTTTTAAATATTGTTTCATTCAATACACTTTGATCATGATCCTTCCCCTCCTTAACTCTTTTCAGATCCCTCTACCTCCATACCAATAAAAATGGCAAAAAGCAAAAAGAAAAAAACAAACAACAAAAATTCAAAACAAGGGATGGAGAGATGGCTCACAGTTTGAGAACACTGGTTGCTCTTCCAGAGTTCCTGAGTTCAATTCTCAGCAACCGCTCAAAACCATCGATAATGAGTTCTGGTGCTATCTTCTGGACTACAGGCATAAATGCAGGCAGAACGCTGTATACAAAATAAATTTATCTTTAAAAAAAATCAAAACAAACAAAAACTGCCAAAACAAAATGTCCACAAATAAATCCATGGTATTTGTATTGCCATGTTGCCCACCAATGAATGTGGTTGATATAGTTAGTGACACTCAACTGGAGAAAACTGAATCTCTTCACTAGCAGGCATCAACTACATAAAGCCTATTGGCTAGGGCTGGGGCACTGAATTCACCTCCCCATCTCAGTTCTGAAGTCTCATCTTCCCTGAACTATGCAGGCACTATGCATGCTGCCACAGTCTATGAGGTCATATATGCAACAGTCCTCCATTACCTCTGGCCTACACTCCTTCAGCTTCCTCTTCCATAGAGATCCCTAAATCATGAGGGGAGGGGTTTGATGGATGAATCCCATTTACAACTGAGTGCCCAAAGTCTCTCACTCTACACACTGTCCAGTTGTGGTCTATATGTTAATTCCCATCTACTGCCAGAAGCTTCTTGGAGGAGAGCTGAGCAATGCACTGATCTACATATACAACAGTGTGTTATTAGCGGTCATTTTATTGCTATGTTCCTGTAGCAGATAAAGTATTGTTATCCTGTTGACCTATGTCTTAAGACTCAGGTTCTCTGCAGCATCAGTATGGATTCTATCTCATGGACCTCATGAAGTGGATTTCAAATCCAATCAAAATGGTGTTGGTTACCCCCAAGAAGGAAGGTAGTGGGAAAATATTGTGCCATTATTATATCAGCACATTTTGTATGCAGGTCAATGTTGTAGTTTACAAGGTTTGTAGCTAGTTGATATTGATACCTTTCTCCTCTGATAGCATACATAGTATCAAACATTATGAATGCTAGTTAGTAAGGGTTAGATGCCAGCTTGACTTCCCTGTGTTCAACTATGTAAGCATTGCCTTCTCTCTTATTTGGTGGTTCCATTTTTATTGCTTTCTTAACTGAACATAAAAATCCAAATCCCAATTTCACCTTTATTTACTAAAAAAAGGAAGGCAACATATAAATTCAGCTTAATACATAGAGGGAAACCATTGGAGGAAAAAAATCCCATTCATTCTAGAGGGAAAATCTCACAACAATATTAAAATACGAATAGAAAAAAAATATTTTTGGTAAAAACATTTTTAAATCCCTATAAAACTAAGAACAAAAAAATGTTCACCACTTTTAATCAGAATGACAGAACACATAGAAAAGTAAGCAAAGGAGAGATATGAGCAGTGTAAAGAAAAAGCCAAATACCATCCCTCTGCCAGGCCTGCAGCACTCAGCTGTCACCTCAGCAATCAAGAACCAGAGGCAGTAAAATTGTCACAAGTTCAAGACAAACTTGATTTACACGATGAGTTGATAACAAAGCTAAAAAGCAAGATTTTGTCTCAAAAAACAGAATAAAAAAACCCATCCTTAGCTGGGCAGCGGTGGTGCATGCAATTAATCCCAGCACTTGGGAGGCAGAGGCAGGTGTATTTCTGAGTTTGAAGCCAGCCTGGTCTACAGAGTGATTTCCAGGACAGCCAGGGCTACACACAGAAACCCTGTCTCAAAAAAAAAAAAAAAAAAAAAAAAAAAAAAAAAAAAAAAAAAAAAAAAAAAAAAAAAAAAAAAAAAAAAAAAAAAAAAAAACCAAAAAAACAAAAAGGAGAGTATTTTTTGGGAGGCAGAGGCAGGCGGATTTCTGAGTTTGAGGCCAGCCTGGTCTACAGAGTGAGTTCCAGGACAGCAAGGGCTATACAGAGAAACCGTGTCTCGAAAAAAAAAAAAAAAGATATAATTTTTAATTTTGTGTGTGTGTGTGTGTGCCTATGTGTGTTCATTTGCCTATGAATGCCAGTCTGTGCCTGAGGAATGAGAGATGTCAGATTCCACAGAAGTGGCATAGAGACAGCTGTAAGCCAGCTGACATGAGTACTAGCAATCAAATTCAGGTCCTCTGCAAGATTGCTCAGAACTCTTACAAACTGAGCCATCTCTCCACCCCTCAGTATATTTCATTCATACTGCAGGATCCAGCAGTTATAAAACTAAGGTAAAAGAAAATATGGTTACAGATTCAAGGTAGGAAGTTGTTACTAAAATGTGGTCGAGAGGAGAAAATAAGAGTGGATGTTCTTCATTTTAGTGGATGAAGAGATCGATATGAATCAGAGCACCCTAGGAAAAGCAATAATAAACAATGATTTTTAGAATGACACAATAGCATTATTTTTTTCTTAGTCTATTTGGACTCTTACAATAGGAAAAATATTATGGATAACTTTGAGGGCCAGAAATTCATTTATGTAGCACTGGAGACTTGAGAACTTACGGATTAAGGTGTCAGGTATTTGGGCAATCTACTTATGTCTTGGTTTATAAACAATGTTTTTTTTATTGTGTTTTACTGGTTTATTAGGAAGGAATAAGCAAAGGAGCTCCATACACCCTCTTTTGTTAAGGCCAACCACTTCGCAAATACTGCATTTCCAAAATGTCATCATTGAGACTAGGTTTCAACATGAGTTGAGGAAGACATATTCATTCACTAGCAAATCACTTTTTAGGCATAGGATTTTAGGGATTATGTATTATTAGAGTACAAAAAGTCAACCATCATCATGTGCTAAGTACACACCAGGCTCAAAAAACAGAACAAAATCCCTAATATCCTACAAAAAAATAAAGCAACAAATGCCAGTCAATACCTATTGCCCTGTGTACCTTAGCAGACATAGTCCATAGGTGTGTCTGGCATGGAGATTTCAGGGTTGGGATGAAGTCATCTGTTTTTCTTTACCTTCTATGAGCAGTAATAAGAGGACTATCTAAATGAGGTAATGTCTAAGGGAGGAAGTCATCTTTGATTCAGGACTGAAGTGACCTCCAATGGTATGTTTTAGGATGAGATGATGTCATCTGATGTAATGTCATCTCCAGTAGTGAGCAAGATGAGATCATCTGGATATGAACCTAGGGTATCCTAAGTGCATGCTGACTATAGTGGGTAATGTATCTCTTAACATCTGCCATCGAGGTTTAAGTACGTTTTAGAGGGTTAGAACTTAATGACTGTAAAACAATAAAAATACAAAGGCAAATGGCAAAAAAGACCAACAATGGCTAGGATAGGGTGTGTACCTACCCTTGGGGGTTGCGCACGCGCGTGTGTGTATGTGTGTGTGTGTGTGTGTGTGTGTGTGTGTGTGTGTGTGTGTGTGCATGTCTGTGTTTCTGTGTGCAAGTGTGCAAAAAAAAACTTTACTTCACAGCAAAGCAAACAACAAAACTAAAAACACCTGCGAAAATTCTACTTAAAAAGAAATATAGTTCAGAAAGCATGTGAGTCTTACAAAATTTCAGTTTTGTTTCTAGAAGTATATCAGGTGGCTTAAAACTGCCTGTAGCTCCAGCTCCAGAGGATTCAACATGATCTTTGGCCTTGAAGAGCACACACATGCATATGTATAGAATAAATACTTGCAGAGATACACATAAATATACATAATAAAAACACAATAATTTTTTTTTAAAAAGGAAAATGGAGAAGTTTTAAAATTGGTATAAGTCAACCATAGGGCACAAATTTTAAAAATTACCTGGGGCAAAATGGGGTAGGTGGGTAGGGGAGTACCCTCATAGAGGCAAAGGGGAAGGAGGAGAGGGTGGAGAGGGCAGATGTGGGATGGGAGGTTTGTGGAGAGGTCACTGAAATGTGGGATAACATTTGAGATGGAAATAAATGGAATGATTAATAAAAAAATAAAATAATCTGGTCTGGACCGGTGCCCTGAAGAGACCTTGGGCGTGAACTCCTTAGCCAGTCCCACAACACCAGAGGAAGCTCCCCTCCCAGGCGCTCTAACATGTCCAGGATAATATGATCAGAGGTGAGGAGGACACAGGATCTGTCCTAACACCGGGAATAACTGTGACCAGCAAGATCCAGGGACCTAGGAACCCTGCCGGACCAGTGGCATGGGTTCCTTCCAGTCCTGCCCCATGCCTTGGGCATGGCCTCCTTAGCCAGTCCCACAACACCCAGAGGAAACTCCACTCCCGGGTGGTCTAATACTCCCAGGATCACAGGATTCCAGGAGCTTGGTCACACCAGGATCTCTGGGTCCCAGAGGCAGCTTGACTCCCAGGAGCTCTTACATACCCAGGATCTCAGGATCACTGAATCATAGAATCACAGGATCCTAGAGACAGCTGGGCTCTGAGGAGGTCTGACACAACCAGGATCACAGGAATAACAGGCTCCAGTCAGATATAGGGAGGGCAGGTAGAACTAGAGGTAACCACATGGCAGGAGACAAGCATAAGAACATAAGCAACAGAAACCAAGGTTACTTGGCATGACCAGAACACAGTTCTCCAACCATAGCAAGTCCTGGATACACCATCACACTGCAAAAGCAAGATTCGGATCTAAAAGCACTTCTCATGATGATGATAGAGGACTTTAAGAAGGGCATAAATAATTTCCTTAAAGAAATACAGAAGATGCCGGGTGGTGGTGGTGCATGTCTTTAATCCCAGCACTTGGGAGGCAGAGGCGGGTGGATTTCTGAGTTCAAGCCAGCCTGGTATACAGAGTGGGTTCCAGGACAGCCAGGGCTATACAGAGAAACCTTGTCTTGAAAAAGAAAAAGAAAAAGAAAAAGAAAAAGAAAAAGAAAAAGAAAAAGAAAAAGAAAAAGAAAAAGAAAAAGAAAAAGAAAAAGAAAAAGAAAAAGAAAAAGAAAAAGAAAAAGAAAGAAAGAAAGAAAGAAAGAAAGAAAGAAAGAAAGAAAGAAAGAAAGAAAGAAAGAAAGAAAGAAGAACACAGGTAAACAGTTAGAAGCCCTTAAAGAGGAAAGACAAAAGTCCCTTAAAGAATTACAAGAAAAGGGCTGTAGAGATGGCTCAGCAGTTAAGATCACTGACTGCGAGGAAGTTACCCTCCAGGAGCGTGGAAAAGTAGTGAGTGGGGTTAAGGGGAGCAACACTGCTCCCCAGGACCAGCCCTGAACCGGCAGGGTACAGGGCCTGAGGAGAACTTGGGGACAGGAAACCTCTGAACCTTCCGATTTCCATCTGTGGGTAGAGACCTCTGCCTGGGCCACCAGGGGTCTGTGCCTGGTAACCTCAGCCTGGTCCACAGGGCTCCAGGAGAGAGCTGGTATCCCAGGAGTGCTGACACACCTTTGAACACAGGCAAAACCACCACTTCTGTTCAAACTCACTGGATCAAGAGGGACCCTTACAGAGCCATCAGGACATAGGAACCAAGGAACAGCTAGGGACAAGATCCTTCTGATTTCTGTCTGCACCCCAGAGCTGACCCTGTGCCGCAGCTCTCCAAACCCAAACACTTCTCAGAGAGAGCTGGTCTTCAAGAAGTATTGACACAGAGGCCTGCAGGAGGGGAAAGCCACAACCAGACAAAATAAGGCCAGCTAACATCAGAGTTAACAAGATGTCAAAAGGCAAGGGTAGGAACATAAGGAACAGAAACCAAGGCTACTTGGCATCCTCAGAACCCAGCTCTCCCACCACAGGAAGCTCTGGACACGCCAACACACCAGAAAAGCAAGACTCAGATTTAAAATCATTTCTCATGCTGATGATAGAAGACTTTAAGAAAGAAATGAATAATACCCTTAAAGAAATACAAGAGAATAGAGATAAACAACTAGAAGCTTTTAAAGAGGAAACACAAAAATCCATTAAAGAATTACAGGAAAACATAATCAAGCAGGAGGAATTACAAGAAAACACAATCAAACAGACAAAGGAAATGCACAAAACTATCCAGGAGCTAAAAATAGAAATAGAAACAATAAAGAAATCACAAAGGGAGACAACCCTGGAGTTAGAAAACCTAGGAAAGAGATCAGGAACTGTTGATGTAAGCATCACCAACAGAATACAAGAGATAGAAGAGAGAATCTCAGGAGCAGAAGATACCATAGATAACATCAACACAACAGTAAAAGAAAATGCAAAATGCAAAAAGCTTCTAACCAAAACATCCATGAACTCTAGGACACAAGGGAAAGACAGAACCTAAGGATAATAGGTATAGAAGAGACTGAAGATTCCCAACTTAAAGGACCAGTAAATATCTTCAACAAAATTATAGAAGAAAACTTCCCTAACCTAAAGAAAGAGATGAACATAAATATACAAGAAGCTTACAAAACACCAAATACATTGGACCAGAAAAGAAATTCGTCCCATCACATTGTAGTGAAAACACCAAATACAGAAAACAAGGAAAGAATATTAAAAGCAGTAAGGGAAAAAGGTCAAGTAACATAAAGGCAGACCTATCAGAATTACACAAGACTTCTCACCAGAGACTATGAAAGCTAGAAGATCCTAGGCAGAATTCATACAGACGCTAAGAGAACACAACTGCCAACCCAGGCTGCTATACCCAGCAAAACTCTCAATTACCATAGATGGTGAAACCAAAATATTCTATGACAAAACCAAATTTACACAATGTGTTTCCACAATCCCAGCCCTACAAAGGATAATGGATGGTAAACGTTAACTCAAAGAGGGAAACTACACCCTAGAAAAAGCAAGAAAGTAATCTTTCAACAAACTCAAAAGAAGATAGCCACATAAAAGTAAAAATAACATTCAAAATAACAGGAACCAACAACCACTATTCCTTAATATCTCTTAACATCAATGGACTCAATTCCCCAATAAAATAACAGACTGACAGACTGGATCCATAAAGAGGAATCAGCATTTTGCTGCATTCAAGAAACACATCTCCATGATAAATACAAACACTACCTCAGAGTAAAGGGCTGGAAAACAATTTTGCAGGCAAATGGTCCCAAGAAACAGGCTGGAGTAGCCATTCTAATATTGGATAAAATTGACTTTCATCCAAAATTCATCAAAAAAGATAAGGAAGGACACTTCATACTCATCAAAGGAAAAATCTACCAAGAAGAACTCTCAATTCTGAACATCTATGCTCCAAATGCAAGGGCACCCACATTCATAAAAGAAACTTTACTAAAGCTCAAAACACAAATTGAACCCCACACCCCATTATCATCAATGGACAAAAC
>CM052703.1:21300348-21317848 GCA_028551405.1 Uromys caudimaculatus
GGGAGCCGCCACCCCCCAGATGCTGAGATCTCTATAGGTCGTGAGAAAATGAAGCCAAGAAGAACTAGAAAATATTATGGCTATTCCGAAAGCTGGATATGAAACCACAAAGATCGAGGACACCCTGTTGTCGTAAAAGAACATCTGAATCACTGTGACTGAATATGAAACCACAAAGATCAAGGACACCCTGTTGTCATAGAAGAACATCTGAGTCACTGTGACTGTTGGCTGAGCCCACCCCCTCCCCATTACCTCGCACCCCCTGTTTCTCCCCGCCTCTGAGTTTCCCCCCTTTTTGAGTAATGTATAAAAGTAGATGAGTTTTGAAAATTAAATGAGACCTTGAGAAAGAGCTTGCTTGGTCTCCTTCTTCTCTCTCTCGCCCATTCTCTCCCACAGGTCTTGGGGTCTCCTCGGGTATCCCTCCAATAACTGGTCCCACGGGGCGGGGCAGAACCAACAAATATCAGGGATATCCAGATGACAAGAGGCAATCACAAGACCATAGCAACAGAAGCCAATATACGTGGGCATCATCAGAACCCAGTTCTCCCACCACAGCAAGCCCTGAAAACACCAACACACCTGAAAATCAGGAATCTGTCCTAAAATCCTATCTCATGGAGATAATAGAGTCCTTTAAGGAGGATATCAATAACTCACTGAAAGAAATATGGGAAAACACCAGGTAAGCAGGTGAAGGAATTGAATAAAGTGGTTTAAGACCTAAAGGGGGAAGTAGAAACAATAAAAACACAAACAGAGGCAAACCTGGTATACTGGCTGGTTTTGTGTGTCAACTTGACACAAGCTGGAATTATCACAGAGAAAGGAGCTTGAGTTAAGAAAATGCCTCCATGAGATCCAGTTGTAAGGCATTTTCTCAATTAGTGATCAAGGGGGAAAGGCCCCTTGTGGATGGTACCATCCCTGGGCTGGTAGTCTTGGGTTCTATAAAAGGGAAAGCTGAGCAAGCCAGGGGAAGCAAGCCAGTAAGTAACATACCTCCATGACCTCTGCATCAGCTCCTGCTTCCTGACCTGCTTGAGTTCCAGTCCTGACTTCCTTGGTGAAGAACAACAATATGGAAGTATAAGCTGAATAAACCCTTTTGTCCCCAACTTGTATCTTGGTCAGGACGTTTTGTGCAGGAATAGAAACCCTGACTAAGAAACCTGTAATGAAAAAGCTAGGAAAGAGATCAGGAATTACAGATGTAAGTATCACCAACAGAATACAAGATATAGAAGAGAGAATCTCAGGTGTGGAAGATACCATAGAAGAGATTGACAGAACTGTCAAAGAAAATTCAAAATGTAAAATACTCCTAACCCAAAGCATCCAGGAAATTCAAGACACAATGAAAAGACGAAATCTAAGAATAATTGGAATAAAGGAGAAGATTCCCAGATCAAAGGACCTGAAAATGTCTTCAACAAAATCATAGAAGAAAACTTCTCCAACCTAAAGAAAGAGATGACCATAAAGGTACAAGAAGCCTATAGAACACCAAATAAATGGGATCAGAAAAGAAAATCCTCTCGTCACATAATAATCAAAATACTAAATACACAGAACAAAGAAACTATATTAAAAGCTGCAAGGGAAAAGGGCCAAGTAATGTACAAAGGCAGACCTATCAGAATTACACCAGACTTACCAACAAAGACACTAAGAGCCAGAAGAGCCTGGTCAAAGGTCATGCAGACTCTAAGAGAACACAAATACCAATCCTGGATAATAGACCCAGCAAAACTTTCAATCAGCACAGATGAAGAAACCAAAATATTACAAGACAAAACTAAATTTGAACAGTATTTATCTACCAACATAGCCTTACAGAGACTCCCAGAAGGAAAACTCCAACACAAGGAAGGTACATGCACCAAAGAAAAGACAAGCTATTAAGTATCTCACAACAAAGCCATAGGGAGAGAACCACAAGCACATAAAGCCACATACAAAAGCAAACATATCAGGAAACAACAGTCATGGCTCTTTAATATCTCTCAGTATTAATGGACTCAACTCACCTATAAAAAGACATAAGCTAACAGACTGGATATGCAAACAAGATCCAGCATTTTACTACATACAAGAAACACAGCTCTAAGACAAAGACAGACAGTACCTAAGAGTAAAAGGATGAAAAATGGTCTTCCAAGCAAATGGTCCCAGGAAACAAGCTGGAGATGCCATTCTAATATACAATAAAATAGACTTTCAACCAAAAGTTATCAAGTGTGATGAGGAAAGACACTTTATATTCATCGAAGGAAAGATTCACCAAGAGAAAGTCTCAACTCTGAACATCTATGCCACAAATGCAAGAGCATCCAAATTCATAAAAGAAAGATTACTAAAGCTCAAAACACACATTGAACCCCACACTATAATAGTGGGACACTTCAACACCCCACTTTCACCAATGGACAGGTCTTCGAAACAAACTAAACAGAGAAACACTGAAACTAAGAGAGGTTATAAACCAAATGGATTTAACAGATATCTATAAAACATTTCAAAAGAATAAATCAAAAGAATATAACTTCTTCTCAGCACCTCAAGGTACCTTCTCCAAAACTGACCATATAATCAGTCACAAAACAAACCTCAACAGATATAAGAAGATGGAAATAATCCGATGCCTCCTATCAGATCACTACTGATTAAGGCTGGTCTACAATGGCAACAATAACAACAGAAAGCCCACATACACATGGAAGCTGAACAATGCTCTACTCAATGACAACTTGGTCAAGGAAGAAAGAAAGACAGAAATTAAAGACTTCCTAGAATTTAATGAAATTGAAAGCACAACATACCGAAACTTATGGGACACAATAAAAGCAGTGTTAAGAGGAAAACTCATACCTCTGAGTGCCTCCAAAAAGAAACTGGAGAGAGCATACACTAGCAGCTTAACATCACACCTGAAAGTCCAAGAACAAAAGGAAGTTAATGAACACAAGAGGAGTAGAAGGCAGGAAATAATCAAACTCAGGGCTAAAATCAACCAGGTAGAAACAAAAACAACTATACAAAGAATCAACAAAACCAGGAGTTGGTTCTTTGAGAAAATCAACAAGATAGATAAACACCTAGCCAGACTAACCAGAGGGCACAGAGACAGAATCCAAATTAACAAAATTAGAAAGGAAAAGGAAGACATAACAACAGATCCTGAGGAAATTCAAAAAATCATCAGATCCTACTACAAAAGCCTATGCTCAACAAAACTGCAAAATCTGGATGAAATGGACAATTTTTAAGACAGGTATCAAATACCAAAGCTAAGTCAGGATCAGATAAACCATCTAAACAGTCCCATAATGCCTACAGAAATAGAAGCAGTCATTAAAAGTCTCCCAACCAAAAAAAGCCCAGTCCAGATGGGTTCACTGCAGAATTCTATCAGACCTTCAAAGAAGACCTAATACCAATACTCTTCAAACTATTCCACAAAATAGAAACAGAAGGAACACTACCCAATTCCTTCTATGAGGCCACAGTTAAACTGATACCAAAATCTCACAAAGACTGAACAAAGAAAGAAAACTTCAGACAAATTTCCCTTATGAATATGGATGCAAAAATACTCAATAAAATTCTCGCAAACTTAATCCAAGAACACATCAAAATGATCATTCATCATGATCAAGTAGGCTTCATCCCAGGGATGCAGGGATGGTTCAATACCCAGAAATCCATCAATGTAATCCACTATATAAACAAACTCAAAGAAAAAAACCACATGGTCGTTTCATTAAATGCTAAAAAAGCATTTGACAAAATTCAGCATCACTTCATGATAAAAGTCTTGGAAAGATCAGGAATTCAAGGCCTATACCTAAACATAGTAAAAACAATATACAGCAAACCAGTAGCCAACATCAAACTAAATGGAGAGAAACTCAAAGCAATTCCACTAAAATAAGGGACTAGACAAGGCTGCCTTCTCTCTCCCTATCTATTCAATATACTAATTGAAGTGCTAGCTAGAGCAATTAGACAACAAAAGGAGGTCAAAGGGATACAAATTGGAAAGGAAAAATAAAAATATCACTGTTTGTAGATGATATGATGGCATAGTTAAGTGACCCGAAAAACTATATACAGGTTGAGAAAGAAATTAGGGAAATAACACCCATCACGATGGTCACAAGCAATATAAAGCATCTTGGTGTGACTCTAACTATGCAAGTGAAAGATCTGTATGACAAGAACTTCAAGGCTCTGAAGAAAAAAATCGAAGAAGACCTCAGAAGGTGGAAAAATCTACCATGCTCATGGATTGGGAGGATTAATATAGTACAAATGGCCATCCTGCCAAAAGCAATCTACACATTCAATGTAATCCCCATCAAAATTCCAACTTAAATTTTCATAGACATAGAAGGAGCAATTCTCAAATTCATTTGGAACAACAAAAAACCCAGGATAGCAAAAGCTATTCTCAACAACAAAAGAACTTCTGGAGGAATCAGCATGTCTGACCTCAAGCTGTACTACAGAGCAGTAGTGATAAAAACTGCATGGTATTGGTACAGCGACAGGCAGGTAGATCAATGGAATAGAATTGAAGACCCATAAATGAACCCAAACACTTAGGGTCACTTGGTTTTTGACAAAGGAGCTAAAACCACCCAGTGGAAAAAAGACAGCATGTTCAACAAATGGTGCTGGGTCAACTGGCAGTCTACATGCAGAAGAATCCGAATTGATCCATTCCTATCTTCCTGTACAAAGCTCAAGTCCAAGTGGATCAAGGACCTCCACATAAAACCAGATACACTGAATCTAATAGAAGAGAAAGTGGGGAAAAGTCTCAAAAACCTGGGTACAGGGAGAAAGTTCCTGAACAGAATACCAACGGCTTATGCTCTAAAATCAAGAATCGACAAATGGGACCTCATGAAATTGCAAAGCTTCTGTAAGGCAAAGGACACTGTCAATAGTACAAAACGGCAATCAACAGATTGGGAAAAGATCTTAACTAATCTTACATCTGATAGAGGGCTAATATCCAATATATACAAAGAACTCAAGAAGTTAGACTCCAGAAAACCAAATAACCCTATCAAAAATTGGGAACAGAGTTAAACAGAGAATTCTCAACTGAGGAAATTCACAGGGCTAGGAAGCACCTAAAGCACTCAACATCCTTAATCATCAGGGAAATGCAAATCAAAACAAGTCCGAGATTCCACCTCACACCAGTCAGAATGGCTAAGATCAAAAACTCAGGTGACAACAGATGCTGGCAAGGATCTGGAGAAAGAGGAACACTCCTCCATTGTTGGTGGGATTGCAAGCTGGTACAACCACTCTGGAAATCAGTTTGGCGGACCCTCAGAAAAATGGACATAATACTCCCTGTGAACCCAGCTATACCACTCCTGGGCATATACCCAGAAGATGCTCCAACATGTAATAAAGACATATGCTCCACTATGTTCATGGCAGCCATATTTACAATAACCAGAAGCTGGAAACAACCCAGATGTCCCTCATCAGAGGAATGGATACAGAAAATGTGGTACATTTACACAATGGAGTACTACTCAGCTATTAAAAACAATGTCTTAATGAACTTTGCAGGCAAATGGATGGAACTTGAAAATATCATCCTGAGTGAGGTAACTCAGTCCCAAAAAAATGAACATGGTACGTACTCACTGATAAGTGGATATTAGCCCAAAAGTTCAGAATACCCAAGTTTCACTTAACAGTAACCGCTGGACTGAGTGTGAGGTCCCAGATGGAGGAGTGGGAGAAGGGACTGAAGGAGCTGAGGGAGTTTGAAGCCCCATGGAGGGAGCAACAGTGTCAACTGACCTGACCCCCTGGTCCCCCTGGAGGCTGGACCACCAACCAAAGAATACACTTTGAGGGACCCATGGCTCGGACCACATAGGTGGCAGAGGAAGGCCTTGTTAGCCATCAGGGGAGGAGACACCCTTGGGCCTGAGGGTGTTAAATGCCCCAGTGTATGGGAATGCCAAGGTAGGAAGATGGGAGTTGGAGGACTGGTGGGTGGGTGGTGGAATACCCTTATAGAGGCAAGGGAGGGAGAGAGGATAGAGAGTTCCAAAGGGGAGATCTGGCAAGGGGTAAACTTTTGAAATGTAAATAAAGTATCAAATTAAAAAAAGAATATAAAAATCACTAATTAATTCTAAAAAAAAAAAAACCCTGTATAATGCTGTCACAAAATCAGATGTGTAGACCAATGAACTAGAATAGAAGGCCAAGAAATAAGCCTAGGTAACTATAGCTACCCAGGTTTTGAAAAAGTTGACAAAATGAAGAATTCCAATTCTTTATTGTTTTTTCAGAACAAAGTTGTATGGATTTATTTAGAAAATTACCAAATGGTTTGTCAGTTCAACAGTCATGTAACAGACAGCATGGTACTTAATTTCCCATTACAATTTTGAGTATGTAATTGTA
Source organism: Uromys caudimaculatus (assembly GCA_028551405.1). Lineage (NCBI taxonomy): Eukaryota > Metazoa > Chordata > Mammalia > Rodentia > Muridae > Uromys > Uromys caudimaculatus. Next base: position 21,306,805 of record CM052703.1, read on the forward strand.
TATTTATTGTAAGTAGAATACTCTTTGTTTATGTCCTCTACTAGAGTGCTGCTTGAATAGTCATAAATTAAATTACATATTATTATATACTTTCTCATGTAGTAGGCAATATTATTGAATTTTGATGTTGTACATGTTGGCATAAATCTATGAAATTCATATCAAGATAGTAAAAGAAACATTACAATGTACTTGCTATAGGGAGGCACTGGGTATATGATACAGTTGAGAATAGTTGATAAATATGTCCACTGAATCAATGAGAATGAGGACAATTTATTGGAAGAGGTAGAACAAATGTACCAAAAGAAAAAAGGTAGGACAGTAGTTCTGAGCCTTTTTTGATAGACTCACCTAGGACATTGTTATATGATCCAGTGCCCATAACAGTCACATGAAAATCTCTGATGGCAAAATCTAGTATTGATTTGTATGGTTTTTTCTCATAAATCACACACTTAATGTTACTTGTTTTCAGTAGGCTTTGAAAACCTTACTACTGTCACACTCAACTAGAAATAAGTTGACAATTCCTGACTAAATTCAGAGAAAATAAATATCAGTCTTCTAAAATATACAGGACTCACCTCCCTAATGTGAACATAAAATTCAAATACCTCCAATGTTCTCCCTTGAAGATATGTTAGCTTCACTCTGAGCAAAGAGCAACACTCCTTTGCGTTTCCCAAGGACATTACACTGTGATTCATCAGATTCCTATGACACTTGCTGAAGTTACCCCTCAAATATTTCTATTTGATCAGTATGAAGTGTCCTTCCTTATCTTTTTTGATAACTTTTGGTTGAAAATTGATTTTATTCCATATTAGAATGGCTACTCCAGTTGGTTTCTTGGGACCATTTGCTTGGAAAATTGTTTTCCAACCTTTAACTCTAAGGTAGTGTCTGTCTTTATAACTGAGGTGTGTTTCCTGTATGCAGCAAAATGCTGGATTCTGTTTACATATCCAGTATCTTAGTCTATGGTTTTTTATTGAGGAATTGAGTCCACTGATGTTAAGAGATTTAAGGAAAAGTGATTGTTACTTCCTGTTATTTTTGTTGTTAGAGGTGGTATTATGTTTGTGTGGTTATCTTCTTTTTTGGGTTTGTTGAAAGATTACTTTCTTGCTTTTTCTAGGGTGTAGTTTCCCTCCTTGTGTTGGAGTTCTCCATCTATTACCCTTTGTAGGTCTGGATTTGTAGAAAGATATTGTGTAAATTTGGTTTTGTCATGGAATATCTTGTTTTCTCCATCTATGGTAATTGAGAGTTTTTGCTGGGTACAATAGCCTGGGATGGGATTTTTGTTCTCTTGGGGTCTGTATGAGATCTGCCCAGGATCTTCTAGCCCTCATAGTCTTTGGTAAGAAGTCTGGTGTAATTCTGATAGGTCTGCCTTTATATGTTACTTGATCTTTTTTCCCTTACTGCTTATATTATTCTATCTTTGTTTAGTGCATTTGATGTTTTGAGTATTATGTGACTGGAGGAATTTATTTTCTGGTCCAGTCTACTTCAAGTTCTATAGGCTTCCTGTATGTTCATGGGCATCTATTTCTTTAGGTTAGGAAAGCTTTCTTCTATAATTTTGTTGAAGATATTTACTGGTCCTTTAATTTGGGAATCTTCACTGTCTTCTATACCTATTATCCTTTTTGATCTTCTCATTTTGTCCTGGATTTCCTGGATGTTTTGTGTCAGGAACGTTTTGCATTTTGCATTTTCATTGACTGTTGTGTCAATGATTTCTATGGTATCTTCTGCACTTGAGATTCTCTCTTTTATCTCTTATATTCTGTTGGTGATGCTTGCATATATGATCCCTTTTCTAGGTTTTCTAACTTCTGGGTTGTCTCCCTTTGTGATTTCTTTATTGTTTCTCTTTCCATTTTTAGATCCTGGATGGTTTTGTTCAATTCCTTCACCTGTTTGGTTGTGTTTTCCTGTAATTCTTCAAGAGATTTTTGTGTTTCCTCTTTAAGGGCTTCTAGCTGTTTACCTGTGTTCTCCTGTATTTCTTTAAGGGAGTTATTTATGTCCTATTTAAAGTCCTCTATCATCATCATGAGAAGTGATTTTAGATCCAAATCTTCCTTTTCCACTGTGATGGTATATCCAGGATTTGCTATGGTAGGAGAATTGGATTCTGATGATGCCAGGTAACCTTGGTTTCTGTTGCTTATGTTCTTGAGCTTGCCTTCTGCCATTTAGTTATCTCTAGTCCTACCCGCCTCCTTTTATCTTACTGGAGCCTGTTCTTCCTGAGATCCTGATTGTGTCATAACTCCTCAGAGACCAGCTGTCTCTGGGATCCTATGATTCTGGGATCCCGAGATCCTTAGATTCTGGATGTGACAGAGATCCTGGGAATCAAGCTGCCTCTACAACCTTGAGATCCTGATGTGACCAAGCTCTTGAGATCCTGAAATCCTGTGATCCTGGGTGTGTTAGAGCACCTGAGAGTTGAGCTTTCTCTGGGTGTTGTGGGACTGGCTGAGAAGTTAATGCCCAATGTCTGCTCAGGCACTGGTCCAGACTAGAAGAATTCCAATTCTTAATTATTACCAATTCATTTATTTCAGTTTCATTTTAATTTCTAAATATGTATCATAAAATATAAAAGATGATACCCCATTATGCATTATAATACTAACTTTACTTTTGTTACTCTATATGTATTATGTGAAAAAACAGAAACCTGAAAAATGACTCTTCTGTTAATAACTCCTTTTATTTTGAATCAAGTAAAGCAGAGATGACTCTCAGTTGAGCTCTTCTGTGTTACACTCATAACATAACACATGTCTTAGTACAGTTCACAGTCAATATAGGTGTTATAGACCGAAGGAGACAGAGGATGGATTTGCATGGTAACTCTGGAAACTCTTCTTAAACAAAGATGGATAATGACTGGATGAATAAAGAGATGTGTGAGGAGAAATGATAGAGATGTCCCTAATAGTGGAAAGGATATGGAGAGTGTCCCTTGAAGTCACAGACACCAGCATAGCAACAGCCAGCGTGTTCTGCTTTAACGAGGAATAAAGTACAGCTGGTATGAAGGTGGTACCCGGCCAAAAGTACTGGACACTGGAGTAGTGTCAATGTCCTTTGTATCAACAAAAGATTTCAGGTTAAAATTCTGTACAATGGTGGTCAGAAGCAAAAACAGCTCCATGCGAGCCAGGGCCTCTCCCACACACATTCGCTTTCCTGAAAACAAAAGCAACACAGAGGTTTCCCTGCTTACAGTAGGTTCCAAATTATTGTAAAGGTAGACAGTTAAGTTTGATTCTTAAATGGTAGATCAGTCAAATACAGAATGACTACAAGGATTTTTATACAGAGACACACACAATCCTGGACACAAATGTTGGTCTGTTTAATGTCTGGATTAGGAGGCACCCTTCATTCATTGAATATTTACTAAAAGCTCTATATCACAACTTTACTAATAATTCATACAACTACCCCTTCAACTTTCAAGTTCATATCAATCTTCTAGAGACACATTCACTTCACTGTTCTAGGAGGCACAAAGAGCAAAACCACCTGTCCCTGAGGACATGGTGGACAATCCATTTTATCTCAGAATTGTATCTTGTGGAATCGGGCCTAGTGGCACATGTCTGTGATGTCAAATACTCAGACAAATGGGACAGTAATATTGAGTCCAGGGTCAGCCTAGACAACAATGCCCCCCAAAAGCTTACCTTGTACCTGAAGTAAAAGTAGAAATAAATTTTATTTACCTGTTGAGAAAGGCATAAAGTAGTCACTCTTCTTAAAGTTCCCATTCTCATCCAGAAAATGGCCAGGGTCAAATACTTCTGGGTTGGGAAATTCTTTGTCATCATGTAGCACAGAAGTCAGTGATGTTACTAAGTCTGTGCCCTGAAAATAACAGATAAAAATACTTGAACCCATCCATAAAACTTTTGACCCAAAATTTATCCTCTCAACAAGAAATGCAGGGACAGATCATGGAGCAGAGATTGAGAGATTGACCAACCACTAATCAGTCCAACCTGAGACACATTCCATAGGCAAGCACCATCCTTGAAACTGTTAATGACACTTGGTTCTGTTTGCAGATAGGAGTTTAGCATGGCTGTCCTCTGAGAGGCTCCACACAGCAGCTGACTCAGAGGGATGCAGAGACACACAGCTAAACAGTAGAAGGAGATCGGTGACTCTTTCGGAAGAGTTGGGGAAGGATTTCAGGGCTGGAAGGAGATAAGAACTCTACAGGAAAACAAACAGTTAACTAACCTGGACCCTTGGTGTTCTCAGAGACTGAACCACTAACCAAAGAGTATACACAGGCTGGACCTAGCCCCACACACACACATATGTAGCAGCTGTGCAGCTTAGTCTTCATGTGGGTCCCGACCAACTGAAACAGAGGCTATGCCATACATGGAATATGTTCTAGCTAGGCTAACTTTTTGTGCCTCAGTGGAAGAGGATGTGCCTAGCCTCACAGAGACTTGAGACTTGATGTGCCAGGGTGTTGGAACACACAAGGGATTGGGGATGGGGTAAATACTGTGGCAAGAAGTGACCTAGAAGAGGAGGCAGTGAGAGAGATGTTAAAATGAATAAATTTTAAAAAAATAGTTCAATGACTGGAAAGGCTCAAAGGTGGCTCAGCAGGTAAAGGCATACAAGCCTGACAAGCTGCGTCTGATCCCCAGAACCCAGAAGGTGGCAGAGAGAACTGACTCCTGCAAGTCATCCTCTGACCCCCTTAATCAATCAATCAATCAATCAATCAATGTAATTTTAAACCTTAACTGAAAGAAACGAGATGCTATCACGGCTGTTTTCTCATTCATAGAAAAATACAAAAATTCTCATTCATAGAAAAATACAAAAAGAACGCTCTAGGCATTAAAGTTAGTTCTAAAAAATGAGGGAACAATAAACACTTCAGAAAAAAGACAGAGAGGCCGGGCAGTGGTGGTGCACACCTTTAATCCCAGCACTTAGGAGGCAGAGGCAGGCGGATTTCTGAGTTCAAGGCCAGTCTGATCTACAGAGTGAGTTCCAGGGCAGCCAGGGCTATACAGAGAAACCCTGTCTCAAAAAACAAAAACAAAAAACAAAAAAAAACACCAAAAGAAAAAAAAAAGAAAAGAGACAGAGAGGAGAGAGGAGAGAGAGAGAGAGAGAGAGAGAGAGGGAGAGAGAGAGAGAGAGAGAGAGAGAGAGAGACTATATTTCCACCAGATCCAAATAAATTTTAAAGAAGTTCTCAAAGTAAGAGAATTGTCAGCTTATAAGAAAATAAAGAAAAATATGAGAATGTATGGAGCTCACAAGTAACAATGACTCACAGAAAAATTCAAAGGGCTCTAACATCATAAGAGAATAAAACACTCTGAATAGCCTTTCCTTCATTCTGTGTTCCATTTTTGTCCCTGTGTTTCCTTTACACAGGAAAAATTCTGGGTTAAAGATTTAGAGATGGTTAGATGGCCCCATCCCTCAATTGGGGGCCGTCTTTCTACTGGAGGTAGTCTCTTAAGGTTCAATCTCCCCGCTGTTGGGTATTTCGCTAATCTCAACACCTTTGGGTCCTGGTTGGGATCCATCCCATCCACAGACACCAAACTCCAACACTACCGATGATGCCAAGAAGTGCTTACAGACAGGAGCCTGGTATAGCTGTCCTCTGAGAGGCTCTGCCAGTACCTTAGTAAAACAGATGCAGATACTCACAGTCAGCCATTAGACTAAACCTGGGGACCCCAATGGAAGAGTTAGGTGAAGGACTGAAGGAACTGAAGGGGATTACAACCCCATAGGAAAAGCAATAGTATCAACTCATCGATCCCTTCAGAGCTACCAGGGCCTAAACCACCAACCAAAGAGAATACATGGGTGGGTCCATGGCTCCTTCTACATATGTAGCAGAGGAATGCCTTATTTGTCTTCAGTGGGAGGGGAGGTGCTTGGTCCTGTGGAGGGTTGTTGCTCCCACGAAGGGGGATGCTAGAGGGCTAAGTTGAGAGTGGGTGGGTGGACTGGGGAGCACCTTCTTAGAGGCAAAGGGGAGGAGGGATGGGGTAGGGAGTTTGCAAAGGGGAGACTGGGAAGGGGAACATTTGAAATGTAAATAAATTAAATAACTAATTCAAAAGAACAAAGCACATACACAATGGAAAAAAGTGAATAAAACTCAAATCATTCATCTCTTTACTATGAATGACAAAAAAAGAGTAAAAATAATAACTGTATAAGTATGTAAAAATATACGTAATATAAGAAAATGGAAGCTATGGCATCAAAATCAAATCATGGGGCCATAGCTGAGTGCAATAACACTTGTCTGGCATGGGCAAGGCCATGGGTTCAATCCCCAGAACTAAAAGGAACAAAAGAGAAAAGTAGAAAGGATAAATTTTCAAAAATACATGAGTATGGTGGCACATGTTTGTAGCCTAGCACTGGGAGGCAGACATAGGGGAACCACATCAGAAAAACAGTGAGACACTGACTCAAATTTAAAAGTAGGAGAGAGAACTGAAGAGATGGCTCAGTGATTAAGAGCACTGACAGCTCTTCCAGAGGTCCTGAGGTCAATTCCCAGCAACCACACAGTAGCTCAAAACCATCTGAAATGGGATATAATGTATTCTTCTGGTGTGTCTGAAGACAGCTACAGTGTACTCATATACATTAAAAAAATATATTAAAAATAAATAAATAAAAGTAGGAGAGAAGAGAGTATAGATACAAATATTTTATTGGACTATTTCCTTTTTGTTGTTGTTGTTGTTTGCTTATGTCTTTTTAAAGTTTATCAGCATGCTATGTTGCCATTTCAACATAGCTTGTTAAAATCAAAATACGTTTTCCTATACAAGGCAAAAATCTACAGTAGACATTCACAACAAAAAGCAAGGAAGCAAAACACAGTTTTTGAGTAAATCACATTGCCACAGAAAAGCATTTAAAAGAAAAAGAAGAACTAAAAAAGCTATAATTAGACCATGACACTTGGAAAGCAGTACTTGTCAATGATTACCTAATTATAAATAGCTTAAATTCTCAAAGTAAAAGAAAAAAGCACCACAAGAGACTCTGTTCAAAATAAAATAACAACAAAACAGCCATATTGTTAACTTATTTCACTTATACAAACTGAAAGAGATTCAATCCAAATAAAGGAGAAGTGGCCATGATTAGATAAAATATTCTTTAAGCCAAAAATCACAAAAAAGAGATGAAGGTCATTATATAATAGTTAAAGAGTTCAGCCTCTCTCATTTTGTGTTGGTGGAGGATTAAAATCATATTTTTAATTCAGAAACTACAAGATAACTGAAGTACAGGGTCAGAGGAATAAGCTTACCTTGGGAATTATATAATTTCTGAATCTAACATTACAGGTAGCTGCATGTGGTACATTGTTGGGGATGAGGTTAACATATCTCTGGATCTCATGCACCGTTGCATCTGTGTAGGGCATGTGGGTTCGGTCCTGCATGCAGGGACTCCTGTGTCTGCCAATCACATGATCAATCTCTTCCTGGACTTTAGCTATAAGGGCACAATTAAGAAATGGTACATTTGTCATAGCAATTTTAAGTCTATATGAAGTGTGATGAAGGTATCAGGCCACATACTCACTTAGAATTACACCATTGTTATAACACACAATTCCCCCCTACAACTTAAGCATTAAGATGAACATGTGCAAACAGGTACATTAGTGTACAGAAGATTCAATACACAGAAATGATGAAATGTTTCAGTATATAAATGCCTTATGCATGTGAACTCTAATCATTACTGTCTCACTGAGAAAAAAACACAAAAAAGAATTAATTTCACATCCAAATAATAGTGATACTTCAAAATTGAACCGTGGAGTTAGAAGCATATTTCCATGGTTAAGAGCACTGGTTGCTCCGCCAAAGAATACTGATTTAGTTCCTAGCACCCACAGGTGGCTCACAAATATCTGTAACCCCAGACCCAGAATTTATGCCTTCTTCTTGTCCCTATGGTCACCAGGCATGCATGTGGTCCACAGACATACATGTAGATAAAACATCCATACACATAAAATAAATAATAAAGATTTTTAATTGAATACTAAATATCTGCATGTGTGTGTTTATGCATATGTGAGACTTAGTTTCCTGCTTTTCATTTGTACAGTTCCCAAAGGCACACACTTTGAAATGTTCTAGAAGTTTTATCTGTAGTTTGTAAATAACTATTTCTATTATTTGATTGTACTATTTGTGAGCAGTTTTACAATAGAGATGAATTACACTCCCATGACTACTTCACACAAAATATTGAAACTCACATATGCATGCATGCTTACACAAAACACACACACACACACACACACACACACACACACACACACATTGACACCGACAATGCCCAGAGTATCTTTTCATTGAATTCAGAGCTCTGGTGTTCTACTGACACTCACAGTAACTTTATTTCTCTTTCTCATTTTTCTCTATTGTCAAAATTGGTCTTATTTGTATCTTATCATATATGTACAAATGGCATCTGGTGACACAAAAACATCGATATTAAAACTTCTTCCAGGCTATCTGAAGAAGACTAATTTTGCCTCACAAATCTCAGAGTCATACCTGTGACCTCTGTGTGCTTCAGTAGGAGCAAGAGTCCATATCTCAGGGTAGTGCTTGTGGTTTCTGATCCAGCTACAAACACATCAGTTACAGTAGCCAACAAGCTTTCAAAAGTAAACTCGGAATGGGGATCGTGTTTTTCCTGGGAATTTTCATTTCATTATTAGAGAGTGACCATACATATTAGAGAGTGACCAATTTAAACAACTTTCAAATAATACAAGTTGGCTTACAATAAGCAAATTTAGAATTTGAAGTGCATAGTAAAAATATCACAGCAAGTACACAGTATAGCTCAGAATGTAAGTTAGCGAAATCGATCTTCATGCCCTTAGTTCTACCTTGCATCAAGATTCAATTCTCAGAACATGCCACACCAATAACATAACAAAAAGAACCCAATACAAAGTTTTCATTCCTTCTTTTCTTTTAAGATTTACTTATTTATTTATTTATTTATTTATTTATTTATTTATTTATTTATTATGACTACAGCATTCTGCTTGCATTTATGCCTGCAAGCCAGAAGAGGGCACAAGATGTCATTATAGATGGTTGTGACCCACCATGTGGTTGCTGGGAATTGAACTCAGGACCTCTAGAAGAGCAGCCTGAGCTCTTATCTTCTGAGCCATCGCTCCAGCCCTCGTTCTTTCTTTCTCATAAGTAGTTTAACATCTGTATGAAGGCTGGAAAGATGACTCAGCCTAAAAACACTGCTTGCTCTTCCACAGGACCCAAGTTCTATTCCCAGTATCTATATCTGGCAGCTTACAACCATCGGTAATTCTAGCATGAGATGATCCAACATCTCTGGGTCACTGACAAACAAACACAACACCTATATCATTTTAGAATAATAATAATAAATCTTTAACATCAATATGAATACTCATATACTAAGTGTAAACATGGAAAATGGCAGGCATGCACCACTATACCCACAGAGAGTTTAAAGTTTTTGGAGTGTGATACAAAGTTGAATGAGAAACTCCTGACTCTCCCTCTACCTACTGAATATATATATATATATATATATATATACATATATATATATACACATATTTATATTTATATATTTGTATATTTGTTTATATGTATATATATGTGTGTTTTATATATATTCATGTGTGTATATATATATATTAATTTATATATGTTGATATAAGAACAGTTTTAGAGACTAGCACACTTTTAAACCAAGAATTTATTCATATTCTTGGTTAAAAATTAAAATTAAAAGTAATGGTTAAAAGTATATTAGTCCAATAGTGACAATCCAAAAACACTATCATAAAATTCTTTAAAATCCCCAACATACAGAATTTTCTGAGTGAAAGAAGGACAAGGCCACAAGTGAAACACTATGTCAAAGGTTTCCAGTAAGTTAACCCTTAAGTTGGTGACTCTAGGCCAGAGGGGATTAAACATATATGTGGTTCCCTAAACCATGGGGGTAATGGCTGCTGTATACAGTATTGCAAGCACCCCTAACAGTGCTAGTCACTGGGGAGATGATTTTAACATTGGAAAGTGCAGGTGAGGGAGCAGACAAAGGGAACACTGCACATTCCTATTCTGATGTAAATTATTACAGTAAAAGGCAGGTCCTCAGAAAGAGCAAGAATGAATGAACATGACTCAGCCATTTCACTCTTCAGTATACATCCAAACCCAAATTAAAATTAATAAGTGACAGAGATGCCTGCTCTCCTGTTACCTACAGCACTATCCACTGGGAACAACCAAGGTACCTATGAACAAAATGATGGACTTTTAAATTATGAGATAGATTAAAATTCAGGATGGTGGGGATGGAGAGATGGCTCAGTAATTAAAAGCACAGGCTGCTCTTCCAGAGGTCCTGAGTTCAATTCCCAGCAACCTCGTGGTGGCTCACAACCATCTATAACTGTAGTCCCATGGGATCTAATGCCTCTTCTGATGTGCAAAACGCCCATGAACACAAAATACATAAATAATTTTTTTTAAATGTAACATGGCTAAGAATAAGGCAAGATTAACGACATTGTTTCACAATCTGTCTTTCCACAATGCAGGCTACCATTAAGACAGTCTTAAGAAGGGAAAGGCCTTGTAGCTGGTTCTTGAACTCCATTCTGATCTCAGATATCACTCTACTGAACTCAGTGATTCCCCCTGGCTAGCAAGAGCATTGCAGTCTTCTGTTGTTTTAAACAAATTCCTGAGTAAGTGGAATTTCTTCATGTCAATGCCTATATTTTCAGAGTACCTCAAAAACATTTGTACCTGATTATCTGTCCAGAATCGTTTCTGGTTAGACCAGCTAACGTTCTTACCCTCCTCTGTGTCACCATCCACATCCAAGTCTCTCATCACCTTACTGTACAAATCTTAAATTCTCACCTCTGCCTCCTCACTCCAAAGATTAC
>CM052703.1:21319900-21336717 GCA_028551405.1 Uromys caudimaculatus
AACCAGCAAAAGTGGGAAAAGGAGGAATGGCATGAGCAGTGAGGGAGGGAAATGATAAGAACACACACACACACACACACACACACACACACACACACACTCACGACATTCACATCATAACAAAGTTCATCTCTTCATGTGCTGATGTAAATTTTTGAACCCTTCAGATTTTATGAATTTCTATGAGTCACATGTTATTGCTGAGGATAGCGATTAAGGAAGTTTGGGAAGTGTGCTACAGAACAGAAAGCCACTCCTGCTATTTTTACAACTATTCCTCAACCTCCAGAATGGAACCCTGACTTTAAAACTGGGAAGGATGCAAAGACCATGAAGGATGAAATTCCAAAAGTATAAAATAGAGAGGAAGACTTCAAATATGGGAGAAGGGAATTACATGGTGGGGAGAGAAATAAATAACTCTACGTGTACTTAAGAAGGCCATAGGAAAACTTTATTTAATGTTTACTTAAAATACATATAAAACATATAGTTGTGTGTATACACATATATGTACACACAGCAGACATACAGAGAGATTTGAAGTTTAATATACATATATAGTAAATGAAGTAGTACAACTTCAATTACTATGATGATGCTCTCCTCAAGAGCCATAGACTCTCTTAAAAAAAAAAAAAAAAAAAAAAAAAAAAAAAAAAAACAGGGAGAGGCAAGGAAAATCTCCCTTCAAGTTAGTATTTGGGGAGGTCCAAGAAGCTCTTAAAGCAAAATAGACTATTGCCTTTGCCATCGCCCCTGATTGTCTCCCAGAACGTGAAGCTAAGACAATACTGCCAAAGGCAACACATTTTGGACACCCAGGCCTTAAAAGAATCCAGCTGAAACCAACTTGGAAATGTCTTCACTGAGGACTAGCTCTCACTGAATTCAAAGATAATACATAAGTTACCAAGAAAGGAAAAACAATTGTAAGTCTTTATGCAGCTACAAAAAACCTACAAACCTCAACAATGAGCAGAACAGCAAGCTATCCTCAATGATGCAATAGTGGCATGTATATATTGGGGGTAACCAACAATTGTCTACTAGGACATAACTCCTGCTCAACTGAGGGAAATCTGAGCATTACTGTAAATCTAGGCAAGTACCAATCGCTGGTAAGGTTATAGACCCTAGAGAAGAACCTACTACTGCACCTTTCCTAAACCAATATAACTCCTAACTGCATTCTAAACACTTAGCCTATACACACATCAAAGTGTAGCGCTCACCCTTTACCAAAGAAACTTCTTTTTAAAACAGATGGATACTATTACAGAAAGCTACAACAGGTCAAAATGCACAGAACAACTGACTGTGGGGTGCCCAATGCCAACTGATAGATCTAAAAAGCAACTCCTGCTCCTAAGAATTAGGGAACACATCGAAGAGGGAGCCAAAATATTGTGAGAAACAGACCAGCATCTGTTGGGAGATGGTATCTTCTACATATGAGGGAGAAGCTGTATCCATGCAATATCAACAATATGATAGTATAAACAAGACCTGCACAATGGCAACAACAGTTGGCATGTCCACATGGCTGGGAGAAATTACAGAAGGTCCCACACCTAATTTTAGTGCTACAGACAACCAGCGGCTGCTAAGAGGAGGGGAATCATTTGTTAGCAATGAGCCACCCTGATAAGTTATCTAATCCCAGGAATCCTAAACAATTTGCACTTGAGCAACACTAAATGTACTCAGTAGCATGTGTGTGTGTGTGTGTGTGTGTGTGTGTGTGTGTGTGTGTGTGTCAGTAATAACTTAAAATTTCATTAACTTTATAGGAAGTTAGGAGGGGAGAAGAGTTAAGAGAAGGACTGAAGGAGCTGAAGGGGGTTGCAACCCCATAGGAAGAACAACAGCATCAATTACCCAGACCTCTCAGAGCTCCCAGGGACTTAACCACCAACCAAAGAGTATATGTGGAAGGATCCATGGCTCTCACTAGATATGTAGCAGAGAACTGCCTCATCGGGAATCAGTGGGAGGGGGGGAGTTTGGTCCTGAGGAGGCTTGATGCCCAGAGAAGGGGGATGCTAGAGGGGTGAGGTGGGAGTGGGTGGGAGGGTTGGGGGAGCACCCTCTTAGAGACAAAGGGGAGGGGGAGGAAGTGAGGGGTTCATGGAATGGAGGCCAGGAAGGGGAATAATATTTGAAATGTAAATAAATAAAATGTTTAATAAATAAAATAAATATTAAAAAATCTTTTAATTTGATAGAGAAATAACCATACATGATTTCTTGTAAAGAGAATATATTTGACTCACCTGCATCCATGGGGAGTTCATGATTTTAAAGTTTTCATTGAATTTCTCCATCAAGTTAAGAAAATTCTCATCTTTATAATCAAAACGATTGTGAAAAATAACTGAACAGATCACGTTGGAGGGAGCACAGCTCAGGATGAATGTGGGATCACAGAGTGAGCCTGAAAGATTGAAAGCAGTTTAAAATACCATTAAAACATCCACGTAAACATCTTTATCTTTAGACTAAAATAATAATAATAATAATAATAATAATAATAATAATAATAATAATAATAATTTTAGAATCCCTAAGGAAATAATGGCACAGAAGTAACCATATTGGCAAGAACTTCCACAAGCTTCCAATGAGAACTTCACTGTTTCTTTAGTCCTAGCTTGCTTAATAATCATTAGCTAAATCTTTAACAGCTGCTCCCTGTGTAAACATCATTCTTTGTGTACATATTCTAAGTTACGTTCTAAAAAACACATCATCACTTTGTTGTTGTTGTTGTTGTTTTGGAGACAAGGTTTCTCTGTGTAGCCTGGGCTGTCCTGGAACTCTCTCTGTAGAAATGGGTGGCCTCAAACTCACAGAGATCCACCTCCCTCTGCCTCCTGAGTGTTGGGACTAAAGGTGTGTGCCACAACTGCCAGGCTATACATTACCAATTTTTCTTTAAATGATAGCTTTTTGGGTTTTTTTGGTTTTGGTTTTGGTTTTGTTTTTGTTTTTTTGCTGTTGCCAAGAAGTGCTTGCTGACAGGACCCAGTTATGGCTGTTCCCTGAGAGGTTCTACCAGTACCTGACCAATACAGATGCAGAAATTCACATTACCACTTGTAAGAACACATAAAAATTCAAATTTTCAATGTAGAACCTCATCTCTCCTTGCAATTGCTACACAATTAAGGAAGACAATAGCAACCTGGGAACATTTTCTGCCCAGTGACTAGCTGAAGGAGTCATGTCCACCACAGTCAGCAGAGAAGACGAGCAAGGAGAAAAAGATTACAGGAAATGCAGCATTCATCAGAACAAATTTGAGAGACCAGAAATACCTATATGAAAAACATAGGGTAACAAAACACAAGCAGCAATTCTTATACATTTGTTTATCTAAAATAAAGGTGAAATTAAAGTAACTTCAAATGAAAATTCAAATGGGACAAATACAGAGTTTTCATTAATAAGTGGAGTCCTTTAATCCCTTCATTTCAACATTGAAAAAGAAAAAATATAGAATTTTGTGTCCCTAGTCACCCAGTATATCCCTTTAACTTATTTAGATAAAGCCTACCTTCTACCGAAATCCTGGGTTATGCTTTTTTTTACTTGACAGTCATTTAAATCAATTTGATCATAAGAAATTAAAGCAGAAGAAATATTAATTTTGCATTGGCATATTTAAATAAAATATTGGTGATTCAGACAATGTGGTATAACAATCTGGATTCCCTGCCCTTCAGGATGAGAGCATAGCAAGCTCAGGTCCAAAATCTGGGTTACAGAGTGAGATGCTGTCTCAAAAACAATTTTTAATTGAATCACCAATAAGTCCTCAAATTCACATCATAAATATAATAAAATAAAATGTATGTAATGAATGAAAAGTATGTATCCTGTATAACTTGCAAATGTTATTGTATCCTGACAACTACAAATATGTGTGTGTGTGTGTGTGTGTGTGTGTGTGTGTGTGTGTGTGTGTGTGTGTGTGTGTACTGGCAACTGGGAGCTTACAGGGACAGAGATTTGAATGCAGGTAAGGCACCCATTCACATAAAGTAAAACTGAAAATAAATAAATATCAAAAAATTTAATTAGATTTCTAATCTATCCTTACATTTAGGAAAGATAATTAAACTTGGGGTAACTTGGAACCCAAGCTGAAAAATCAAATTCACTTTGAAAATAATTATAATAAATGTGCCAAGCCAAAAATTCAATGTTTTACGATGTACCCAGAACTTCCTTTTTATCTAAATATGTAGTGGGCAACAAATCAGATGAGAACCATGGGAAAGACTGGTGGTTACAGAGCCCAAGAGGAGACACACAGTGTCACATAGGGTCACTCAGGAAGAACATCAGGGTTGGCTTGTAGACAGGAGAAAAGAGAGGTCAGGAAACCACATTAGGTCTTGCACAGGAGAAAGGCATGAAGCAGGGTAGAAACACTGAGTGAGCTTCATCGAGAGTAAACTCAGTGGGATCTGGATGCTCTTAGGGATCCCAGACCTTGCTGTCATGTGACCTGGAGCAAAGAAAACACAGGACTGCCATTTGTGAATTTGGTAAAGAAAACATTTGGGAGAATAGACTGGTTGAAAAATCAAAGGCATGCTTTCTGTCTAGGAATTAGCTAAGCCTGGGTGTAGAGGTCCCTCCAAAGATCTGGAAGACATCTATGAATCAAAAAGAGTAAAATAGAGAAAACTAAAACATGGCTAATAAGCAAATTACAAAGGATAGACTGAAAGCTAATTTACAATTAGCAGAAAAATAGGGTAGAATTAATAGCAGTTGAAATACAGTTAAATGAATAATGACATACAAGTTCAATATTAGCAGAATTCATCACAGTACATATTTACTCAAGAGATATGAAAAGCCATAGCAAATAGTTACTAATATCAAGTAACCACCTGACAACTTTTAAAAAGCCCTTTGTTTATAGGGTAAACACAAAAGGAAATAAAATATGATAAGCATAATTACTGGCAGAAGTTAAAGGCATGGGTCTTGAAGCAAATGTATCACTGTGTCACTAAAGCTGACCACAAAGATATAGAATACCTCGATGACAAAACATGTCACTTTCTCATCTTCTATGAAAATATGATGAACTTAACCATACCATGTACACTTGACAAATACTGTCCAAGGAAATATTCTAAATAATAAAGTCACAATGATACTACAGGAAAATGTTACCCTGTATTAATATTAATGAGGCTTAACACTTTCTATCTTCATGATGTTCTGTTCTGAAAGAAACTGGGTCAGAATGGTATTCTATGAGTATTGTGTCCACACTGTGTGCACAATCAGCATGTACAGACATGAGGACAGGCAAGCAAAGCTCTGTCCTTGGGCACTAGCATGAGAGCTAACAATCACTGCCCAGAAGTAGCTAGCTACCATTGCAGTGTTGAAAAGGGCATGTAGAGGAAGAGCCAGGCGAACAGGGACTCACCATTTGTTTTTCTTAGCTCTTCCACAAGACAGGATGCTTCTTCTTGAATTCGATCCTCTATGCTCCTCTTCCCCATCCCAAAATTCCTCAAGGTCATAAGGGAGAATCTCCGAAGCTCCTTCCATTTTGTTCCATTGCTGAAAATGACCCCTACCAGAACAAGAAACAGAAACTAGAAGGGAGACCCCAGACAATAGAGGGGACAGGGCTCTGCCTGCCACTTGGGAACCTGCCTGTGGTGATTTGAATATGCTTGGCCCAGGGAGTGGCACTATTTGGAGGTATGGTATTGTTGAAGTAGGTGTGGCCTTGTTGTAGGAAATGTGTCACTGTGGGTGTGGGCTTTAAGACCCTCATTTTAGCTGCCTGGAAGTCATTCTTTTCCTAATGGCCTTCAAATGAAGAGGGAGAACTTTCAGCTGCTCTTGCACCATGCCTACTTGAACAGAGCCTTGCTCCCATCTTGATGAAAATGGACTTAATCTCTGAACCTGTAAGCCAGCCCCAATTGAAGTTATCCTTATGAGTTACCTTGGTCATGATGTCTGGTCACAGCAGTAAAACCCTAAGACACTGCCTAAGGAGCTTTTCCTGTCTAGTCCCTAGATCCCTGCTGAGCATACACATGCATACATGTGTATGCATACATGCACATATGTGCGCACACTTACCCAGACCATTATTTGTTCTTTCAACAATTGGGAAACTACCCCTCCCAGAAAACTCCTCTCCAAGGCCATCCAGGGCTTCCTTTACTGCTTCATATCCATGAACCACCACAGTGGGCTTCATACCAAAGTACACAGTGAACACAGGGCCATAGACTTTTGAGAACTGGAAAAAAGAAAGAAATCAAAAGTAGCAGAAGAAGAATCTAGGCTATGTGAGCATCTTACTGTCCACATCCATAGTCTGCCAACCACAACTCAAATTTAGATTCAATGCATAAAAAGCTGTTTGCTTTCACATGCAACATGTATCTTGTTTACCAGAAGATTTCCTTTTTTCCTGATTTTTCCGTTTACCAGAAAAATCAGTGTGCAAACTGTCAGAACTATGACACTTTGAAGTGTGAACTTACAGATAAAGAGACTGAGGTTTAAAGAATCTCAGATTCATTTTAGTTTCCCATGGGTAAAATTTCAAAACTCAGATTGAAACCCTTCTCAGTAGATCTCGGATACTTGGGCAACCAACCAGTGTTGGGAACAGTTTGCCACTTCTCTGAAGCAGAGAAAAAGAAAAAAGAAAAAGAAAACTCTGTCTGCCAGGCAGTCAGGGTGGGTCAGGGTCTGTTGGCAGATTTCTGAGGGGTAGTGGACAATGAGAGGAAACCTGGTAAGGTCGAGCTAAAGGCTTGAAGCCCCAAAGAACCTGAAGGGATGGTAGGAGCTTTGCCTGCTCCAGGCACCAGGCCCCTGTCACATAGCTGCAGTCCCCATAGATTTGTGGCTATCAGTCACATAAGGGAAATGCCCCAAATCCTTCTACATGTAGATGAGACCTCCCTAACATCTCAGACCAAGACAATAGGAAAAGAGCCATGGCCACAGTAAAGTAGGCTCAAAACAGAGTTCTCCATGCTAATGAGGTACCTAGAAGCCCGGAGAGCATTGCCAAAGCTTCCCTTCCCAGACAATCCTCCCTGCAAAAGGTATTTAATCTCAGGCCCACCCTTAGAAGTGGGGTATTGTTTTATGAATACACTATCCACCATGACAATAAACCGTTTAGAACCATGGATTGTCTCTTTTCATTGAGATCCACTGTAGGGAGCCATGGAGAAGGCCTTCACCTATAGAGCTGCAGTCTAGTCTCCCATAGAAGGCCTCTCTGTACTCCCAGCCAAGATTGCCATCATGCCGGTAGCCATCAAACAAAGAACTATCGCTGCTGGGACAAGCTGGTGCTCCTCCTTTTCCCCCCATGCCTCAGGCTAGATGCAGCCTGTGGGCCTCCAACTCCTTTCTCTGCTCTTCTGTGACTCCCAGTGGTGCCTGGATGTCCAAGAGCCTGAGAACCCCACGGCCCTGGCCTCGTCACAAGCCCAGGGACCCCCGAACCAGCTCCAGCTTTCCTATGCCTCAGACTGCACTTTCCTACCCCAGAGAGGTGTCTCAGTGCTTCCCTACAGCCCACCACCTGCCCCAGAGGCGGTATGGGCCTCCCCAAGTGGCCATGCCCAGGGGTGGAGAAGACTTGGGCCCACAATCCTACAGATTTCCTGGCCTGATGAGGCATAGAACAATAACAGGAGGTATACTTGAGGTTGACCATGAGAGGCTGAAGATTCTATGGTATTGACCTTGGTGGAAGGAGCAGGGAGGCTTTTTGATGGGGACAGATGTCTTATGTATATATTTCAGCAATTGTTTCTGTTAGTTCATGTCTATGTTTCTCATAGTACTGTGAAGTATAAAAAGGCTAAGAAAAATGAACTCTATTCTAGACTGGCATGGTATTGAACTTCGGGCCTTCCAATTCTAAATTTTGACTTTGCATCTTTATTCTGCCTTTCCTATAATGATGCTCACTCCCCCATCAGAGGCTGTTTGACTTCATGACAGAAGACCAGCACAAAACAGTCCCCTGTGTCCCCACTGAAACAAATACTCAACTATGAAGGAGTCTGTTTCAGGATTCTGCTGAGCTCTTCTCACAGGGTCACTCAGTCTCCCTATGATAAATACTAGAAACCTACCATTTGAAAATGCTCCCTAAGAAGCTCCCAGAAGTCAGGGTGGGTGACTTTAGCTGAAATGCCCAACAGTGGGGATATTGAACCTGAAGAGACCATCTCCAGGAGACAGACAGGACCCCCAGTGGAAGGATGGGGACACCAACCCACCTTCAAATTGTTTGACCCAGAATTGATCCTATCTAAAAGAAATGCAGGGACAAAAATGGAGCCGAGATTAAAGAAATGGCCAGAGACTGACCCACCTTGAGACCCATCCCATGTTCAGGTATCAGTCTCGGACACTATTAGTGATACTATGCTGTGCTTGCAGACAGGAACCTAGCATAACTGCACTCTGAGAGACTCTATCAGCAGCTGCCTGAGACATGCACTTATTCAAGCCAAGCACTGGACTAAGGTTGGGGGCCCTAAGGAAGAATTAAGAGAAGGATCGAAGGCCCTGAAGGGGATGGTAGTCCCACAGGAAGACCAACAGTGTCAACTAACCTGGACCCCTAGAAGTTACCAGAGACTGAGACACAAACCAAAGAGCATACACCAGTCCATGGCTCCTGTACATATGTAGAGAGGGCTGCTTTCTCTGGCCTCAGTGGGAGAGGATGCACCTAGTCCTACAGAGACTTGATGTACCAGGGTGAGAGAATACTGGGGGGGCACCCTTTCAGAGGTAAAGGGGAGTAGGGGAGGAAGCAGAACTCTGTGAACAGGGACCAAGAAGGGAATAGCATTTGGAATTTATTTATTAATTAGTTAATTAAAAATATTATCATATTACTAAAGTAACAGAAATCTCTCTCTAGATGAGTGTGATGACAGGTTGTCTGCAATCCTAACATGACTGACTGAGGAACAGACAGCAAGCAGAACAGCACATGCAGCATCCCAGAGGACAAGCGCTTCCATGCTGCTCATCCGTAGGTCTGGCAGAAGCTTTGCACAGAAACACTGATTCCCCACTGGACCTTACTAGTTCTATGTCCTTCACATATGTTGACTCAGACTCCTTGATATCAGACATCATGTATTTCTTTGAAGAAATTTAATTATTTTGGTTGGCTAACCTAAAGATAAAACACAACAGGTACATAGATGATGTCTCCAGTAAATCCTCAAAATAATTCCATTACCTTTTATCTTGTGCAAGAAGTTGTAGCTGAGAATCATGAAACAATGAAAAATTTCTCTCTGCTATCTGGATTTTTATCTGACAATGTAAAAATGCTTATCCTGTATAAATACATTATCTCATTTAATAATTCCTGACAATAAGAAACCAAATATTAAAAATCCATGGTGGATATTTGCCTTATGCTAACATAGTTTAACTCCAGAAATGTGCTTATTTAACAGCAGAGAATAATTCTTACTTTACAGCCACTATGTAGCAAGAAGGATACTTACATTGGTGAAGGATTTGCTGATGTCCTTCACATCTATCTGAAGGATGTTTCCAATAATTGGGAGAGGAGTGGGGCCAGGGGGGAGCTTCCCTCTCCCAGAGCTCTGTCTCCAGAGTGAGAGGAGAAGCAGGCAGGAAAGAGTGAGCACCAGGACCAGGACTGGATCCATGGCAGCTTTCTCTTCTCAGGGAGACTCCTGTGAGCTTGCAGCCCAGGGCATTTATAAAGCTAGCTGCCAACTCAACTTGTGCTTCTGAGATCTAAGTGACCAATCAGTTACGTGCAGTTTTATCTGTCTTCTGAATGGACTCTGGCCTGATGGCAAACGTGTAAAGAAGCTGCTCTTTACAATTGCTCTCCTGGGAGGAGATTTACCAACCATGGTTGGTCTGGAGATGGACTTAACCCAGAGATTGTTGAGTCTTTTGTTGTTAGTGTTGCTGCTGTTGTGTTGTTGTTTTTTTTAATTTTTTAATTTTAACACACATGGCAGATTTCAGTACCCTCATAGTTCCCGTTGCATCTTGAAGCCTGAATTAAGCTTCAATGAGAAACTTATTTCTGTTCATGTGTGCATCTCGGTGTGCATGCATTTGAGTGCCTATGCATGTGTATGTGGAGGCTAGAGACTAACTTTTGGTGTCTTCCTCAATGTCACCTCCTTCTCCCTCCCCCTCCCCCTTCCTCCCCTCCCCCCCTCACAGAGAGAGAGAGAGAGAGAGAGAGAGAGAGAGAGAGAGAGAGAGAGAGAGAGAGAGACACGATTCCTCAGTGAACCAAGAGATCTTCAGGTATCTTCTTGTTTCCGCCCCGATCCCACCCATCACTGAGGTTGCAAACATGGACTACAGAGCCCAGCGTTTACATGACTACATGACTATTGGGGAACTGAACTCAGATCTTTGTGCTTGCACAGAGTATATTTTACCAACGGAGCTATTTTCCCAGAACCTGAAGTAAATTATTTGTGCAAAAAATCATTTTAGCCTCTGTACTGGTGACCAGCTGGGAATTTAGGATGTTGAAGACAAGCCATGTATTTTATACCTAGTCTATAATATACTATTTAGCCAGTAGTGCTTCTCAAAAACTAGGATACTCTCCTTGAGACTGAAAATCTTATGCAAGATTTCAGCATCTGTACCAATCTGAGAGTTGCCTAAAGAGAAAACAGGTACCATAACTCATACATGTATGATTTGATTTCTCCCCCTCCCGCCCCCCCAGTATCTCAAGCTATCCACAAACTCAGGACCCTACTGCCTCTGCCTCATACATAGGCCACCACTTGGGAAATATGCACATTTTAGCTTACCCCAAATGCATCAAGTAATTAAGTAAATATGTAAATATTTTGCCATTAAATGCCCTTTTTTTAAAAAAACACTTAAAGCAGGAAGTTTTGCTTCTAATTTTTTTATGGGTAAAGGGCATCTGGGAGCATACCATACATGTTATATATTGTACCTCATACATGGAAGAACTTAGCTTTGAGATAAGTTCTGTTGGCCTTCGCAGTGACCTATGCCTTGCACTGAAGCTATCCAGTGGGCAAACAAAATCAATCCCTCATCTTTAATTACTCCAAATGTACAGCACCCTGATTTTGTTCCTAGGACAACAGCTTCACACAAAATAGCAGTCCTTATTTGACTCTGATATTCTCAGGAAAAAAACAAAAAACAAACTGAACAAGTGTCACCTCTGCAGAGGTGAGGAGGGAGAGTTGGGCAATGTTCTACTCGTCATCTTTGAAGGGATTTTGACAGTTTAGTTTCCAGAAGTTTCACATCACACATATCCCTCTGGAGTCCCTCAACTACCTTTGCCTGAGATAAAACCCTTTCTTTTTCAGAGCTGAGGAAACTGGACCTTAAAGAGTCACACAGACTAAGCATAGTAAAGCAAGGCTGGAACCCAAGTCCCCTGTAACTTGCACCCTTCTCTCCAGACTTCAGTTCAAAGGGTTCACCAACATCAACTATGTTCTGTGAGTCAACATCTCATGACTCAGGCTGTGACTTTCAGATAAACACGAATTTAGTTAATAATTACATTACCTGTGGATTAAAATGTGTGTCAGAAGTTTAGTGTATAACACTTATTGCTTGAGCAAATACAGGGCTTGGTGAATTCTTTATCCAAGGCAAAGAGAAGCAACTATATTGTACCTGACTCACATAACCCTAAAATCTAATAGCTGTAAAAATAGTTTGTTCCCTTTAAAACAATCATGCTTCCTTTCTAGCAGTCCTTACCACCAAGCATTCAGTATGGAGTTTGGACATGGAATCTCTGTGAGCTAAAAGAAATCCTCTTTTCTTCACAAGTAGCCATTCTGTTTTCAGTTCTGTTGTTGTGACAGTATGACCCACCAAAAGCAACTTAGAAGAGAGGAGACTTGTTCAATTACAGCTCCACCTTACAGTTCATCCTAGTGGTAAGTCAAGGCAGGAACTTCAGCTAGTCATATCTCATTCATAGTCAAGAGCACAGTGAAATGAATGCACATGGACTCACATGCTTGCTTACTTATGCTCAGCTTCATATCTCCAATCTTATATGGTTCAGAAATCCCTGCCTCAGGATGGTACCAACCACAGTGAACTGAACCTTACCAAAAGTATTTACTCAATTTAAGACTATTCCCCCTTAGACATATCAACAGGTCAACCCAAGGAAACAATCCCTCATTGAGACTCTCTTCCAAATGATTCTAAGTTGAAACGAGTTACACAAGCTAACCACCACAATAGCCTATATCAGGTAGTTCATTATAGAAATAAAAAAATTATATTAATTTACTTTATACCTATCTCACAATTTTATGATATTATTATTGACACATCTTATTTCTAATATAAAGCTGTTTTGAATATTGGGGGGTTTTTGGGTTTTGGGGGGGGGGCTTACACTTCCAATTGCTGTTATTCACGAAAGGAAGTCAGGACCTGAACTCAAGCAGGTCAGGAAGCAGGAGCTGATGCAAAGGCCATGGAGGAATGTTTCTTACTGACTGCTTCTCCTGGCTTGCTCAGCTGGTTTCTTATAGAGCCCAAGACTACCAGCCCACAGATGAAACCACCCACAAGGGGCCCTCACCCCTTGATCACTAATTGAGAAAATGCCTTACACCTGGATCTCACATAGGCATTTTATTTTCTCAACTGAAACTCCTTTCTCTGTGATAACTCCAGCTTGTGTCAAGTTGACACAAAACCAGTCAGTACAATTGACCCCTTGTCAACTTGACACACAAATACATAACTATTAAGCCTCAACCCTTACTTTCTTATTCATCCCCAAGATCTAAATAACTTTAAAAGTCCCACAGTCTTTGCAAATTCTTACATATCAAAATTTCAATCCCTTTAAAAATAACCAGTCTCTTAGAATTCAAAGTCTTTTTTATCATTAAAAGTCTCTTAACTGTGGGCTCCACCAAAATACCTTCTTCCTTCAGGAGGGAAAATGTATCAGGGCACAATCACAATCAAAAGCAAAATCAAACTCCAACCGTCCAATGTCTGGGATCCACTCACAATCTTCTGGATTATTCCAAGGGCTTGAATCACTTCTCCATCTCTGCCCTTTGTAGCACACACCTTGTCTTCTAGGCTCCAGATGCCTGTACTCCACTGTTGCTGCTGTTCTTGGTGGTCATCTAATGGTACTGTCATCTCCAAAACACTGCTGTCTTCCGCTGCAACTAGGTTTACCAACAGTCTCTCATAGGCTCTCCTCAACCCCTTCAGTCCTGGGCTGTTAATTGCAACTGAGTCTGCACCTTCACCAATGGCCTTACATGGCCTCTCACAGTGCCCAGGCCTCAGCTGCTCTTCACGACTCCTTCATGCCTTGAATATTGTTAATTCAAACATTCCTATGCATCTTTGTGGTGTGGCAATGAATAGCATTTGTGTTTACCAAGTATCCAGTCGGAGAATTGTTGAATATGTATGCATTCACTCTAACTAAATTTTTCCAAAGAATTTTTCAAATGTTTGTCCTAATTTACAACTGTATGGCAAATACCATTTGCTACAATTTGACACATGTAGTACAATCTTTTAATTATTTTAACTGTTCTGGCATATTATATCTCACTACCATTTTTTATTTTTAATGATTTATTTATTTTTATTCATGCATTGGTGTTTGCTTGAATATATATCTCTGTGAGAGTATCAGATCCCCTGGAACTGGAGATAGAGACAGTTGAAAGCTGCCATGTGTGTTGGGAAATGAACCTGGTCCTCTGGAAGAGCAGCCAATGCTCTTAATATCTGATTCATCCAGCCCTTCAGTGAAGATTTATTTGAAATGTCCATAACTAATATTGGAGCTAAATACATTTTCAGCTGTTCCTTGCCAATATCAACTTTTCTTATGAAAGACTACTTTATGTTTAGATATAAGCTTCATGTTTAAACAATAATAAGTATATTAATGACTGCTCAGTTTATATAAAGAATTGTTACATTTAGAACCATAATAAGAAAATTACAAAATTATTTCTAACGATCTTTTTTTTCTTTTTTGATACTTTATTTACATTTCAAATGTTTCCCCCTATCCAGATCTCCCCTTTGTAACTCCCCTATCCCCTCCCCCATCCCCCTGCCTCTATGAGGGTATTCCCCCACCCACCCACACACCCACTCTCCTCTTCCCTCCTTGGCATTCCCTATATTGGGGCATCCAACATCCTCAAGCCCAAGGGCCTCTCCTCTCCCTGATGGTTAACAAGGCCCTCCTCTGCCACATATGTGGCCAGCACCATGGGTCCCTCCATGTGTATTCTTTGGTTGGTGATCCAGTCTCCAGGAGAATTGGGAGGTCAGGCCAGTTGACACTGTTGCTCCCTCCATGGGGGCTGCAAACTCCCTCATCTCCTTCAGTCCTTTCTCCAACTCCTCCATCTGGGACCTCATGCACAGCCCAATGGTTTCTGTGAAGTGAATCTTGGGTATTCTGAACTTTTGGGCCAATAACAACATATCAGTGAGTACATACTATGTTCATTCTTTTGTGACTGAGTTACCTCACCCAGGATGATATTTTCAAGTTCCATCCATTTGCCTGCAAATTTCATTAAGTCATTATTTTTAATAGCTGAGTGTTCCATTGAGTAAATGTACCACATTTTCTGTATCCATTCCTCTGCTGAAGGACATCTGGGTTGTTTCCAGCTTCTGGCTATTATAAATATGGCTGCTATGAACATAGTGCCTTTATTACATGATGGAGCACCTTGTGAGTATATACCCAGGAGTGGAATAGCTGGGTCCTCAGGTAGTACTATGTTCAGTTTTCTGAGGGGCCGCCAAACTGATTTCCAGAGTGGTTGTACCAGCTTATAATCCCACCAGCAATGGAGGAGTGTTCCTCTTTCTCCACATCCTCGCCAGCATCTGCTGTCACCTGAGTTTTTGATCTTAGCCATTCTGACTGGTGTGAGGTGGAGTCTCCGGGTTATTTTGATTTGCATTTCCCTGATGACTAAGGATGTTGAACATTTCTTTAGGTGCTTCTAAGCACTACGAGTTTCCTCAGTTGAGATTTCTCCTTTAGCTACCCCAGCCTGTGGGGTCTTCAGCATGGACCTAAGAAGGGAATCAACAGATGAAAAAAAGGAGACAAGAGACACTGGTACCTGGGAGCAAGACAGAATCCCTCTGATCAAGCCCCAAAGAAGTTTATTCCCACACAGCATATATTGTGGCAAAAGAAGGAAGCTTGAACAAAGTAACCAAGCCTTCCACTAAGCAGCAGGGGTGGGGAAATTCCAAGGGGACACACAGTGTTCCTGCCAAGCAGGATGCTGCTAGCTCAACTGTGTAACCACAAGCTGGTCACCTGATTTCTGAGAAGCCAGAGCCCAAGGCTCAGGCCTGTAATTATTCTTATGCCTAGCTCAAATACAAAATGGTGTTTCTCAGGTCACCAAGAAGGGCTACAAATCCATTGGTTCCCAGCATTTAGCTCTGTTCCCTTTTTTTTTTTTTTTTTTTTTTTTTTTTTTTTTTTTTTGATAGGGTTATTTGGATCTCTGGAGTCTAACCTTTTTCTTCTTCTTCTTCTTCTTCTTCTTCTTCTTCTTCTTCTTCTTCTTCTTCTTCTTCCTCCTCCTCCTCCTCCTCCTCCTCCTCCTCTTCCTCCTCCTCCTCCTCCTCTTCCTCTTCCTCTTCCTCTTCTTCTTCGACTTCTTCTTCTTCTTCTTCTTCTTCTTCTTCTTCTTCTTCTTCTTCTTCTTCTTCTTCTTCTTCTTCTTCTTCTTCTTCTTCTTTTTTTTTTTGGTTTTTCGAGACAGGAGACAGGGTTTCTCTGTGTAGCCCTGCTGTCCTGGAACTCACTCTGTAGACCAGGCTAGCGTCAAACTCAGAAATCCACCTGCCTTTGCCTCCCAAGTGCTGGGATTAAAGGCATGCACCACCACTGCCCGGCTAACTTGTTGAGTTCTTTGTATATATTGGATATTAGCCTCTATCGGACATAGGATTGGTAAAGATCTTATCCCAAACTGCTGGTTGCTGTTTTGTCCTATTGATAGTGTCCTTTGCCTTACAGAAGCTTTGCAATTTCATGAGATCTCATTTGTCAATTCTTGATCTTTGAGCATAAGCCCCTGGTGTTCTGTTCAGGAACTTTTCCCCTCTGCTCATGTGTTCGAGACTTTTCCCCACTTTCTCTTCTATTAGATTCAGTGTATCTGGTTTTATGTGGAGGTCTTTGATCCACTTGGACTTGAGCTTTGTACAGGAAGATAGGAATGGATCAATTTGCATTCTTCTGCGTGTAGACCGCCAGTTGAACCAGCACCATTTGTTGAAAATGCTGTCTTTTTTCCACTGGATGGTTTTAGCTCCTTTGTCAAACATCAAGTGACCTTAAGTGTGTGGGTTCATTTCTGGGTCTTCAGTTCTATTCCATTTGATCTACCTGCCTGTCACTGTACCAATACCATGCAGTTTTTATCACTACTGCTCTGTAGTACAGCTTGAAGTCAGGGATGCTGATTCCCCCAGAAGTCCTTTTATTGTTGAGAATAGTTTTTGCTATCCTGGGTTTTTTGTTATTCCAAATGAATTTGAGAATTGCTCTTTTTAAGTCTATAAAGAATTGAGTTGGAATTTTGATGGGGATTGCATTGAATCTGTAGATTGCTTTTGGCAGGATGACCATTTTTACTATATTAATCCTGCCAATCCACGAGCATGGGAGATCTTTCCATCTTCTGAGGTGTTCTTCGATTTCT
>CM052703.1:21346949-21360975 GCA_028551405.1 Uromys caudimaculatus
TTCTTCTCTAATTTTGTTGAAGATGTTTGCTGGGCCTTTGAGTTGGGAAGCTTCACTCTCTTCTGTACCTATTATTCTCAGGTTCAGTCTTTTCATTGTGTCCTGGATTTCTTGAATGTTTTGAGACAGGAGCTTTTTGCATTTTGCATTTTCTTTGACTGTTGTGTCAATGTCTTCTATTCTGTCTTCTTCTGCTGAGATTCTCTCTTCTATCCCTTGTTCTCTTTCCAGGTTTCCATCTCCAGGGCTGTCTCCTGATGATGATTCTATTTCTGTTTTTTAGATCCTGGATGGTTTTGTTCAATTTCTTCCTGTTTGATTGTGTTGTCCTGTATTTCTTTAAGAGATTTATGTGTTTCTTCTTTAAGGGTTTCTACTTGTTTACTTGTGTTTTCCTGTATTTCTTTGAGGGAGCTATTTATGTCCTTCTTAAAGTCCTCTATCATCCTCATGAAATGAGAGTTTAGATCTGAATCTTGCTTTATAGGTGTGTTGGAGTATCCAGGACTTGCTGTGGTGGGAGAACTGGGTTCTGATGTTGCCAAGTCAAATTGGTTTCTATTGCTAATGTTCTTTTGCTTGCCTCTCACCATCTGATTCTCTCTGGTGTTATCTGGCCTCCCTGTCTCTGACTGGAACCTGTTCTTCCTGTGAGCCTGTGATCCTCTGATCCTGTGATCCTGTGATCCTGAATGTGTCAGAACACCTGGGTAGTCGAATTGTTACTGGGGTGTGGTCTGTGTGGGATCAGGTCCAGCACCAGGGCTGTAAAATGAACTGGAAGCCAGATCATTTTTAAAAAATTTTTATTTATTATTATTATTATTATTATTTTGCTTTTTCGAGACAGGGTTTCTCTGTGTAGCCCTGGTTGTCCTGTAACTCACTCTGTAGACCAGGCTGGCCTCGAACTCAGAAATCCACCTGCTTATGCCTCCCAAGTGCTGTGATTAAAGGCATGTGCCACCACTGCCCGGCTTTATTTTTGATAATAATATTTAATTCTTAGAAAATTTTAGAGAAATATTCCATATAACAGTATAAATCAATGCAGTACTTCTAACAAACAGTTTACCTACAAGTACCAAATTATAAATTGTGTATAAAATTTTATCTAGTAAACTTATTTGTAGGAATTTATGTTGACAAAAATATGTATGTACTGTGGGATATCTATTACAGTATTATATACAATGGTGAATTATGAGAAACATTTCAAAATTAAATATAGAATTAATAAACTATGAAATTACTCGTAGACATTTCTATAATAATTTAAATGCTATTTTTTAGGCTAAAACTTTAGAAGCCATTATTATCATCTTATACTTTCACATTATAAATATGATTAAAATAAATTAAATCACTTTGTGAAAACATTATGCATTTGGAAATTATTTCTGACAGATCAACTCTTACAGTTTTATAGGCCATTTATTTTTTCTCCTTTGAAATGACAAAGGAAAGTTGACTTCAGTCAAAATAGCACACATAACCTAATCTCATAAATCACATGTTTGATGTTACTTGTTTTCAGTAGACTTTGAAAACCTTACTACTGTCACACTCAACTAGAAATAAGCTGACAACTCCTGACTAAATTCAGAGAAAATAAATACTAGTCTTCTAAAATAAACAGGACTCACTGCCCTAATGGGAACATAAAATTCAAATACCTCCAATTTTCTCCCTTGAAGATATGTTAGCTTCACTCTGAGCAAAGAGCAACGTTCCTTTGCATTTCCCAAGGCCATCACACTGAGACTCATCAGGTACCTATAAGACTTGCGGAAGTCACCCCTTAAATATTTCTAGTTCTGTAGTGACTATTTCTGTAAAGAATGAAGTGTGGAATTTTTTTTCAGGACATTTAAGTTTTTAATAGTTAAACCACAGATGTAGAAAATAAAAGAATTCAAAGTATTAGCAACAAATAAAATTGTACCAGTGGACTTTAGTAAAATTCTATAAAATTATAATAATTTCAATTATAGTCACTGTTTAAGAATGCTTTAGAAAACAATCCCTTGAGTCCTATCTATCCTTCCGAATGTTTCACTTACCTGAACTGTGCTATATTTGTGTATTTTAAACATATATTATTATTATACTGCCTACCATTTCTAGAGCATAGATGTTCAGAATTGAGAGTTCATCTTGGTAGATTTTTTCCTTTGACCAGTATATGAAATGTTCTTCCTTATCTTTTTTTGATAACTTTTGGTTGAAAGTTGATTTTATCTGATATTAGAATGTCTACTCCAGCTTGTTTTTTGGGACCATTTGCTTGGAAAATAGTTTTCCAACCTTTTACTCTGAGGTAGTATCCATCTTTGTCACTGAGGTGCATTTCCTATATGCTGCAAAATGCTGGGTCCTGTTTACATATTCATTCTGTTAGTCTATGACTTTTTATTGGATAATTGAGTCCATTGATGTTAAGGCATATTAAGGAAAAGTGATGGTTACTTCCTGTTATTTTTGTTCTTAGAGGTGGCATTATGTTTATGTGACTATCTCTTTGGAGTTTGTTGAAAGATTACTTTCTTGCTTTTTCCAGGGTGTAGTTTCCCTCTTGTGTTGGTGTTTTCCATCTATTATCCTTTGTTGGGCTGGATTTGTGGAAAGATATTGTGTAAATTTGGTTTTGTCATGGAATATCTTGTTTTCTCCATTTATGATAATTGAGAGTTTTGCTGGGTATAGTAGCCTGGGCTGGCATTTGTGTTCTCTTAGGGTCCAGATAAGGAGTGAGAACCATGGATCCCTCTATGTATACACTTTGGTTGGTGGTTTAGTCCCTGGAAGCTCTGAAGGGTCTGGTTAGTTGATATTGTTGTTTTCTTATGGGGTTGTAATCCCCTTCAGGTCCTTGAGTCCTTACTCTAACTTTTCCATTGGGGTCCCTGTGCTCAGTCTCATGGTTGGCTCAAGCATCCGCATCTCTATTGGTTAGGCTCTGGCTTGATTAATGAATACACTTTAAAAAATTTGTGTGACTATATCAATATATAAATGAGCACATTGGCATACAGTTCTATTTTTCTATGATGTTTTTGCCATGTTTGGTGACATAGTAATATTTATGTTTGACATTAAATAAGAAGGTGTTAGTTCTACTTTCTGAAGAAAGTTCCTTCTGCTTTTCTCACAAGGCTAACATTCTTTTATCCATTTGACAGAATTCACGGGGAAAGCTATATGAGCCCGGGGACAACTTTAATTATATGATCCACTTATCTGACTACTATGACTTTTAGGATATTCTTTTTTATACTATTCCATTTGTATGATATTTAGTGCTTGATGCATTTTATGTTCTGTCCTAGGTTGAAAAACTCTGGTCTTAGACATCTGATTCTCTGTAGTTCCTTTTTGTTCTTAGGTAATTTCTTCTCAAATCTGCTTGATTTGATTGGTTCTCCAATACAGACTATGAATTAACTCCTTGTGAATGAATGGTTCAGATTAGAGCAATGTTCAGTGAGACCATGTATTTGGATTAGCTATTTCATCAGTATCAAGTGTCCTTTTGATCCTAATACAACATTTGCTCCAGAATGAGTCATTGGGAATAGGGCTGTGCCACTTCAGCTTTTGTCTTCCTGATTCATATGAGTTAGCTCATGTCTGAAGCTTTGCAAGGCCACCACTAAGCAGTTCCTGATGTCATATCCACAGACAAGAGAGGAAACTGTAATGTAGTACAGTGTCTCCAGCTCATCTCCAACTCTCATCTGTCTGACATGAAGGCTCTGTCATAGTTCTCTTGAAGTTTGACAGCTGCTCTTTCCAAAAAGTCTGTGGCCCTAGACCAGACTCAGGATTGGCACAACCTGGTCTGTTGTTTGTATTATGTGAGCTTTTGTTTGTATTACATGTTGTTTGTCTTATGGGTCTTAGGCTGAGGGCAGCTTTTTATGCGACTGAAGCTCAGTTTGCATTCTCCCTCCTCAAGATTTATCCATTTAGTGGAGATTCTCAGCCTGGACATGGTTATGATTCCCTGTCTGGTGGACGTTCCCTCATCTTCTTTAGCATGTTCAATATTTAAAAACACTGTGACTTTAGGCTCTCTTTGAGCTCCTGGAGGCTTTCATTGTTAACCATCTCCCCCCCCCCCCCCATTGCCTTAATTTATGTTATCAACCAGGTTTTCTCTCCTTGTGGACATTTCTAGGCCTTTGTCCTCCAGCCAGTGCTCTGCAGAGAAGTTTGCAAACTCTTACACAGGCTCTAGAGATCACCGTGTCTTAGTCTGTTTAGTTTCCTATTATATCTCTATAGTTCCTATTGCTGTTTTTCATGATCCTCCTTTTTTATTAAGACTTGTTAATTATGCCTAGTAATAGGTTTGATTGTGACATTCTCTTTAAAAAATTTTTATTATTATTGTGTGTTTGTGTATGTGCATGGTGCATGTGTTAGTATGTATACTTCCATGCACATGTGCAGGTCACTGGACATCTGTGAAGTCATTTCTTTCATCTTTCACTTGGGTTCTCAGTATCAGTCTCAAGTTCCCAGGTTGTACGACAAGTGCTGTACTCCTTGAGCCACCTCGTCAGCCCTGACATTTCATGCTTGTATTTTGATTATATCCACCCCATCGTCTTTTCCTGTTCCCCTTTCTCCACTGTGAATCAAAGAATCCAAATGATCTTCACTCCTTGTGGGACACAATTAAATTGCTATCTGATAACAAGCAATGAGAAATCAAAAGGCCTTCTGTCATATTCCTGCACAAACTGTATAACCAGATGTCTTAGTTAGGGTTTTATTGGTATGAAGAGACACAATGACCATGGGAAGTCTTAAAAAGAAAACATTTAAGTGGGTCTAGCTTAGACTTTCAGAGGTTTAGTCCATAATTGTCATGGTGGTAATCATGGCAGCATGTAGGCAGACTTGGTGTTGAGGAGTTGAGAGTTGTAAATATTGATCTTCAGGCAGCAGAAGAAATCATTTTACATTGGGCATAGTTTGAGCACAGGAGATCTTTAAACTTCCGCAGTAACACCTTTCCTTCAGCAGGGCCTACCCATTCCAAAAAGGCCACACCTCCTAAGAGTGTCACTCCCTATGGGCCAAACATTCAAACTCATGAGTCTATTGGGTCATTCTGATTCACACCACCACACCAGAATCTGAGTAAAGGGAAATTGGGTAATCTCAAATCCTGAAACATTTTGTAAACTTGTAGCCTCTGCTTTGCCAAAGTGACTAGGTCACAGAAAGACAGGAAACTATCGTAGGCTTCAGTCAACTAAGGAGAAACGAAAATTAGTTGAAAAATGTGAGTCAACATTGTGAAGTGCATGTTAAGATTTACCACTAAAATAATAAAAAGAATGAGAATTAGATGGCCCTAATACATTAATATTAATGTTTGGATTATAAGGGTTATATTATGATTACATACAAGAATTGCCTTCTTCAAACAGGAAATGTATGCTACAATATTTCTTAACTGAAAATGCAGACCATTGACTGATTCTAGTATGTTTATTTGTTTTTTTTTTTTTTTCCGAGACAGGGTTTCTCTGTGTAGCCCTGGCTGTCCTGGAACTCCCTCTGTAGACCAGGCTGGCCTCGAACTCAGAAATCTGCCTGCCTCTGCCTCCCAAGTGCTGGGATTAAAGGTGTGCACCACCACTGCCCGGCTCTCTAGTATGTTTAAAGAATTGCATGGAATTCAACTTTTCTGCATATCTGTGTTTGTAAAAACTGTAGAAATAAACAAGTGATAAATGGTATTATCTATGGACTTGCATATTTACATATAGTCAATAAAGGGCTTATATCATAGTACATAAAATACTTCACAAAAAGGTTCCAGTCTGTATATACATGTATGTATACAATTTGAATGAAAATTTCCCATCTGGGCTGCAAATGCTTCCCTCAAGGATTATACACTATTTAACAAAACCCAAAATCAGGTATGAGAGTGACAAGGTTGTCCAAGAGACTCTCAAAGCATTGCTATTGCCCTTAGTTGCCTCTTAGATGTGAGGGTAAGTTTTTATTGTAGAACACAGGAACAATACACAGGATCCCAAGAATCTGAGCTGGATTTGACCCGAAATCCTCCCTTCTGAGGACTACTAGCTCTCATGGTTTCAGAAGGCAGTATACAAGCTAACAAGTGAGGGCCACAATCAAAAGTCCCGCCTAGGTATGATGCTTATGAACCAAATCGGTGACTACTCAGGTGCAATATCCCTAAGGGTGCTATAGTGGCATGCATACCTTGGTGATAACCAATAGCCCTTTGATACTACATTTAGAAAGACCCACACTATGCTTGGTACTGGAACCCCAGCAAACTTCCCTGGGGCATGGAACTTGGAGGAGAACCTATAACTTTACTAATAACTTTACTATAACTGTACTAATTCAGTACAAAATCTTACTACATTCTAAATATTTACTAGTGTGTGTGTGTGTGTGTGTGTGTGTGTGAGAGAGAGAGAGAGAGAGAGAGAGAGAGAGAGAGAGAGAGAGAGAGAGAGAGAGATATGCTGGCAGAGGACATGGAGGTGAGTGAATAGATGGACCTGAGCAGAACAGAGAGGTAGAGCTAGTCACATGGCAGGATGTAGTGCCAGGAATTGTTGGGTCAAGCTAGATAGCTAGCTGGGAGAGCGCCCCAGCTAAAATATCAAAAAGCTTGTGGTATTAATTAGACCACTGAAGAGTCTGAGAAAGTTCAGCTATATCTCCAAAGGGCTTCTCTGAAATGACTTTGACACTAGAGTCACTGACACAGGAATTCAAACTTGGGTTCTAAAACAAGGCCTAATATTGGTTGATTTACCAACTTATGCATTCCTCCCTCATTCCTAAAATATAAAGCAGATTTGTACCATATCCTGAAATCTCTTATACCTCTACTCAGCCATAACACTTTGAATTCTATGAAGAAATAGGATTTAGCAGAAGCCTCAGCAGGAGGGAAGAGCAGAGTAGAGATATCAATCTCTCAAGAAATTAAGAGTGTTGAAAAGAATCATTGAATTAATGTAGTCCAAAATAACACACGAGTTAAGCAATAAAAGAACTCATTTTCTTTGTTCTGATTAAAGCATTTACTAAAGTTTGAGATTGGGACTGGGAAGATAGCTCAACAAGTAAAGCAAGGTGCTGGCCACCAAGCTTAATGAATTAAATTAAATTCCAGGGATCCACATGGTGGAAGGAGAGAATGGACTTGCATGTTGTCTTTTGACCTCTACTTTAGTTTTATGTCACACATGGTCCCCAGAGCAGATACATACACACACCTGAAAGAAATAAACACACAAATGAGTAAATAAATAAATAAATAAATAAATAAATAAATAAATAAAAAAGGATGAGATCACTTGAATTCCAAGATTATAAAACCAAAAATTTCTGGCCTCCATTTAAACTAACTGGGTGTGTTAATTATTTACCTAGTTAATGTGTATTTTCAAAGTCATTGATTAGGGAGAATCAAGATTGAATCCTGTTGAATAATGAACCTCAGGTTGATCTGATCACAAAACCTTCTCAGTTTGCAAGTGAAGCAAAGGAAATGGTTCAGGAAAAAGCTCGGAGCTGCTTTCTGTTTTATTCATGTATTACTATTTAGGCAAAGTCCTATTATGTAGTCCAAGCTGGCCTGGAGTTCATTGTGCATCCCAGGTTGGCTTCAAACTTTCAATCCTCATGTCTCAGCCTCCTAGATACTAAGATTCATAGGCATGTACCACCATGCCAGCAGATTTCAAAGGGACATTAATCTCAAAGGATGTTTATAAAACATAGAGAACAAAGTTCTAGCCACTTTCAGACTAAAAGCTATTGCTAATCATTAATAGCAAGTCTTTGCTTTTCTTATTTCTAAGGCTTAAGGATTCTGAAATGCTCAAATATATTATCTTTCCTGAATCCTGTCTTTCCCATAGTTGATTCTCACTCCTCCAACCTGTCCCTTTAATGGACAGTTGCACAGGTTGTTTTAAAGAGTACCTGCTGATCTAGTAGTCCTTCATAGTGTTGGATTTTTAGGGTCACATATACTCTTAAATCCCCTCAGTGTGTGTTTTCTTACCCCCCCACAGCTCGGTGTGGGCCACTCTATAATTTTGAAATACTTGGTAAATTGCTATCTATTTAGTTAGGCATACAGGTAAATTATATTTTATCAAAGTTTACTGTGGAATTAAATTATCACATCAGTTTTGAATAACCACCCCAGGGAATTAGACTGTGGGAGTTTCTTAACATATGCCAGATTGAAAAGAAACAAAACAAAATGCTCTTAGCAACTACCAGGAGATCAAAATTGAAAGATGCATGCTTTGGTTCTCAAGCACGTCTGACAAGGTGGATCTGAGGATCTGAGTGCTAGTGGAAAACAAACAAACAAACAACCCAAAACCCCCAAACCAAGCCATAACAGCCCCCCCCTCCCCAAATAACAACAAAACCCAACAGATTGAATCATGTTACAGAATGAGTAAATATTGGCGGACCCATATGAAGTGAAAGTTTTCCACAAAGAGCAGGATGTGAAACAGAAAGGACACGGGTTGTAGCCCCAGCTCTACCACCTATATAGTTTGTGTGTTTTTGGTCAAAGCATTGAATTCCCAAAGTTCAGCTTTCTCCAACCTCAAAATGGGTAAGGGGGCTTCAGAGAATTCCAAGGAATGTGATGGGTGTGAAAGTTGCCTATAAATTGTTAGGCACCCCAGTGCCTAATAAATATTATAATAAAATATTGTATGGATATATTTGGGGACTTAACAAAACTTAACTTTCCTGTACTGTAGC
Source organism: Uromys caudimaculatus (assembly GCA_028551405.1). NCBI lineage: Eukaryota > Metazoa > Chordata > Mammalia > Rodentia > Muridae > Uromys > Uromys caudimaculatus. The sequence continues at coordinate 21,355,755 of CM052703.1, forward strand.
TTAAAAATTATGATGCTAATTCACTGTTATTCATTACAGCCAAGATATAGAGATGGGATGGATAGATGTCTCTGTGGTTAAGAGTACATACTGCTCTTGCAGAGGCCTGGAGTTTGGTTCCCACTATATGTGTCAGGTGGCTTAACACATCCTGGTTAATTCCTGTGCCATAAGATCTGACACCTTCTAGGTTCTACAGGCTCCTGCCTTCATATTAACACACACACACGCACACACACACACACACTGAAAAAAATCTTTTTTTTTAATGGAACATTATCTTTAAGAGCATAGATTAAAAATTTTAAGACAAAAACTTATAGCAGTTTGGATGAAAGGGTGTATTTCTTTTTTTAAAATTAATCATTCCATTCATTTACATCTCAAATGATATTTCACTTCCCGGTTATGCCTCCACAAACCCCCACCTCACATCTGCCCTCTCCTCCCTCTACTTTGTCTCTATGAGTATGCTCCCCCCACCCTCTCCAGCCCCACCACTCCAGCATCCCCCTATGCTGGGGCATCAAACCTCCACAGGTCCAATGGCCTCCCCTCCCATTGATGTCAGACAAGGTCATCCTCTGCTATGTATGTATCTGGAGCCATGGATCTCTCCCTGTACACTTCTTGGTTAGTGGTCTAGTCCCTGGGAGCACTGGGTGGTCTAGCCAGCTGATGTTGTTCTTCCTATGGGGTTGCAATCCCCCTCTGCTCCTCCAGTCCTAGTGCCAGCTTCCTCACCAGGTTCCCTGAGCTCAGTCTGATGGTTGGTTTCAAGCATCCACATCTGCATGGCTCAGTTGCTGGCTGAACCTCCCAAGGAACAGCTATTCCTGGTTCCTGTCAGCAAGTGCCTCTTGGCAACAGCAACAGTGTCAGATTTGTTGTCTGCAGACAGGATGGATCCCCAGGTGGGGCAGTCCCCAGATGGACCTTCCTTTAGTCTCTGCTCCATTTTTTGTCCCTGTTCTTCCTTTGGATAGGAACATTTCTGGGTTAAAAACTTTGAGATGGGTGGGTGTCCCCATCCCTCAACCAGGGCCGTGACTATCTACTGGTGGTGGTCTCTACAGGTTCTATACCCCCTTCTTTGTGCATTTCGGCTAAAGTCATACCCTATGGGTCTTGGGAGCCTTTCATTTCCCTGGGGTCTGGGACTTCCAGTGGCTACCCCCATTCCTCATCCTCCACTGCTACATATTTTTATTCAATTTCCTGACACTCTGTACCTCTCTACTGTCCCCTCCAGTACCTGATACTGCCTCCTTTTTTCCTCCCCCTCCTGTTTCCCTTTCAGGTCCCACCTCACACAATCATCTGATTCCACTTCAATGCAGGACTGAAGCACCCACACCCTGGTCTTCTTTCCTACTAAGCTCCATATGGTCTGTGGGTTGTACCATGGGCATTGTGAGATTTTGGGCTAATATCCACTTATCAGTAAGTGCATACCATGTGTGTTCTTTTATGTCTAGGTTACCTCACTCAGGATGATATTTTCTAGTTCCAACCATTTGGCTGTTTTTAACAGGTGAGTATACCATTGTGTAAATGTACCACATTTTCTGTATCCATTGTTGAGGGACATCTGTCTTATTTCCAGCTTCTGGCTATTATAAATAAGGCTGCTATAAACATAGTAGAACATGTATCCCTGTTATATATTGAAGCATCTTTTGAGTATATGCCTAGTAGTGGTATAGTTGGGTCTTCAGATAGAACTATTTCCAATTTTCTCAGAAACTGCCAGATTGATTTCCAAAATAGTTTTACCAATTTGCAGTCCCACCAGCAATGGAGGAGTGTTCCTCTTTCTCCACATCCTCACGAGCTTCTGCTGTCACCTGTGTTTTGGATCTTAGCCATTCTGACTGGTATGAGGTAGAATCTCAAGGTCATTTTGATTTGCATTTCCCTGATGACTAAGGATGTTGAACTTTCTTTAAGTGCTTCACAGCCATTCGAGATTCTTCAGTTGAGAATTCTCTGGTTAGCTTTGTACCCCATCTTTTTGAGTTAATTACAAAAGTCATTATTTACAAAAATCTGTAGACACATTCCAAAGACTCACAAAATTGTCATCTATGTATCACAAGTTGCTAGACCAAAATATTAAAAATGGGATAAAATTATATGTTTCTCTTCTCAATTCTTTTCAAAAGGATTACTATTTTAAAGCACATATATGCTACTTCCCATTAGGGAGGCCCATGTAAGAAACTAAGCAGCCTAGTGTTCCTTGAGCTCCTAGGCCTTGAACCAAGTAACCAGGCCAGTGCCCAGAACTAGGGCAAGGGGCTGGCCCACAGTGCATAACAGAATGATGTAATATAACAAAAAGAGGAAGGTATCTTTGTCTAATACTTTGGCACTCAGTAAAAGAGGCAAACAAGATGGAGACATGCAGCCCTGTCAGCCAGGTTGGACCAAGAGACACAGGTGACCTTAAAGGCTGGCTCCCAGAGCAGCAGTGGGAACCAGGCCTGGTCTGTACCCCATTTTTAATAGGGTTATTTGGTTCTCTGGAGCCTACCTTCTTGAGTTCTTTGTATATTTTGGATGTTAGCCCTCTATTGGATGTAGGGTTGGTAAAGATCTTTCCCCAAACTGTAGGTTGCTATTTTGTCCTATTGACAGTGTCTTTTGCCTTACAGAAGCTTTTCAATTTTATGAGGTCCAATTTGTTGATTGTTGATCTTAGAGCATAAGCCATTGGTGTTCTGTTCAGGAAATTTTCCCCTGTGTCCATGTGTTTCAGGCTCTTCCCCACTTTCTCATCTATTAGATTCAGTGTATCTGTTTTTTTTTTTTTTTTTTTTAATTTAGAAAATATTCAAGGACCTACAAGCAGCCTGGGACAGAGGCCTTCCGGTCTCCTTCTGTGGCCGGGGACCCCAGTCTGTGCCACAGAGCTCCATAACCAAATATCACAGGGAGAAGGCTAGCATCCAGGGCGTGTGGACAAGCCTGTGGGTGGAGGTAAGACTGGTGCCACTACTCAGCGGGACCTGCCTGGAATCTGCAGAACACTGGGAAAGAGGAACAGTCTGGGACAGGAGCCTTCCAGTTTACGGTTTACTCCTGAGGTCTGTGCCACAAGGCTCCATACCCAAATAGCGTAGGGAAAGAGCTACCCTCCCAGGAGTGTGGACAAGCCTATCATCAGGAGTAGGTTAGCACCTCTGCTTAGAGAGACCCACCCAGAACCCTCAGGACACAGGGACTGAGGAGTAGCCTTCTGGTTTCCTTCCGAGGCCGGGGAGCTGATACTGTGACACAGGGCTCCATACTCAGTGCCAGGAGAGAACTGGTCTCCCAGGAGTGCCTACACACCTTTGAGCACAGGAAGACCACCACTTCTGTTCAAATTCCTCAATCAAGAGGGACCCTCACAGAGCCATCAGGACACAGGAACCAAGGAACAGCTGGGGACAGATCCTTCTGGTTTCTGTCTGCACCCCAGAGCTGACCCTGTACCACAGCTCTCCAAACACAAAATCCTCTTAGAGAGAGCTGGTCTCCAAAGAGTACTGACAAAAAGGCTTGTAGGAGGGACAAGCCACAGTCAAAGCAAGACCAGTTAACCCCAGAGATAACCAGATGTCGAAAGGCAAGGGCAAGAATATAAGGAACAGAAACCGAGGCAACTTGGCATCATCAGAACCCAGTTCTCCCACCACAGCGAGCCCTAGATACCCCAACACACCAGAAAACCAAGACTCAGATTTAAAGTTACATCTCATGATGATGATAGAAGACTTTAAGAAGGAAATAAATAACTCACTTAAAGAAATACAAGAGCACACAGGTAAACAGCTAGAAGCCCTTAAAGAGGAAATACAGGAAAACACAATCAAACAGGCAAAGAAAATTAACAAAACCATCCAGGATCTGAAAATGGAAATAGAAACAATAAAGAAATCACAAAGGGAGACAATCCTAGAGATAGAAAACCTAGGAAAGAGATCAGGAGTCATAGATGCAAGCATCACCAACTGAATACAAGAGATAGAAGAGAGAATCTCAGGTGCAGAAGATACCATAGAAAACATTGACACGACAGTCAAAAAAAAAATGCAAAATGCAAAGAGCTCCCAACCCAAAACATCCAGGAAATCCAGGACACAATGAGAAGACCAAACCTAAGGATAAGAGGTATAGAAGAGAGTGAAGATTCCCAACTTAAAGGGCCAGTAAATATCTTCAAAAAAATCATAGAAGAAAACTTCCCTAACCTAAAGAAAGAGATGAACATAGACATTCAAGAAGCCTACAGAACTCAAAATAGTTTGGACCAGAAAAGAAATTCCTCCCAACACATAATAGTCTAAACACCAAATGCACAAAACAAGAAAAGAATATCAAAGCAGTAAGGGAAAAAGGTTAAGTAACATATAAAGGCAGACCTATCAGAATTACACCAGACCTCTCACCCGAGACTATGAAAGCTAGAAGATCTTGGACAGATCTCACACAGAACCTAAGAGAACACAAGTGCCAACCCAGGCTGCCATACCCAGCAAAACTCTCAATTACCATAGATGGTGAAACCAATATATTCCATGACAAAACCAAATTTACACAATATCTTTCCACAAACCCAACCTGACAAAGGATAATAGATGGAAAATGCCAACACAAAGAGGGAAACTATACCCTAGAAAAAGCAAGAAAGTAATCTTTCAAGAAACTCAAAAGAAGATAGCCACACAAACATAAAAATAGCATCGAAAATAACAGGAAACAACAATCATTATTCCTTAATATCTCTTAACATCAATGGACTCAATTCCCCAATAAAAAGACATAGACTAACAGACTGGATACATATACAGGACCCAGCATTTTGCTGCATTCAGGAAACACATCTCCGTGATAAAGACAAACACTACCTCAGAGTAAAGGGCTGGAAAACAATTTTCCAGGCAAATGGTCCCAAGAAACAGGCAGGAGTAGCCATTCTAATATTGGATAAAATCAACTTTCAACCAGAAGTCATCAAAAAAGATAAAGAAGGACACTTCATCCTCATCAAAGGAAAAATCTACCAAGAAGAACTCTCAATTATGAACATCTATGCCCCGAATGCAAGGGCAACCACATTCATAAAAGAAACTTTACTAAAGCTCAAAGCACACATTGCACCTCACATAATAATAGTGGGAGACTTCAACACTCCACTCTCATCAATGGACAGATCATGGAAACACAAACTAAA
>CM052703.1:21361475-21499096 GCA_028551405.1 Uromys caudimaculatus
AGGAGGGTAAGAATACACATCGAGGGACCCATGGTTCGGACCACATATATGGCAGAGGACAGCCTTGTTGGCCATCAGGGGGAGGCGAAGCCCTTGGGCCTGAGAGTGTTAGAGGCCCCAGTAAAGGGGAATGTCAAGGTGTGAGTACGGGAGTGGGTCGGCAGGTGGGTGGGAGGTGGAATACCCTCATAGAGGCGGGAAGGGGAGGGGATAGAGGGTTTCGAAAGAGGCGACCTAGAAAGGGGGAAACATTGGAAATGTAAATAAAGTATCTAAAATTTAAAAAATAAAAAAAATTTTAAAAAAAGGTTGCTCAAAAAGTTAAACCTAGGCCTTGTTGGCCATCAGGGGGAGGAGAGGCCTTTTGGGCTGAGGTTGTTAGATGCTTCAGTATAGGGGAATGCCAAGGGGGAAGATGGGAGTGGGTGGGTGGGTGGGGGAATACCTTCATAGAGGCTGGGGAGGGGGAATGGGTTAGGGGGTTTCCAAAGGGGAGACCTGGAAAGGGGAAAACATTTGAAATGTAAATAAAGCATCAAAAAAAAAAAAAAAAAGGAAGAGTGTATGGAGCAATCATAGGGTTTTGGTATATTCTTTTATTAATTAAATTTATTCATTGGCAAGTTCATACACTTATATATGTCAATGTGGTTACTCTCAGCTACACTGTCTCTTGTTCACCTCTCACCCCTGTATCCCCCACCTACTCCCTATGGGTTCCATTCCCAGTACCTTCTCCCTTTGCTTTGTTTTATGATTCACTGAATTTAAGCAGGTCACTGAATGACCACGGAATTGTCCAAAATAGATCCTGGTTGACTCACTGGTATTCAATTAGAGTTTTAATGAGTATGAATTTGAGTACTGTGTTGCAACTTGTCTATAGCATTCTAGCTACCAACGAATGCTCTTCTATTTCTATCATCAGGTCTCCATGGGGACTTCAACTGAATTTCAATACACGGACTACTAATAAAAAAATAAATAAATAAATAAATAAATAAATTCCAGGAGGGGCCTGGAGAGGTGGCTCAGAGGTTAAGGACACTTAATGTTCTTCCAGAGGACCCAGGATCAAATAGCAGCATCCACAAAGCTCACAACTATCTGTAACTCCAAGATCTAACCCAGATATACATGCAGGCAAAACGCCAATGCACATAAAATGAAGTAAGTAGATTAAAAATAAAAAAATAATATCCAGGTAGTGGTGGCACACCCCTTGAAACTCAGCAGTTATGAGGCAGCAGCAGGCAGATGTCTGTGATTCAAGGCCAGCATGCTCTACAGAACCAGTTCTAGCAGAGCCAGGGCAGTTACATAGAGAAACCCTTTCTCAAAAAAACAACCAACAAATAATAAAATAAGTTTCTAGAAATTCTCTATTAGGCAGAACTACAGCATATTGAAAACCAGCACACTGCTTTTCTCAGACCTGATTTAATAACTCCTCCTAATTGGGATGTAAAGTGAATAAATAAATGAATTAATGGGAAAAGCAACAACAACTCCTTCTAACCTTGTTTCTGAATGCTTACCCAAACATTATGTTAGTGTCTCTGCCTTTGTTTACACATTGGGCCCAAGTAACGTCTTTAACAAGCAAAAGAAGAATGATGTGAAAGAGATGCTTTTTAAAATAGACATGTACTGGCTGGTTTTGGGTCAACTTGACACAAGCTGGAGTTATCACAGAGAAATGAGTTTCAGTTGAGAAAATGCCTCCATGAAATCCAGCTGTAAGGCATTTTCTCAATTAGTGATCAAGGGGGGAGGGCCCTTTGAGGGTGGTACCATCTGTGGGCTGGTAGTCTTGGGCTCTATAAGAAAGCCAGCTGAGCAAGCCAGTAAGAAACATCCCTCCATGGCCTCTACATCAGCTCCTGCTTCCTGATCTCCTTGAGTTCCAGTCCTGACTTCCTTTGGTGATGAACAGCAACATGGAGGTGTAAGCTGAATAAACCCTTTCCTCCCCAACTTGCTTCTTGGTCATGATGTTTGTGCAGGAATAGAAACCCTGACTAAGACAAGTCATTAATTTGTTTGTTTCTTTGTTTGTTTTTATTTACATTTCAATGTTGTCCCCCTTCCCAGTCTCCCCTCCAAAAAAAAAAGAAACCCATACCAGTCTCCCTCCTCTTTGCCTCCCACCCACTCCTGCCTCACTGCTTTAGCATGAACCTATGCTGGGGCATCAACCCTCCACAGCACCAAGGGCCTCCCCTCCTATTGATGCCAGATAAGGCAATTCTCTGATACATATGCATCTGGAGACATGGATCCCTCCACATGTACTCTTTGGTTGGTGGTCTAGTCCCTGGGAGGTCAGGGTGCTACACATAGTGGTGCCCACCTGTAATTCCAGCACTCAGGAGATACAAGAAGAGAGCTGAGAGTTCTCCACCTCCACCAGTCTGAAAGTTCTAGGCCAGTCAGGACTACACAACAAGACCCTTGTCTCAAAAGAAGAAAGAGGAAGAAGACAAAGAAGAGGAGGGGGAGGAAGAGGAGGAAGATAAGGAAGTGGAGGAGGTAGAGGAGGGGGCAGGGAGAAAATGAAACAATTTTAAAGACCTACCAGTTACAAACACAGAACCACATCTCCCTAGAAAGCTAATAAATAATTAAATGTTAGTATAGGAGGGAAGAAAATAACAACCTGAAAATCTTTAACACAGATGAATAATTGAAGGAATTGCAAATAGAACCACCAGAAAGGAAAACCAAAAGGAAAAAGATTATAGGAGATGCAGGTATTATGTGGGACAAGTGTAAAAAGATGTAAAAAACACAAAAACATTATTTATGGAGTTATGGAGATGGCTCACGAGTTGGGAACAGTGGCTGCTCTTGCACAAGACCTCAGGTCAATTCCCAGCACTCACATGGCACTTTCCAACCATTTATAGCTGTAGTTCCATCAGACCCAATTCCTTATTCCAGTGTACAGACATACATGCAGACAAAACACCAAATTACATAAAGAAATAAAACTTTAATAATAATAACATTATTTTCTTAAGATTTTATTTTATGTATGTGAGAACACTGTAGCTGTCTTCAGACACACGAGAAGAGGGCATCGGATCCTATTACAGATGGTTATGAGCCACCATGTGGTTACTGGGATTTGAACCCAGGTCCCCTGGAAGAGCAGTGAGTGCTCTTAGCCGCTGAGTCATCTCTCCAGCCCCATGACATTAGTTTTTAATTAATGAAAATAAACACATCATGGCCAGATGGTGCAGACAGGTAATCCTAGCTACTCAGGAAGCTGGAGTAGGAGAGCCTTAAGTTCTCAGCCTGCCTGGGCTACAGTGAGTTTGAGACTATTCTGGACACGTTACAGAGAGTCTATTTCAAAACAAAATGTGAAATTCAAAGATTTTGTTGTAACTCACTAGTTGAGTAATTTCTTAGCAGATTCAAGACCCTACATTCAATTTCCAGTGCCAGTTTCCAAAAAGAAAAACAGAACACAATTATTAGAAAAGAGCTTTGTTTGCCTAAAATAAGTTAAATTTTTTAAAATGTCATTTCCAATTTAAATTACATACAGGCCAAACATAAGGTTCAATTGATGAGTAGTATCCTTTCCTTCTTATTTCAGAGTTCAAAAACAAAACAGAGAAATTTCCTGTTCAGAAATGTTTACTATCACCAATCAGAGCTCGCATTTGTTTGTCAGAGCACACCCTCTAGTGGAGGGTACTACTGCAGGACAAACCACCAACAGACTACAACTTTTTTTTTGTTACGGTTTATTTATTTTATGTGTATAAGTGCTTTGCCTGTAAGGATGTATGGGCATTCTGTGCATGCCTGGTTCCATCAGAGGTAAGCATGGGAAATCAGATACCCTAGACCTGGAGTTATAGCCGGTTATAAACCTACAGGTGTGTGTGCTAGGAACCAACCTAGTTACCTCTTCTGCCAGAGCAGCCAATGTGATAAATTCATGCACACTTCTCCAGCCTCTATAAAGTTTTTAATTTCAGCATCACTTTAGCCCATTCCATTATGTTACAAAAAATCAAATTAAGTCAGAGAGAATTGTTTTGTGGGCAATTTTCAGCAAAATTATTTTAATCAAATATGAATAAATTTTAATATGAAAAGTCTACAAATATCCATCAGCTATAATTAAGGATGATAAGTGAAAATGTGCATACTGCTCACAATTGTGAAGAAATGTCCACAGGTATTGAGGTCTATACACACACTCAAATATTAAATATTCTTTAAAAAGAATGAAATCCTGTCCTTTATACTAAATAGTCATATTTGGGGCATGCGTAAAGTGAAACAAGCCAGGCACAGGGAACCAATGTTCCACGTTCTCATTCATAGTGGAAACTAAAGAAAACAAGATTATCTTACAAAATGCAAAGTGGATTGATGTTCACGAAAGGTTAAGACGGATGTTTGGGAAGAATAGAGCGGATGGGGAATAAGAAAAAAAACCCAGTTACATAAGAAGAAACTCTAGTTCTCCACAGCACAGCACAGTAGCTGCCATTTACATCAATTCCTTACATATTTTATAAAGAAGTAGAAGACAGTGATTCTGATTCTACCAAGAAAAAATGATAATGTCTGAGACAAAATGCTAGTTCCTATGTTATCCCTGCAAATATATGCATGTGCAGTAAACATGTACAATTATTATTTGTTAGTTTTAAATGGTATTTGTGCACTAGTGATGGGAAATTCAACAGAAGATGCCTATTTAGTTAAAGAGGCCTAAGCCAGGTCACCTTCCTGCTGTAGCATACCCTGACACTGAGGATTAGGAATTAGTTTTTAGGGCTGGAGAGATGGCTCAGTGGTTAAGAACACTGACTGCTCTTCCAAAGGTCCCGAGTTCAATTCCCAGCAACCACATGGTGGCTCGCACCATCTGTAATGAGATCCAAATCCCTCCTCTCATGTGTCTGAAGAGAGACAGTGAACTCACATACATAAAATAAATAAATCTTTTTTTAAAAAGAATTATTTTTTAATTTTGGCATAGGACAGAAAGAAATAATTATTGGAATTCTTAAATTCATATTTGGGGAAAGGGGGTTCACAGTGAAGGGCTGCTTCTCAGTCTTCCTTCCCAGTTCATTTTAAAGAGACATGTAAATATCAAGGTGATTTGGAATCCAAGCTGAAAATTATATTTTCTGTGACAATTATAATATCTTACATGAGCAGAGCCAAGAGTGGAGAGTAGGTGAAAAGTTACGATCATTATGCTAACTCGAAATCTAATTGTTTCAAAAACAGCTAGAATTTTGTTTTCATTCCAATATCGTGAGGTTTGCAAATCAGGATGCCCTTCCACAGACTTTCCTAGAAGGACAAAGTGTTCCCATGGGTAGGAAGCAGATGGCCAAGGGAAAACAGAGAGAAAGGCTCTTGTTGGAGTTTGTAAGCAAATGGATTAATGAGTCAGGAAAGACAGACAGGAAAGTTTAGGATTGCAAAATATGCAGAAATCTCTGGGCCACGGTTGTGAGGGGTTTGTAACTGTCCCACACCCTGGCCCTGAAAGGATTTACAGCAAGAATAAGAACTTGATGTCTGGGAATTTACTAAAGGAAGTGGTTGAGGGCCACAGACAGGCTGGATTGTATGCCAAAAGCATGCTTTGGGGAAAGTACTTGCTATGGTTAGCTATATTAGTTAGCCTTGGGAGAGGCAGCCCAAGATGTTAGAGCTTCGTAAAATACAGGAAATAAAACACACAATTAATACAAAAATATAGATAGAGGATAACATAAGAAGAACTGATTTGGAGCCAAGTTACAATTAGGGAACTTGAGGTTATGCATTATAATATTTAAAATTTGGTTCAGTAACTCAATTTAAAACTTCCCTTTCATGATATAGACAACTCTTAAAGCATCAAACAACAAAATGCATGGCAGTTACATGAAATAACTCCAGCTCGCATCTTTAAATAGCCAAAACTGAGCAGCAAATCACAAGCACTCAGGGGCATTAATGATGCCTAGGGACTAAAAAGCAAGGATGAACACCATTGCTGTGAACGCTGCAGACACGAGCCTTGAAAGCACAGCAGAGATGACTGTCAGGGAGGCTCTACAACCAGAGTTATTGAGTGAAAGCATGCATGGTTTCATGTTCCACGGAGTAATGGGTCACTTCCATGATGTCCTCTCATAAACGTTTCCTAGTGAAATTTTCTAGAAGAGTTAGCCCACAATTATGTCAGGGTGGAGACTCTGCAAAACATGATATGTGATATTCAGTCCTTTTATCTGGATGGCATTGTTGGAAAGTATCATTTGCCACAAAATGGAATTTAAGGAGGTTTTATCCCCACCCCAGATGCACAGACATTGTGTACAAACATGGAAGGCACAGAGCTACAAAAGCTTCCTTGGCTCTCTGTGCCAAACCATTCTTCACACATAGCATTGCCAAGCATCGCCCTCAGTGTAGGCTGGCCCAGAGGTGTTGCCATGGAGATCATTACAGAAAGGAACAAGCTGGTCAGTGACACTAAGCAACACCTACCTTTGCTATTCCTCAGTTCCTCCACAAGGCACCTAGCCTCCTCCTGAACACGGTCCTCAGTGCTCCTCTTGCCCCTCCCAAAATTACTCAAGGTCATCATGGAAAAACGCCAGATCTCCTTCCATTTCATCCCATTGCTAAAAATGATTCCTACCAGAACGGAAAACAGAAACTAGTCAGGAGGCAGGCAAGGAATTGGCACATTGCACCATCTGGATGGCCCAGAGCTGCCTGAAGAGCTCATCAAGTCTCATCTGCCTGGACAAGGCTCAGTTCACACATGCACACATTTGTACTCACACTTACCAAGGCCTTTATTAACTTTTTCAGATACAGGAAAACTGCTTCCTCCAGAAAATTCCTCTCCTAGATCAACAAGAGCTTCCTTCACGGCTTTATACCCATGCAACACCACGGAGGGCTTCCTGCCCAAATACAGAGTAAATTCGGGGCCATAGACTTTTGAGAACTGGAAAATTGAAAAGAGAAAAACAACATTCAAATAACAGCAAAAAAATCAATATGTTAGCCTAAATTTTTCATGATCCATTGATGTCATCATACTGATGATGATTTTTTTATTCTTATAAAACATCTTCAAATGTTACTGGAGCCAGGCAGTGGTGGTGCACACCTTTAATCCCAGCACTTGGGAGGCATAGACAGGCGATTTCTGAGTTCGAGGCCAGCCTGGTCTACAGAGTGAGTTCCAGGACAGCCAGGGCTATACAGAGAAACCCTGTCTCGAAAAACCAAAAAAAAAAAAAAAAAAAAAAGTTACTGGATTTCATACATAAGGAATGTGCTGTATTTAATAGCTGCCACAGGCAGAATGATGCTAACAAAGAGAGAAACCATCACAACTCACCAACACCTTGACCACATTTATTAACAGCTAAAGACACTGAAACCCAGGGGATTTCAAATTCATCTCAGTATTACATGGCTAGGAAATAAAAGACCCAAATCTGAGCCATGCTTAGTTGATTTCTGCTACCTGTGCTGTCAGTTCCCAACCCGAATGTCCAGCTGCTTTGAACTTGCTTCAAAATCACCTGCTGAGCTCTTTTCAGGGCACTCTGTGATTAATAAGAAGAAATCTACATTTTTAAGTCCCTTGGTTATGGGGAGATGGCTCAGTTGGTAAAATGCTTGCTGTGCAATCATGAGGACTGGAATTCAGAGTCCAGCAGACACATTAAAAATGTAGGTGTTCTCCAGTCAATCAATAATCCCAGCCATGGGAAGGCTTAGACAGGAGGATGGTCAGCCAAACTAGCCAATCACTACTGAGCTTTAGGTTCAGTGACCAACCCAACCTTGTCTCAAAAAAAGACGACAGTCAACTTCAACCTCTGGCCTCTTCACCCACACTTGCAACACCTACATCTACACCCACACCCACACGCATGCACACACAGACACACAGACACACACACAGACACACACACAGACACACACACACAGACACACACACACACACACACAAACACACAAACACAAGCTCTGAGAGAGAATTCCACTATTTCTAACTATGGCATTCTATTTATAAGATGCTATGGGAATATTTGCTTTACAAGAAAACAGTTAAAGAATAACAGAGATTAATTTTCTTTTGTAACAGTGGAGAAGCTTTAAAAACACTTTTTTTATAGATTGGCCAATGTTCTTCACATCTATCTGAAGGATCTTTCCAACAAGTGGAAGAGGAGTGAGACCAGGAGGGAGCTTCCCTCTCCCAGAGCTCTGTCTCCAGAGTGAGTGGAGAAGCAGACAAGAGAGACTGAGCACCAGGACCAGGACTAGACCCATGGCAGCTTTCTCTTCTCAGGAGACTCCTGTGAGCTTGCAGCCCTGGGCATTTATAATGCTAGCTGCCAACTCAGTGTGTGCTCGTGAGACCTAAGTGTCCAGTCGGCTAGGTGTGCTTTAATCTTTCTTCTTTGTGGACTATAGCCTGTTAAAATACACAAACGGAAGTTGTTCTTCACTCTTCCTCTCTACTGCTCCACCCTAAAAGCCTGATGTAACTAGCTTCCGGTGGGACCCGATGTTAGCTTTTTAGCATTCCTCCTTGGCTCCGCCCAAATATTACATAACAACATCCAGATAGGAGCCTTGCATGTGCTCTGACACACTCTCCCTCTCCGTCTCCCTCTCCCTCCCCCCCCAACTCTTCCTGAGTCCTCTCTTGTCCTCTCTCACCCCCCACCCCCACATATTCCCAGCCTGAGCCTCCTCTCTCCTCTCCTTTCTCTCTCTATACTTCTCTGTCCCCTCTCTTTCTCTGCCTCAACTCCCTTCTCAACTCCCCTTCCCATGCCTCCAAATGAACGCTCTTTTATACTAGACCCATGTATAGCTGGTACCTGGGGGAAGAGAGTAAGGGGAGGGAACGTGGGCGGGTGTGCCTCAGCATGGGCCTCCCAAGGCACCCCTCGCACTGCTCCAACTGGCAAAACATATCATCCATGTAGTGTGTGTGTGTGGGGGGGGTGTTTCTAAATACCCCAGATAGTTCCAACATACAATCTAAACTGAGGGCTAATCAAGTAAATTATTTGATCCAAAGATTGTTCAAACATCTGCATTCTTAGACTGATGATCATTGAGAATTTATGACATTAAAGGTAAATCATATACTTGTATATAATGTTTACTCAGTAAAGCTTCCCATCATTAGGATACTTCCTTTAGTGTGCTATAGTAACATTGGAGTTGATTAATCACCAGTTAAGCCAAGTAATTAGCTCAGATAACCTACAAAAGCCCTTAGGGCAGCGGTTACTTCTCACCTCTCAGATAGTGCGGATAGCAGAACGGCCATAGCACCACTCACAGACGTCACTCAGGATATACACCACACTGTTTTTATTTTATGGTATCGCTGTTCTGCCTCCATGTATGTCTGTGTGAGGGTGTCAGAGCTATGGAAGTCGAGTTACAAACAGGTGTGATCTGGGAACTGAACCCAGATGCTCTGGAAGCACAGCCAGTGCTCTTAACTGATAACTCATCTCTGCTGCAGTTTTACTGCTTACATTTTTACTTTTATTGCCTACATTTAAACTGTGTAACACAATACTCTGGTATACATAATTGATTACTACCTTCAAACAAAATGACATAATCCACTTTATGCCAGTTGCTTTTTCTTTCAAGTAAGGCTGTGCTTCCTGAGATTCTGGAAGGGGGGACCTAAATCTGTCCTTTCTCCAATTTACAATAAGATTTATTATTATTATTGTACCATACCTAGGTGCTAAACTCTGTGGAATAGGGATACAACTCAGTGATAGTTTGTCCAGTATGCACAAGGTCTTCGGTTCATTCCACTCACATACAACACACACACACACAAAATCCATTCTCTCCTTGCACCATGTGGATCCCTGGAATTTAATTTAACTCATTAAGCTTGGTGACCAGCACTTTTCATTACATATAGAGCCATCTTTCCAGTCCCAATCTCAAATCTTAGTAAATAACGAGGACAACGAAAAGAGTTATTTTATTGCTTTAACCCATGTGTTATTTTGGACTACATAACTTAATGATTCTTTTCAATACTATTAACTTCTTGAGAGATTGATATCTCTACTCTGTTCCACTCTCCTGCTGAGGCTTCTGCTAAATCCTATTTCATTGTAGAATTCAAAGTGTTATGGCGAAGGAGAAGCATAAGGATTTCAGAGTATACTTCAAGCCTACTTTACTTTTTAGGGATAAAGAAGAAATGAATGACATGGTGAATAAGTATCAGACCTTGTTTTAGAACCCAAGTTCAAATTCCCAGGTCAGGGACTCTAGTGTCAAAGTTGTTTCAATTAAGTCCTCTGGACTTTCTCAGACTTGCCAGTAGTCTAATGACACAGACTTTTTAATATTTAAAAGCTTAGGCCTTTTAGCTGGGAGTTTCCTAGCTGGCTATCTAGCTTACCGACTAATCCTGACACTACATTCTGCCATGTGGCTCCTTCTCTGCTCCCTCAGTCCACTCACCTCCATGTCCTCTGGCCTGCTTCTCTCTCCTCTCTCTCTCTCTCTCTCTCTCTCTCTCTCTCTCTCATTCTACCTTCCACCCCCTGTCCAGCTATTGACTGTCATCAGCTCTTTATTACAACCAATCAGATACAATTCTAGATTGCTTTTAGGCTGGTGAGGAAGGATGAATGATTACAAAAATGAAAACGGTGATGGGCTACAGAAATCACATGATGTATCCCAACACATAATTACTAGGAATGTGAACTTCAACCTGGGTAGAATCATGGATTAAGTGAAGGAAAACTTTCCTGTATTGAGGCCCTGTTGCCCAGGCTGGTCTAGAACTTAAGTACTCAGACAGTCCTCCTACCACAGCTTGTGCCACCAAGCTTGGCTTAAAATAATCCTTTAGAAAGTGTGTTTTACTGAGGTCTAAAATACAGACACACAGTTACAAACATCCTAAATGAACTAGTAAGTTTTTACAAAGTGAACATGTCTGTGAAACAAACACACAGAATCAAGAAAAATCATTTTTCTAGCCCACATAAATTCCCTAGGCTTCCTATGCACACTGCCTTTATCGCTTACCTACATGATCTGCTGTGATACTTTAGATCAGTGCGTCTATCCAATATTCATTGCTATACCAGAATTGCTGAGAATGGTAACCTAAATAACAGCCCACCTCCAGACAGGAAGCCAGAAGACAGGGTGAGTCAGTCATGTTCATCTTTCTAAATGCTTTAAGTTTCTTATCCTTTCATTATTGGTTGTTATGAGTATTGGTTGTCTCATTTTCATCTAAAAACAGTGTATATTCAGGCTTTTTCTTTATTTACTTTTAATTACTATTTTATATGTTTGTATGTTTTTGGTATTTTGTTCTCTTCAAGTCTCACTATGTACCCCTGGCCGGTCTGGAACTCTATGTAGACCAGGTTAACTGGGAACCTGCCTCCAGTTAATTCTGATTGGTAAATAAAGATGCCAGCAGCCAATAGCTAGGGAGGAGAGATAGGTGGGATTCAGGATTCCTGGGCTTAGGACCTTGAGGAGGAGAAAGTGGGGGAGATGCCATGCCTGAGAAGTGTGCAGGAGAGAGAAGCAGAGCCACCATGTAAAGTGGACAAGAGAAGATGGCCCAGAGAGCTGCTCATCTGGGTCAAGAGCAGCCAAGATGGAACACAGAAATTAGTTAAGTAGTAACTCAGAATTATCACTGGGAGGCAGATTCTAATACCATGGAGGTTAGCATTTGCCCAGCTATTGTGCTGAAGGCCTATTAAAATATAAAGGCCGTGTGTGTGTGTGTGTGTGTGTGTGTCTTTCATTCAGGAATTTAACCGTTGAAGCAGGTAGTAATCCCATGCTAGGATTTATGAAATAATATCCTACTACAAATGCCTTTAATATTTGCATACATATTCTCACACTTCTTACAACCATAGATGTAGAGAAGAGTTGATTTCCATATATTTTTTAAAAATTTGAGAATCAGTTAGTGGTCTGCATCTCCCAAACAGAAATGTTGTAGCATACAATTCCTGTTTTTCAAAGGCAATTTTCATATGTAATCATAATATAACACTCAGAATCCAAACACTAAATTTAATGCATTAGGGCCATCTGGTTCTCATTCCTTTTATTTCAGTGGTAAATCTTAATATTCACTTCACAGTGTCGACTCACATTTTTGAACTAATTCTCATCTCTCCTTAGTCAATTGAAGCCTACGATGGTTTCCTATCTTTCTGTGACCTGGTCACTCTGGCGAAACACAGACTGGATGTTTACAAAATGTCTCAGGATTTGATATTACCCAATTTCCCATTACTCAGATTCCTTTGTGGTGGTGTAAATAGGAATGACCCCTTAGACTCTAGTGTTTGAATGCTTGCGCCATACGGAGTGACACTCCTATGAGGTGTGGTCTTTTTGGAGTAGGTGTGGCCTTGGTACATAGTGAGTGACACTCCTTGGAGGTGTAGGTGTGGCCTTGGTAGAAGAAGTGTGTCACTGTGGAGGCAGGCTTAAAGGTGTCCTGTGACCAAGCTATGCCCAGTGTAATGTTTCCTTCTGCTACCTGCAGATCAAGATGTACAACGTGGTGCTCCTCAGCACCAAGTCTGCCTGCATTCTGTCATGGTTCCCACCAAGGATAATGCTTTAAACCAAGAGTTGACATGGTCATGATGCCTCTTCATAACAATAAAATCCTAACTAAGACATCTAATTATGCAGTTTGGATAGAAATATGACAGAAAGCACATTGATTTCTCATTACATGCTATCAGAAGGAGTGATGATCATTTTGATTTTTTGAATCACAGTGGAGAAAGGTGAACAAGAAAAGGTGATGGGGTGAATATGATCAAAATACAAGTATGAAATATCAGGGCTGATGCGGTGGCTAGAGGAGTACAGCCCTTGTTGTACATCCTGGGAAATTGAGATTGATTCCCAGAACCCAAGAAAAAGATGAAAGAAGAGAAATGACTTCACAGATGTCCAGTGACCTGCACATTTACATGGAATCACAGATACTAACACATGCACCAGGCACAACACATATACACAATAATTTTTTTTAAAAAGTCACAATAAGACCCATTACTATTTATAATTAACAAATGATAATAAAAACAATGAACATGAAAAACAGCAACAGGTACTATAGACAGATATAACAGGAAACTAAACACAGACTCAGCCACAGTGATCTCTAGAGCTTGTGTAAGAGTTTGCAAACTTCTCTGCAGAGCACTGGCTGGAGGACAAAGGCCTAGAAATGTCCACAAGGAGAGAAAACCTGGTTGATAACATAAATTAAGGCAATGGAGAAGAGATGGTTATCAATGAAAGACTCCAGGAGCGCAAAAGGAGCCTAAAGTCACAG
The DNA here is from genome assembly GCA_028551405.1 of Uromys caudimaculatus. Classification (NCBI taxonomy): domain Eukaryota; kingdom Metazoa; phylum Chordata; class Mammalia; order Rodentia; family Muridae; genus Uromys; species Uromys caudimaculatus. The sequence continues at coordinate 21,374,890 of CM052703.1, forward strand.
TGTTTTTAATATTGAACATGATGAAGACGAGGGAAAGTCCACCAGACAGGGAATCATAACCATGTCCAGGCTGAGAATCTCCACTAAATGGGTAAATCTTGAGGAGGGAGAATGCAAACTGAGCTTCAGTCGCATAAAAAGCTGCCCTCAGCCTCAGACCTGTAAGACAAACAACATGTAATACAAACAAAAGACCACCTAATACAAACAATGGACCAGACTGTGTCAATCCTGAATCTGGTCCAGGGCCACACAGACTTTCTGTAAAGAGCAGTGGTCAAACTTCAAGAGAACTATGGCAGAGCCTTTGTGTCAGACAAATGAGAGTTGGTGACGAGCTGGAGACACTGTACTACATTTCAGCTTCCCTTCCTGTCCATGGATATCATGACATCAGGAACTGCTTAGCAGTGGCCTGGGAAGCTTGACATGAGTTCAGTCATGGGAATCAGGAAGACAAAAGCTGACTCTGCACAGCCCTGTTCCCAATGACTCATCCTGGAGTAAGCTTTATACTGGGAATCAAAAGGACACTTGATGAAATGGCTAATCCAAATACATGTTCTCTCTGAACATTGCTCTAATTCATTCACAAGGGGTTAGTTCATAGTCTGTATTGGAGAACCAATCAAATCAAGCAGATCCAAGAGGAGATTACCTAAGAACACGAACTACAAAGAGCCAGATCTCTAAGACCAGTTTTTCAACCTAGGACAGAACACAAAAGTCAATAACCACCAAATATAATACAAATTGAATAGTATGAAATAGATCAGCCTAAAAGTCATGATAGCCAGGTAAGTGGGTTATATAATTAGAAGTGTCCCCTGGCTCAAACGGCTTTCCTGGTGACGGTAATGGAAGAAGCAATGCTGGCCTTATGGCCAAAGCAGAAAGCACTTTTTCCAGGAAGTAGAATACCTTCTTATTTAATTTCAAACGTCAGTATCACTGTGACACAAAACATGGCAAAGACATTATAGAGAAATAGAACTGTATGCCAATGTACTCATTTATATGTTTCATAAACTCTTAAGTGTGTTCATTAATCAAGCAATATATGACAAAGAAAATATCATATCATATGACAATATCATAAGGTAATGCTTGCCAGTGGAAATATAAATTAACTATTTTTTAAAATCCAAACTTTTAAAAAATGATTTCATTTTTAAATATTGTTTCATTCAATATACTTTGATCATGTTCCTTCCCCTCCTTAACTCCTTTCAGATCCCTCTACCTCCATACCAATAAAAATGGCAAAAAGCAAAAAGAAAAAACCAAACAACAAAAATTCAAAACAAGGGATGGAGAGATGGCTCACAGTTTGAGAACAGTGGTTGCTCTTCCAGAGTTCCTGAGTTCAATTCTCAGCAACCGCTCAAAACCATCGATAATGAGTTCTGGTGCTATCTTCTGGACTACAGGCATAAATGCAGGCAGAACGCTGTATACAAAATAAATTTATCTTTAAAAAAAAATCAAAACAAGCAAAAACTGCCAAAACAAAATGTCCACAAATAAATCCATGTTATTTGTATTGCCATGTTGCCCACCCATGAATGTGGTTGATATAGCTAGTGACACTCGACTGGAAAAAGCTGGATCTCTTCGCTAGCAGGCGTCAACTACATAAAGCCTACTGGCTAGGGCTGGGGCACTAAATCCACCTTCCTATCTCAGTTCTGAAGTCTCATCTTCCCTGAACTATGCAGGCACTATGCATGCTGCCACAGTCTATATGAGGTCATATATGCAACAGTCCTCCATTACCTCTGGCCTACACTCCCTCAGCTTCCTCTTCCATAGATCCCTAAATCATGAGGGGAGGGGTTTGATGAATTCCATTTGCAATTGAGTGCTCCAAAGTCTGTCACTCTGAACACTGTCCAGTTGTGGTCTCTATGTTAATTCCCATCTACTGCCAGAAGCTTCTTGGAGGAGAGCTGAGCAATGCACTGATCTACATATATAGCAGTGTGTTATTAGCGGTCATTTTATTGCTATGTTCCTGTAGCAGATAAAGTATTGTTATCCCGTTGGCCTATGTCTTAAGACTCAGGTTCTCTGCAGCATCAGTATGGATTCTATCTCATGGACCTCATGAAGTGGATTTCAAATCCAATCAAAATGGTGTTGGTTACCCCCAAGAAGGAGGGTAGTGGGAAAATATTGTGCCATTATTATATCAGCACATTTTGTATGCAGGTCAGTGTTGCAGTTTACAAGGTTTGTAGCTGGCTGATATTGATTCCTTTCTCCTCTGGTAGCATGCATAGTATCAAACATTATGAATGCTAATTAGTAAGGGTTAGATGCCAGCTTGACTTCCCTGTGTTCAACTATGTAAGCATTGCCTTCCCTCTTATTTGGTGATTCCATTTTTATTGCTTTCTTATATGTACATAAAAATCCAAATCCCAACTTCACCATTATTTAATAAAAAAAAGAAGGCAACATATAAATTTAGCTTAATACATAGAGGGAAACCATTGGAGGAAAAAAATCCCATTCATACTAGAGGGAAAATCTCACAGCAATATTAAAATAGGAATAGAAAAAAATATTTTTGGTAAAAACATTTTTAAATCCCTATAAAACTAAGAACAAAAAAATGTTCACCACTTTTATTCAGCATGACAGAACACATAGAAAAGTAAGCAAAGGAAAGATATGAACAGTGTAAAGAAAAAGCCAAATACTCTCCCTCTGCCAGGCCTGCGGCACTCAGCTGTCACCTCAGCAATCAAGAACCAGAGGCAGTAAAATCGTCACAAGTTCAAGACAAGCTTGATTTACACGACGAGTTGATAACAAAGCTAGAAAGCAAGATTTTGTCTCAAAAAACAGAATAAAAAAACCCATCCTTAGCTGGGCAGCGGTGGTGCACGCAATTAATCCCAGCACTTGGGAGGCAGAGGCAGGTGTATTTCTGAGTTTGAGGCCAGCCTGGTCTACAGAGTGAGTTCCAGGACAGTCAGGACTACAGAGAGAAACCCTGTCTCAAAAAAAACAGAAACAAAAAAAAAAAAAAAAAAGATTTAATTTTTAATTCTGTGTGTGTGCCTATGTGTGTTCATTTGCCCATGAATACCAGTCTGTGCCTGAGGAATGAGAAATGTCAGATTCCACAGAAGTGGCATAGACGCAGCTATGAGCCACCTGACATGAGTACTAGGAATCAAATTCAGGTCCTCTACAAGATTGCTCAGAACTCTTACAAACTGAGCCATCTCTCCACCCCTCAGTATATTTCATTCATACTGCAGGTTCCAGCAGGTATAAAACTAAGGTAAAAGAAAATATGGTTACAGATTCAAGATAGGAAGTTGTTACTAAAATGTGGTCGAGAGGAGAAAATAAGAGTGGATGTTCTTCATTTTAGTGGATGAAGGGGTTGATATGAATCAGAGCACCCTAGGAAAAGCAATAATAAACAATGATCTTTAGAATGACACAATAGCATTATTTTTTTCTTAGTCTATTTGGACTCTTACAATAGCAAAAACATTATGGATAACTTTTAAGGGCCAGAAATTCATTTATGTAACACTGGAGACTTGAGAACTTACAGATTAAGGTGTCAGGCATTTGGGCAATCTACTTATGTCTTGGTTTATAAACAATGATTTTTTATTGTGTTTTGCTGTTTTATTGTGAAGGAATAAGCAAAGGAGCTCCATACACCCTCTTTTGTTAAGGCCAACCACTTTGCAAATACTGCCATTTCCAAAATGTCATCATTGAGATTAGGTTTCAACATGAGTTGGGGAAGACATATTCATTCACTTGCAAATCACTTTCTAGGCATAGGATTTTAGGCATTATGTATTATTAGAGTACAAAAAGTCAACCATCATCATGTGCTAAGTACACACCAGGCTTACAAACAGAACAAAATCCCTAATATCCTACAAAAAAATAAAGCAACAAATGCCAGTCAATACCTATTGCCCTGTGTACCTTAGCAGACATAGTCCATAGGTGTGTCTGGCATGGAGATTTCAGGGTTGGGATGAAGTCATCTGTTTTTCTTTACTTTCTATGAGCAGTAACAAGAGAGCTATCTAAATGAGTTAATGTCTAAGGGATGAAGTCATCTCTGATTCAGGACTTAAGTGACCTCCAATGGTATGTTTTAGGATGAGATGATGTCATCTGATGTGATGTCATCTCCAGTAGTGAGCAAGATGATATCATCTGGATATGAACCTAAGATATCCTAAGTGCATGCTCACTATAGTGGGTAATGTATCTCTTAACATCTGCCATCGAGGTTTAAGTACGTTTTAGAGGGTTAGAACTTAATGACTGTAGAACAATAAAAATGCTAAGGCAAATGGCAAAAAAGACCAACAATGGCTAGGATGGGGTGTGTACCTACCCTTGGGGGTTGCGTGTGTGTGTGTGTGTGTGTGTGTGTGTGTGTGTGTGTGTGCGCACGCATGTGCGCATGTCTGTGTCTGTGTACAAGTGTGAAAAAAAAAACTTCCTTCACAGCAAACAAAACTAAAACCACCTGCGAAAATTCTACTTAAAAAGAAATATAGTTCAGAAAGCATGTGAGTCTTACAAAATTTCAGTTTTGTTTCTAGAAGTTTATCAGGTGGCTTAAAACTGCCTGTAACTCCAGCTCCAGAGGATTCAACATGATCTTTTGGCCTTGAAGAGCACACACATGCATAAGTATAGAATAAACACTTGCAGAGATACACATACATATACATAATAAAAACAATAATTTTTTTTTAAAAAGGAAAATGGAGAATTTTAAAAATTTGTGTAAGTCAGACAAAGGGCACAAATTCTAAAAATTACCTGGGGCAAAATGGGGTAAGTGGATGGGGGAATACCCTCATAGAGGCAAAGGCGAGGGAGGAGAGGGTGGAAAGGGCAGATGTGGGATGGGAGGTTTGTGGAGGGGTCACCGAAAAGTGGGATAACATTTGAGATGGAAATAAATGGAATGATTAATAAAAAATAAAATAATCCGGTCTGGGTCGGTGCTCTGAAGAGACCTTGGGCATGAACTCCTCAGCCAGTCCCACACTACCAAGAGGGAAGCTCCACTCCACGGAGCTGTAACATGTCCAGGATCATAGGATCAGAGGTGAGGAGGACACAGCATCTGTCCTAACACCAAGAGTAATTGGGACCAGCGGGATCCAGGTACCCAGGAACCCTGCCGGACCAGAGGCACGGGTTCCTTCCGGTCTGGCCTGGTGCCTTGGGCACGACCCCCTCAGCCAGTCCCACAACACCCAGAGGAAGCTCCACTCCCAGGTGCTCTAACATCCCCAGGATCACAGGAATCCAGGAGCTTAGTCACACCAGGATCTCTGAGTCCCAGAGGCAGCTTGACTCCCAGGAACTCTTACACACCCAGGATCTCAGGATCACAGGATCATAGTATCACAGGATCCTAGAGACAGATGGGTGCTGAGGTGTTCTGACACAACCAGGATCACAGGAAGGACAGGCTCCAGTCAGATATAGGGAGGGCAGGTAGAACTAGAGGTAACCAGATGGCAGGAGACAAGCATAAGAACATAAGCAACAGAAACCAAGGTTACTTGGCATCATCCGAACACAGTTCTCCAACCATAGCAAGTCCTGGATACACCATCACACTGCAAAAGCAAGATTCGGATCTAAAAGCACTTCTCATGGTGATGATGATAGAGGACTTTAAGAAGGGCATAAATAATTCCCTTAAAGAAATACAGAAGAACACAGGTAAACAGCTAGAATCCCTTAAAGAGGAAAGACAAAAGTCCCTTAAAGAATTACAGGAAAAGGGCTGGAGAGATGGATCAGAGGTTAAGAGCACTGACTGCTCTTCCTAGAGGTCCTGAGTTCAATTCCCAGCAACCACATGGCTGCTCACAACCATCTGTAATGAGATTCAATGCCCTCTTCTGGTGTATCTAAAGATACCTATAGTGTATTCATATACATTAAATAAATAAATAAATTAATTAATTAATTAATTACAGGCATTTGGCAGGCGGATTTCTGAGTTCGAGGCCAGCCTGGTCTACAGAGTGAGTTCCAGGACAGCCAGGGCTACACAGAGAAACCCTGTCTCGAAAAAAAAAAAAAAAAAAAAAAATTAAATAATTACAGGAAAAAACAATCAAACAGGTGAAGGAAACGAACAAAATCATCCAGAATCTAAAAATGGAAATAAAAACAATAAAGAAATCACAAAGGGAGACAACCCCAGAGTTAGAAAACCTAGGAAAGAGATCAAGGGTCAGAGATGCAAGCATGACCAACAGAATAATACAAGAATAGCAAAAGAGAATCTCAGGTGCAGATGATACCATAGAAAACATTGACACAACAATCAAAGAAAATGCAAAAAGCAAAAAGCTCCTAACTCAAAACATCCAGGAAATCCAGGACACAATGAGAAGACAGAACCTAAGGACAATAGGTATAAAAGAGAGTGAAGATTCCCAATTTAAAGGGACAGTAAATATCTTCAACAAAATTATAGAAGAAAACTTCCGAGATCCCCAACTCCAAATGGACTGGACCGGAAAAGAAACTCGTCCCGTCACATAATACTAAAAACACCAAATACACAAAACAAGGAAAGAATATTAAAAGCAGTAAGGGGGAAAGGTCAAGTAACATATAAAGGCAGACCTATTAGAATTACACCAGAATTCTCACCAGAGACTCTGAAAGCTACAAGATCCTGGGCAGATGTCATACAGACCCTAAGAGAACACAAATGCCAGCCCAGGCTACTATACCCAGCAAAACTTTCAATTATCATAGATGGAGAAAAAAGAAGATATTCCATGACAAAACCAAATTTACACAATGTTTCCACAAACCCAGCCCTAAAAAGGATAATGGATGGTAAATGTCAACACCCTAGAAAAAGCAAGTAATCTTTCAACACACCCCAAAGAAGATAGCCACATAAACATACCGCCTCTAACAACAAAAATAACAGGAAGAAACAATGACTTTTCCTTAATATTTCTTAACATCAGTGGACTCAATTCTCCAATAAAAAGCCATAGACTAACAGACTGAAAATGTAAACAGGACCCAGCATTTTGCTGCATATAGGAAACGCACCTCAGTGACAAAGATGGATACTACCTTAGAGTAAAATGTTGGAAACTATTTTCAAAGCAAATGGTCCCAAGAAACAAGCTGGAGTAGCCATTCTAATATCGGAAAAAAATCAACTTTCAGCCAAAAGTTATCAAGAAAAGATAAGGAAGGACACTTCATATACGTCAAAGGAAAAAAATCTACCAAGATGAACCCTCAATTCTGAACATCTATGCTCTAAAAATGGTAGGCAGTATAATAATATGTTTAAAATACACAAATAAGGCACAGTTCAGGTAAGTGAAACATTCAGAAGGATAGATAGGACTCAAGGGACTGTTTTCTAAAGCATTCTTAAACGGTGATTATAATTGAAATGATTATAATTTTATAGAATTTTAAAGTCCACTGGTACAATTTTATTTGTTGCTAATACTTAGAATTCTTTTATTTTCTACATCTGTGGTTTAACTATTAAAAAACTTAAATATCCTGAAAAAAAATTAATTCGCCCTGTGAACCCTAGCATAGTCCGTGGGTGTGTCTGGCATGGAGATTTCAGTATCTGGGATGAATTCATCTGTTTGTATTTTCTTTCTGTGAGGGGTAGCACGACTTCTCCACAGAAGTAGTAGGACTTCCAAATAAGGTCATTTCTGACTAAGGAAGGGATGAAGTCATCCCTAATTCAGGAAGAAGTGACCTCCAATGGTATGTTTTAGGCTGGGGTGATGTCATCAGAGGTGATGTAGTCTCCAGTAGCAATCATGATGAGATCATCTGGAACATGAACCTAGGATATCCTAAGTGCATGCTCACTATAGTCTCTAGCATTGAGGTTGATGTACTTCTTTTTAGAGGGTTAGAAATTAAATGATTATAAAGCAATAAAAGTATGGCAAGAATACTAACCATGTGTAGTGGTTATTTCTGATTGTCAACTTGATTATATCTGGAGTGAATTATAATCCAGAATTAGAAGGCTCTCCTGTGATCTGGATCTTGCTCCTGGAAGACACAAGTTTCATGTGTGGTGGTGCGCACACCTCTAATCTGGGCCACACCTGCTGTTGGAGATCTACATGAGGACATTGGAAGGAGGAAGATTCAATCTTCTTCGCCTGTGAGCCTTGTGGGACTAAGCGACTGCTAGATTCTCAGGTTTTCATTCACAGCAGCTGCCGACCATTGTTGGGGAGTTTGACTACAGACTGTAAGTCATCAACAAATTCCCTTACTATATAGAGACTACATATAAGTTCTGTGACTCTAGAGAACCCTGACTAATACACCATGGCTGTGGTGTATGTACATGCCCTTGCAAATTTCCTGTGTGTTTGTGTGTCTGTGTACAAGTTTGTCAAAAATTCAGAGCAAACAAACAACATGAAGATAACCATTAGAGAAAATTCAGCTGAAGAAATTTGGTTCAGAATGCTTGTTGACTCTTGCAAAATATCACAATTCTGTTCCTACAACTATATCAGGTGGCTTTAAACAACTATTAGTGTATTTCTACAGAGAACATAAAAGAGAACTATGAAATTTTTAACATAAGCTTCTCAAAAAGAAAATTAACAAATTAAGCAATTATAGATAAAACAATTTGTAAAACAATAATGTGTTCTGAAAATAATGTAGGTAAATGGCGACAAAGAAGTTAACTTAAAAGTAATATACCTGCAAGATACATATCTGAAAAATCCTTGGGTCAAAGGAAAACTTAGAAAACAGATAATTAAATAATCGTAAAAATATAACCAACAAAGTTTATGGAATGTATAAAGGAATAGAGAAAATAACAACTGTAAATATGTAAACAATCAACACTGAAAACTCAGCTATTTATATTATCCAACATAGTTTAAACAAAATAATAAGATGAATACCTGAAGCAGTGGTATATGATCACAGAGATACTCAACAGAACTTCAAGCTGATTCTGATGTACATTATACACGCAAAACTACAGCAAGACTGACTAAATGAAAAACTAAGAAGATGGGCTGGAGAAATGGCTCAGAGGTTGAGAGCACTGACTGCTCTTCCAGGAGTCCTGAGTTCAATTCCCAGCAACTACATGGAGGCCCACAACCATCTATGAGATCTGGCGCTCTCTTCTGGTGTGCAGGCATAGATGCAAGCAGAACACTGTGTACATAATTAAGAAATCTAAAAACAAAAACTAAGAAGATGCATTCAAAGCAGGACAAGCAAAACTTCAATGAGATACAATAAGGAAAAATAAGCAATGCGGTATCAGAGGCACTATAGCCTACACATCAGCAGTTTTCTATCATCTAATCATATAACCATTCACATTATTAGAAATAAATGACAAGCCCCAGATAATGTATTATGTCTTTTACATGTATGTGTACTATGCCTACATGTAAGTCTGTGTATGGTGGGTGTGCCTGGTTCCCGCATAAGCCAAGAGGCTATCAGATCCTTTGACACTGGAGTTACAGTTGTGAGCTGCCACATGGATGCTGGGAATGGAACCCCTATCCCCTGGAAGAACAGCCAGTGCTCTTAATCACTGAGCCCCATCTTCAGCTCCCCATGCCAGTCTATTTTTATGACTGCCTTCAACAGTGTCTAATACTTTAGAAAGTTTTCAGAGAAGAAAATTGTATCTTGTGATAAACATTACAGTATTACTATAAAAACCTTTAATCATACTATGAAAACCTTTAATCTTCAAAATACTCCAGCTTACATGTTAAAGGGCGGTATCCCAAGAGATGTAAATATAATAATATCTCCCTTCTGAGAGGAAGAAAAATTGTATTTTGCAGCTGTATTGCATATAATTTAATCCTTACACCAATGCCAAGACTATGGTTTCTGCAGTTTACAGGTAAGGAAACTATAGCTATTAGCTCATTGATTGGATCACATTAAAATTTGATCCCAGAACTTACTATAGAGCCCACGTTAACAATCGCAATCTTGTGATACACTTTTCTGACCCTCAAATCTTCTATTGGCCCCAGAGAGTAACTGTTAAACTAAACAAGCTGGGCATGGTGCGTACCATGACCCTAGCTACTCAGACAAAGACAAGGAGGTATTAACAAAGGACAACCTGGCTAACCTAAAACACTCAAAATGAGCTAAAGAAGTCTACGCACAGGTAACTGCTTGTCTAGCAGGAATCCAAGGCTCTGGATTCCCTAGCACTAGATACAGATGCCTCCCGAGGGTTCCTGGGAAAGGAAAGGATGCCTTTGTTCAAGATTAGCCTGACAGTGGTGGTGCACACATTTCATGTCAGCACTTAGGAGGCAGGGGCAAACAGATCTCGAAAAGTTCTAACCCAGCCTGGTCTAGACAATGAGTTCCAGGACAGTCAGGACTACACAGAGAAACCCTGTCTTGACCCCCTGACCCCATCATAAAGTATAACAATTTCCCATAGGACAATCAGTAAGTAGATACATGGTTCAGGAGCTAAAAAGACAGCTAAGTGGTTAGACATGCTTATTGCTCTTCCAAAGGACTTGTGTTTGTTTCTCAGCACCAATGTCAGGAAGTTAATAACCTACTATAACTCCAGCTCCAGGGGATCAAACAATACTTGCACACACAAAAATTTCTTTAAAGGAAATAAATAAATAAATGGGTCGTTGAACATATCCCCTCACCAAGGTAGGGTAGGATTTCATACTCAGGATTTCTTCTTCACTGTCATATAACCTCCTGTGCAGGGCCTAGATTATTCCCGTTATGGCTGATATGCTCCCTTAATTTGTATCCCGAGTTTCTTATACACAGCACTCTGGTTGAATCTGCATCCCTTCTATAAATTCTCTTGGTTTCTAAATTCAACTTCTGTTCTTCCTCTGTACAATATATCTTACATTTTCTTTGAGCTTTGACATCCTTACAAAAGAACAAAGTCAGTTCAGACAATACTGTTGAACCCTAGTATTAAATATCCCTTCCTATTAACTAAATTACTAGTTTCCTGACAAAATAATGTGACTAGATCATATTATAATAAACATTTATTTGGTAAGTCATCTTATTGACTCAAAAAAATAAAAAACTTTACTTCAGCAACAGAAAGTAGTTTCAATCAATCTCCCCCTAAAAGCCTGCTCCATAACTGAAGTCCAAATCCCATGAATTACATTACTAAAGGGGATGGGGGAGACACTTACTAAACTTCCACAGGAAGACTGATAAACTTGGCAATGGTTAAGTACATAATAACAAAACTCAAAAGTACTACCCAGTCCCAAAAAGTAACTGAAAATCTAAATTTATAGGAATTAACCAAATAAAATCCACAAAATTTTTATCAAGTGTGCAATAATACTAGTTACATTATATAAACTGATATATTATAAAAGTAAAGTGAACAATATGGATTTCAAAGCCAACAGGCAAATTACAGAATGAATGTAAACAAAAGTTTTTAAAAGCCATTTAGTTCTGCTTTAAAACAAACATTCAGCACTGGAATCTTCAGAATTTTCTAGTATTTTGAATATCCCTGTTTTCTCTTTAATTGGTCTTGAAGTCTTCATTTGATCTAAGAGAGAAATATCAAAACACATACATTTTTAAAGCCATAATAAATCAAGATGTATCATTAGAAATTTCTAATATGATGTTGAGATGCCACAAGTCCTCTCTCTAAACTATAAAAACCCAGAGAATTGTGGGATATTCTTTCCCTCATCCATAGAGCTCACTTGATACTGCCTTTACTTCAGCTCCAATCAACAGAGGAAACAATATGAAGCTTCATTTTGCTGATTCTATGTATACAAAGGTATAAACAAAAAGCTAACCTAATTATTTTCTCATATTTTCAAAGATAATCATGCTTAGTTTGAATGCTAATGTTGGAGAGATAGACTTCCTTTTGTGATGAACATCAGCATGAAAGTGTAAGCTCAATAAACCCTTTCCTCCTCAATTTGCATCTTGGTCATGATGTTTGTACAGTAATAGAAACCCTAAGACATGCCTGCATCTGATTAATCTCATCTCACTGAAAATGAAAACTCAGATACAATGTGCTTTCTGAAAAGCTGACAGGACATTGTTCATGGCTCAGATATGAAACTTTAAGACAATGGGTAATTTCAGGTTATAGGCCATTTTGTAGGACAAATCACTGAGGTCCTCCAGGAAGCCACTAACAAAACAAAAGATGAGTAGTAATTTAAGATAAATAATGAACACAATTTGAATACTGTTTTAAAACTGCAATAAAAAAGTGAGACAACTGCGAAAACATGAATGACTATATAATAATAGATGAAAATACAATCTTTTTTTTTGTTGTTTTTTTGTTTTTTTCCGAGACAGGGTTTTTCTGTGTAGACCTGGCTGTCCTGGAACTCACTCTGTAGACCAGGCTGGCCTCGAACTCAGAAATCCGCCTGTCTCTGCCTCCCAAGTGCTGGAATTAAAGGCATGCGCCACGAAAATACATTCTTAATGCCAATATTCTAAAAGTACAACACTGACCCTAAGTGCTCAGTTTAACACCATGGAGAAGTATTCAGTTATGTCTCAACTGATGTTTTATTTTAAGTCTCCAACAAAAGAGAAACTGTAAGAAAATAATACTCACTAAATGGTGGAAACAATGGCTGAAGAAACTATACCAGGGCTTCATTACACTACTTTCTGAATAGGTCTCAAAGTTTTCATTACAAAAAAAGGACAAATACTCACCAATGAGATCACTTCGATCTAACAACAATTCTAGATCTTCGTCACTAATGACCTTCTCTCTGGATCCTTTTACTTCCCTATTTAAAAAAATCCAAGTATATGAGAATTTACAAAGAACTCTATATTCCATTATAAAGTAAGTAATTTTGCAGACAGGAGAGATAGCTTAAAGGTCAGTAGGACTGGCTGCTCTTATAGGGACCTGAGTTCCATTCTCACATCGCACCATGCAGCTCAGCTCGTAACTATCGATATTTAACCCCAGCTCTGGGAAATCCAATGCCCCCATCTTGCTTCTGAAGGTGTAAAGCATGCATATGATACAGAAATACAAGCAGCTAAAACACTGGCATACGTAAAATTAAAAATTAAAAAATCTAAAAAATAAATTTTGGGACAACAAAATAGCTCAGTGGGTAAAGGTCCCTCCCGGCCACCAAGCCGGATAACCTGAGCTCAATCCCCAGGACCTACATGGGACAAAAAAAGAACCAACTCTTGCAGGAGGCCCTCTGATCTACAGGTACAGCAGAAGCATTCACACACTCACTCTTTAAATTATTAAATGTTACAATGTTTTAATTTTACCTTTCATAATCTCTAGATTTTAATAACTCCATTAATTCCTTTGCATCTAAGAAATTCTTAGATTGACTTAACCCAGACTGACCACCTTTGAAATGATCTGGGGAGGTAAAGAACAAAACAAAAGAAATCAACAAATTCATTGTAAAACTTCTTTGAAAACTACAATATATTACAATTTGAAAGAAAATTTAACATTTACTGATTTACTGTGTGTAGGGATCCATTGTGCTATTTCATTGGCCTTTAAATTATAAATGAAGACTATTGGATCTTGCTGGAAGTATAAAATTGTATGGTCATTTGGCAAAGGTTTGGTATTTACTGACAGATAAACACATAGCCCCTAAGAAAAGGGGCAACATATAAACAATGACTCGAACAATTAGCTTATTCATAATAAACACAGTCTGGTAACATTTCTAAAGTCCATCAACAGAAATGTTAATGAACTGAGTAAAACATAATTCCTCTGATACAAACATATAGATGAATCTCAAAATACATTGAACAAAAATAATTAGAAAAAAAAAACCCAGCTTGTTATGACAGTTAAAGAAAAAGAATAATTTTTGATAAAAACCAAAACAGTGTCTGTCAGAGAAACATGAGGAATGACTAGAAGGAGTACATGAAAACTTCCTGGGGTTATACATTTGTCACAATCAATAAACTGTCTACTTGAGATTTATGTGCTTTTGCTGGGCGCTACCCCTAGGAGGTCTGACTTTGGTTTAAGGAGTAGTAGATGGGGAAGAGGACAGACATGGGAGGGGAGGAGGGAGAAACTTCAGTCAAGATGCAATTATGAAGAGAATTAAAATTAAAAACTTTAAAGAGATTTGTGTATTTTAGTATATGCATATATCTGTAAGTCCAAATTTTTATATTCCTCAATATTTTTTTAAATTAGTACCTTCAAATACTAGGAACAACTTGAGAATATATAATCATGGATAAAATTCATATAAACTAATACTTTAGTCAATATTTAAGCAAATTATAATTTTATCAAACTTATTTATCACTGATAAAAAAATTATAAAAGACAAGCTCATTTCACTGAAATTTTTAACTACAATTTAAATTTTCCACCAAGTCAAATTAATTGTGTCTCGCATTTAATTTATTTTTCCCTCAAAACAAGGTATGAGGGCCAATGAAGGCTAAAGATCTGAATTCAGTGCCTCAAACCCATATAAAGGCAGGAGAGATCTAATTCACAAAATAATGATCACTATAAAGTTAAAAAAAATAAAAATAAAAATAAGGGCTGGAGAGATGGCTCACAGGTTAAGAGCACTGACTCCTCTTCCAGAGGTCCTGAGTTCAATTCCCAGCAACCACATGGTGGCTCACAACCATCTGTAATGGGATCTGATGCCCTCTTCTGGGGTGTCTAACAGCTGCAGTGTACTCACATACATAAAATAAGTAAATCTTAAAAAAAAAAAAAAAAAAAAAGTAAAAATAAGCCAGGAACCATAAAGAGGTATGTGCAGGCTGAAGAGGATAATAAAAATCAGTGATTTTACCCTTCAAGTCTCTACTCCACTCTGGCCAGATCGGCAGGCCACATAGCCTCCTACGCCCAATAGCCTGTCTGCCTCCCAGGAGGTCCAAAGTAACCAGGGACACAGGTGAGACCAAAGTATTCCAAAATAAAACCAAATTTATACAATTATCTATCTAGGAATCCAGCTCTAAAGAGGATTCTAGAAGGAAAACTCCAACACAAGGAGAGAACTTACACCAAAGAAAAAACAAGAAATCAATCATCTCACAACAAAACCAAAAGGAGAGACTCACATACACACCTACAACAAACATAACAGGAACTAACAATCATCTATCTTTAATCTCTGTCAAGATCAACAGACTTAATTCCCCAATAAAAAGACATAGGCTAAACAGACTGGATGTGCAAGCAGTATCCAGCATTTTGTTACATACAAGAAATACACCTCAGTGTCAAAGACAGATACTACCTCAGAGTAAAAGGCTGGAAAAAAGTCTTCCAAGCAATTATTCCAAAAAAAAAAAAACAAGCGCAACTTCCCACCCTAATATCCAATAAAATACTTTCAACCAAAAGTTATCAAGTGAGATGGGAAGGACACTTCACATTCAAAGGAAAAATCCACCAAGAGAAAGTCTCAACTCTGAGGATCTATGCCCCAAATACAAGGGCACCAACATTCGTAACAGAAACTTTACTAAAGCTCAAAACACACATTGAACCTTACACAATAATAGTGGGAGACTTCAACACCCCACTCTCACTAATGGACAGTTCATTGAAATAGAAACTAAACAGAGACAGTGAAACTAACGGAAGTTATGAACCAAATGGATTTAACAGATATTTACAGAACATTTCATCCTAAAACAAGAGAATATACTTTCTTCTCGGCACCTAATAATGGCACCTTCTCCAAAATTAACCATATAATCAGACACAAAACAAGATTCAACGGATATAAGACTAAAATAATCCCATGCATTCTATCAAATCACCACAGAATAAGGCTAGACTTCAATAACAACAGAAAACCCACATACTCATGGAAACTAAACACTCTCTGCTCAATGATAACTTTGTCTGGGAAGAAATAAATCAAAGACTTTATAGAATTCAATGAAAATGAAGATACAACATACTCAAATTTATGAGACAAAAAGATGTCCCGCAACCGAAGAATCAACACAGAAAATATGGTTCATTTACACAATGGAACTATTCAGCTATCAAAAACAAGGACATCATGAATTTTGCAGGCAAATGGATGGAACTAGAAAATATCACCCCGAGAGGTAACCCAGACCCAAAAAGATGCATGGTATATACTCACTGATAAGTGGATATTAGACAGTAAGTCCAGAATACCTAGGATACAACCCACAGACCGTAAGTGTAACAAGTAGAAAGGCCAAAATGAGGATGCTTCAATCCCAATTAGAAGGGGGTAGAAAATAATCATAGGAGCTAGAGGGAGGTAGGGACCTGGATTGAAGAGGGGAGGGAGAGGGAAAAGGGGGACATGATCAGGTATGGAAGGAGGGGGGTACAGGAGAGAAGCCCAGAGGGCCAGGAGAATGGAAATATGCAGCCTTGGGGTGGGGGGTTACCCTCTGGATAGTACTAGAGGCCTGAGAGGTAAGAGAAGCTCAGGACTCAATGGGGTTGACCTAAGCCAAAATTCCCAACAATACGGAGAGGGAACTTGAAGATTCCTCCTCCAGTAGATAGAAAAGCCCTCAAGTGGAGGGATGGGATTACTAACCCACA
Source organism: Uromys caudimaculatus (assembly GCA_028551405.1). Lineage (NCBI taxonomy): Eukaryota > Metazoa > Chordata > Mammalia > Rodentia > Muridae > Uromys > Uromys caudimaculatus. Next base: position 21,391,544 of record CM052703.1, read on the forward strand.
GTCAAAATTTCTGACCCACAATTCTTCCTGTCTAAAAGAACTGCAGGGACAAAAATGGAGAAGAGACTGGAGGAAAGGTTTCAGTGGGAGAAGATGTGCCTAACCCTCAAGACTTGAGGTCCCAGGAAAGGGGGAAGCCTGGTGTAGGGAGAAGCATCCTCTCAGAGGCAAGGAAGAGGAGTAATGGGATAAGGAACTGAGGGAGGGGGAACCAGGAGAGTGGGGCAATGGCTAGAATGTAAATAAATAAGTAATAGAAATAAATAAAAGAAAAAATGTAATTTTATACATTATTTTTAAGTACATGTTCCTTTTATTTCTCTAGACTTAGAGAAAGAATTAGAACTTTTCTTCAGGTAGCCAATGAGCTACTTAAAAAAAAAAATTATGTTAAATGAGTAAAACGAAATCTGGGTAAACAGGACATGAAGCTCCCCATTCATTTTCTTCATTCAAAAATCTATTCAACAGTTAAGAATTTTATAATATTATGATATACCATTAGCATTTAATAGCTAGTATATGAAGAGCACTTAAATTATAAAACTTTTGATAAACATTGTTCTAAGGGGTGGTGGCTCATGCATTTAATCCCAGCACTTGGAAGGGGAAATCCGAGTTTGAAGCAAGCTTGGTCTACTAATTAGTGCCAGGACAGCCAGGACTATACAAAGATAGATAGATAGATAGATAGATAGATAGATAGATAGATAGATAGATAGATAGATAGATAGATAGGACAGTCAGGACTATACAAAGGTAGGTAGGTAGGTAGGTGGGTGGGTGGGTGGGTGGGTGGGTGGATGGATGGATGGATGGATGGATGGATGGAGACAGACAGACAGACAAATAGGGCTGGAGAAATGGTTCAGTAGTTAAGAGCACTGATTGTTCTTCTAAAGGTCCTGAGATTCAATTCCCAGCAACCACATGGTGGCTCACAACCATCTATAATGGTATCGGATGCCCTCTTCTGGTGTGTCTGAAGGCAGAGACAGTGTACTCACATACAGTAGACAAGACAGACAGATAGCAGCAGGGCTACTAGACAGATGTCTTGAGGGAAAAAAAATGAATGAATGAATGAATGAATGAATGAATGAATGAATGAATGAATGAAAGGATAGATGGATGGATATAACAGCACTGGAAATTTTCACCATACAACATGGATAACTGAAGCACAAAATTACCTCGTAATAATCATTACAGAGCTATAGAGATGGCTCAGATCTGGAGCATTGGATGCTTTTACAGGGAACTTGAGTCAATTCCCAGCAGCCACATGGAGGCTCACAATAGTTAGTTATTTCAGGTTCAGGTGAGCCAATATCCTCTGCTGGCCTCCCTGATCACTAGGCTTGCATATGGACGACAGACATACATGCAGGCAACACATTCATACATAAAATAACAAAATAAATATACTATTTTAAGCAAGTTAAAAATGATTTACTTGGGTGGGAGGTGGAATTCCCTCATAGAGGTGGGAGAGGGGGAGGGGATAGGTGGTTTCCAAAGGAGACCTAGAAAGGGGGAAACATTGGAAATGTAAATAAGGTATCAAAAAATTAAAAAAAAGAAAAATGATTTACTTTTATGGATTATCAGCTTCTCCAACTTTCTTTTAGCAGCTGCTCTTTCCACAATTTTCTGGTCAATAGTATTTGCTGTTACAAGGCGATATACAACAACTGGCTTTGTCTGACCAATTCTATGACATCTATCTTGGGCTTGGAGATCAGACTGGGGATTCTTAAAGTTGAAAAAAAAATACAGTTAGTAGAATTGTTAAACCTAAAAAAATAATAATAATAATAATAATAATAATCATGTACGATATATCTGGGGAGAAACTTTTTAATGGTTCTTAGACTCATTTTAATTTCCAGTATGGCTGTATGAACTACAATTCACATAATAGCTGTATGGTTTTCTACTTAAATGCTCCCACAGGGGCCGCTGAGATGGCTTAGTGGGTAAAGGTACCTGCCAGTAAGCCTGACCCCAGCAAGCGTTTAATCCCCAGCATCCACATGGGAGAAAGAACCAATCCCTGCATACTGTCATCTGACCTCTACACATCACTCACATACACACATACACCCACTAAATAAACAAAACTTAAAATGAGTTAAATACTCTGAAAATGTCTAAAGGTTTTTATCCACAGAAAACTTGATAAATTCCTACTTGCAAACAGGCACTTTTCAAAACAGATAAATAAAACTTTAATATGTATAAAAGATTTTCAAGAACAGAAATATAGTCAGCATATTGCTGTACTTCTTACCCAATCACTGTCATAAATGATCACTGTATCTGCTGCGGTCAAATTAATGCCTAAGCCACCAGCTCGTGTACTCACTAAGAAAAGAAAAACATCTGGATCCATGTTGAAACTGTATATCTAAATGCAAAAGAAACATGACATAAAAAAACTTAAAAAGAAACTAACTTTAAACATGGGTGGAGGGCATTATTTTTAAATATCACTGTTAAAGTCTTTTCCAACAGAGCTAGGAAACAATTATATTAGCTAATAAAACCTCTGCTTATATAAACATTGCTTTTCAAACATTTACATTATGCAAGGTAATTTTATTTTGTTAAAAGTATGTATCATATCCAGTATCAAAAAACAGACAAAACTACTTTAACAGACAGCTCAATCAGTAAAGCACCTGCCATACAAGCAACAGAATCGTAGTTCACAGATCCCTGGCACCGATGACTAAGTGGCAGAGCTGGTGGGAGAAATGGAAATGGCAGAGACAGGCTGATCCCAGGCGCTCACTGGCCAGCCAGCCTAATTAATGAGTTCTAGGTTCAGTAAGACACCATGTCTCTAAGACATGATGGAGAACAAAAGAAGACGACATTGAATGTCTTCCTTACCTTGGTACATGCAAATATACACAACCATACAACAAACACATACAAAGCCAACCGACACACACACACAAAACAGAAACAGTAGTAAAAATGAGATGGGTTGCTTAACTAGGAAGAAGCATATACTCGTCAAAAACAATACATATTTTATTTGCTCCATAATAACTTTTACCCAAAAGTCAATGATGTATATATAATCTAAATGCATCCAGAGAACAGACAGTTTGGTCATATTATTTCAAAGATAAAAACAGGAGTCACAAAAAAAGAAATTCATGTGAGGTCTTACATTTTTTTCTCTTTCTGAATAAGACATGGACCCATCAAGTCTGCTAAAGGTGAAGTTTCTAAGATGACAATAATCCATCAAGATGTCCAACATGCTTGTCATTTGTGAGAACACCAGAACCTAGAATTTAAACACATCTATGTATATAACTATACTGATTCATAAGACACTAAATGGCTAAAATTCTAGTCAGAAGTACCACCTTGTGACCTCTTTTTTTAAGTTCGGGCAGCATTCGATCCAATATTAAGAACTTCCCAGAATTTGTTACCAATTCTTCATCGATCTTAAAAGTAGACAAGAAAAAGGAAGAAAACTGTTAATATAATTTCCATGTGCCATTTTAATAGCTCAATTTTTTTCCTGTTTTTTTAATCTCAGAGATCTGCCTGCCTCTATCTCCCAATAGGAATGCTGGGATAAAAGGCATGTGTTACCACATCCAATCTTAACAGTTCAATTTTCAGTGACAAGACATTATTCAATCTTTTTAAATTGAAATAGTTACTTTTCAAGAAAAAAAACAAAACAAAAAAAATTAAGGTCATTTATAACTATGAACTTAATCATGAAACATGATTTAAACTTCCTACAACTCTCTCAAAAGTTTTGTATACCCAGGTGTAGTGGCACATGCCTGTAATCTAAGCACTGAGTTGGCAGAGGCAGACGTATCTAAAGTTTGTGGCCAGCCTGTGCTAAAAAAATTAAAATTGGAAGCTGAAGCGATGGCTCATTGGTTGAGAACTCTTGCTGTTCTTGCAGAGGAGGCAGGTTTATGTCCCAGCACCCCCATGGCAGCTAATAAGCCATAATTCCAGTTGCCAAGATCAGACCCCTTCTTTTGACCTAAACAATCATGATGTACACACCTAATACATGTACATACATGCAGGCAAACATTCATACACATAAAATAAAAATGAATAAGCCAAAGTGGTGATGCACATGCTTTTAATTCTAGCACTTGGGAGGCAGAAGCAGACAGAACTCTGTGTTAGAGGTCATCCTGATCTAGAACCAGTTCAAGGACAGCTAGGGCTACACGAAAAAAGCCTGTCTTGAAAAAAAAAAAAACAAACAAACAAAACAAAAACAACAATAAAAATAAAAATAATCTATTTTAGCCAGAGGTACGGGGCATACATCTTTCACTCCAACACTCAGGATCAAAGGCCAGACTGGTCTACATAGTGAGTTCCAAGGCACCCCTCCCCACAGCCCCCCAAAAAATTAAAACTGCAAACAAAACTAGAAAAGTTTTGCAAAGAAAACAGTTCATACATGTATGTGTATGTTAAGGTTTGTTTTGTACAACTTATTAAAATATGTACAAAATTTACCATCAGAACTCTTAATAAAAGTTGAAGAAAACCTTGTAAACAACATAAAGATTAAGGCTAAAGAAATATCTAGTAAACACACTTTTAGCTTGATGATCTGATATCTGATCACTGGAATCCACATAAAGGTGGAAGAGCGCCACACACAGCTGTCCTGACTTTTCACATGCTCGCTGTTCCATATGCACTATACACATACACACAGGTACACACTACGAGTAATAAATAATAGTGAGGAATAATCTGGAACGAGAGAGATAGCTTAGTGACTCAGTGATTTGCAACTCTTGCAGAAGGGCCAGCATTCAGCTCCTAGCATGTCAGACTATTCAGAACCACCTGGAAATTCCAGTTCCAGATATTCTGGTGTCTTCTGGCCTTGTCAGGCATTGCACTCACACATGTACAAAAAGACACACATGAATACACATATAACTAAAAACGAAACATAAGCCAGGAGGAGTGGCACATGCTTTGATTCCAGCAATTAGGGGCAAAGACAAGCACATCTCTGTGAATTTTAGGCCTGCCTAATGAACAGAGTGAGTTCCAGGATACATAGAGAGACCTTATCCCAAAAGAGCAAAAAATAAGTAAATGAATGAAATGGCTTAGTGTTTATAATCTATTTAAAAAAAAAAAAAAAGAAAAGAAAAAAGAGCCAGGCAGTGGTGGCGCACGCCTTTAATCCCAGCACTTGGGAGGCAGAGGCAGGTAGATTTCTGAGTTCGAGGCCAGCCCGGTCTACAGAGTGAGTTCCAGGACAGCCAGGGCTACACAGAGAAACCCTGTCTCGAAAAATAAAAAAAAAAAAAAAAATTTGCCTCAATATTAAAAAAAATCCACAGAAAACAAAACAAATTATTAGCTCATCTTTTACCTTAAACTCTTGTGTGACAGGATCTATAGGATACTCAATCATATATGGATGATTGCAGCACTTTCGAAGCAGCATCATTATATTCTGCAGCTTCAGATTAACTTCAGATTCTATAGGGATATTACCTTCCACAACAGTCCTACAAAAGCATAGTAACTATGTTAAGTGTGACAAATGTAAAAAAACAATTTAAATATCTAAAGATACCTTTAAACTCTTACCTCTGTCTGTTTATTTCTGGCTGTATTTGACTTATTAGTTTTTCTAATTCACTAGGGAACTGATCTAGTTCGCTGTAATTTATTGACTTTCTACTTCGCCGTTTTGGTCTTCCAGTAGGACTTAGTTCAACTGTTTCCTTCTAAAGAGAATACATAAAAAAGCCATTTGTTTAAAAACTGTGAAACCAAGCAGTGGAGGTGCATGACTAAGAAGCAGAGGCAGGGAAATCTCTGAGTTTGAGGCCAGCCTAGTTTACAGTGTGAGTTCCAGGACAGCCAGGGCTAATTGAAGAAACCCTGTCTCAAAAAATTAAAACAAGAAAAATAAAACAAAACCTCTGAAGTTCTAAATATGAATGAAGTATACTTTTATGCACATGTGATAATAAAGCAATCCCACCAACTCTTTTAATATAGTAGATAATATCTGAAATTTTGAAATGTTCTTGAATCCTCTTGGTGACTGCTACATCTATCTCCATAAAGGAAACAGATAGTTTGAGAGAGTTGGTCTAGTCGACAAGCCTTTAGAACAGTGACTCTCAAAGATTCTGTGGCTGTAAAAACGGACTTCTAAAGGTGGGGAGGTGGGTAAGATACAGGATAACAAATGTAGTCTAAGTACATGATGCACTTGAATGAACGTGTCTTAGGAAACCCATTCCCACATGTGATGATTATGTCTGACTTTGTGTTCTGTAGTATAAAGGATCATTAAACCCAGGCTGTAGAACATATAGGTATGTAGATCTTAAACACATATGCCCAATGACCACAAAACAACTAATATACAGATGACCACTTAAAGTGTAGGAGGAATGTAGGTACGTATCTTCTGCTGTTGGCCTTACTTACTCACTAAGTCCTGAGAATAGGTTAGGAGACAAAAGACTAAAAATCAGTCATAAAATGTTATATCATCCCACCAACAGTTACTTCACACTCATGATTACCTCACAAGATCCAAACATGTTTGCAATTGTGCGGTTCACAATAGCCGTATAGAAGATCTCTTGTTTATTGCAAAGTGGTGCATAAACAACCACTTCTCGCTTAGGAGGGACTTCAAGAGCAACATCAGACTTCAGTCTTCTCAGTAGGAAAGGCGTCAAAATCTAAAATTTAAACATGAACAAATAAATATGAGCGTTATTTATCGTCTTCTCTCCTTAGGAACATTCACTCTAAACACTCTTTACACTTTCTTCCTATCAAGTTTAAAAAGACTAATGTATCTCCTTGAGATTTCCTCATACCACACCAGCACTTGGTAACTTAAAAAAAAAAAAAAAAAAAAAAAAAAAAACATACACCTAAGATGCCATCACAAGTTTACACAAATAGCTGGGTGGGCTGCACATGCCTTTACTTTTATTCCAGTGGCAGGAGCAGGTAGATCTGAGTTAGAAGCCAACCTGATCTACAAAGAAATCTTGTTTCAGGGTGGGGGGGGAAGTTTACATAAATATTTGGTGAGAAAGAAAATATTGACAATATATAGACTAGTAAGTTACTCATAGCACACATTAAAAACCACTGAGAAAAATACTAGTACAAGTAATTCATAAAAAACTACAACAGAGCCAGAGACATTTGAGTAACTCAATTTTTTGGTGTGCTAATGAGATACGGCCAGGATTTATCAACTTCAACTCTGATTCTGAAAGATTTCTAATCCTCAATATTTGTATATGCAGATTCAACTAGTTTAATTTTTAAAATTTTTGGTCCCATGTAATTTTTGTGAATATATAAATTCTTTCTGAAGAGCAATTGCCTGTGTTTTCAAAGCTTATGTAATTCACTGGGGAAATGGCTCAGTGGCAGAGTGCTTGTCTGGGACACACTCCCAAAATATAGGTGAAGAAAGATAGTCTAAAATTTAGGTAAAAGAGGCAATGGAAACTTTAAAAAAAAAACCTTTTAACCTAGAATTTTTTTTCTAAGGAAAAAGTACAAATATTTTAAATTTATTTATAATACAAGAAAAATGGTGTATAGTGGAGCAGAACAACAGGATACTAAAGCATAACTGAAATCCAATGTGCCTGCCTAGCACTAATTCCAGGACTCCAGAGGCAGGCAAATCTGAGTTTAAGGCTACTCTGTCTATATAGTGAGGCCTGTCATGGCTACATACTGAAACCCCATCTTAAAAAATAAATAAATAGGGGGCTGCAGAGATGGCTCAGTGGTTAAGAGCACTGACTGCTCTTCTAAGGTCTTGAGTTCAAATCCCAGCAACCACAAGGTGGCTCACAACCATCCATAATGAGATCTGATGCCCTCTTCTGGGGTTTCTGAAGACAGCTACAGCGAGCAGGACCAGAGAGAGAAGAAAAAGTCTCTGAAGACAGTGTACTTACATATAATAAATAAATAAATCTTAAAAAAATAAATAAATAAAACAAAATGTACTAAATACTAACACAGAAAAACTTCAGTCTTTTTAATGAAAGATTGTTTACTTCACAGAACACATATAAACACACGCTTACAAAGTGACAGGTGAATGTAAGGGCAAACAATATAACAAGTCTACTGGTAAGGATGACTTGGAAAAGAAGATTTTATTTTTCAAGCCTCTTCTACAAAGTTTAAGTCTCTAGAATTCCTAATTTACTTTTAAGCATAAAGTGAGCAGAATAAGGAGATTTGGTACCTGGTGCAGCATATGTAAAACATTCTGTTCTCTTTCTTTAGCTATAATATCTTCAGCAGTTTCAGAAAGACTAGTGATATCAAACCAAGACTCAAAGCTGGAAAAGAAAATTAATTAATTATAAGTTAATCTATCACATGAATTCAATTATACTAACATGGTACATGTTTACAATTTCACACACACACACACACACACACACACACACACACACACACACACACACACACACACATATGGAGAAAGACAGGTTCTCATTCAGGCCAGGCTGACTCAAATTCACTGTAGATCCAAGTCTGACCATGAACACCGGTTCTTCCTGACCTTTTCCACCCCCAAGTGCTGATAATACAGGCATATGGCATTATACACAGCATAAATTGCATATTAATTTATGTATTATGAAGCAGAAACATTGTTCCAAGAATTCAAGAGGCAATTTTATTTTTAGATAAAATTAAAACTTCATCCAAAGGAAAAGGAAGCAATTATGCTGAAATCTAAAACGGGACATTTTTTTCTAAAAAATATCAAATCATATACAAGTCAAATACAAATGATACTATACTTTTTTATTCTCATTTGTTTTTGTCCTGCAAAGAGTAGAACCCAGGGCTTCAAGTATGCTAAGCAGAAGCTTTTTCACTGGGCTACAGCTCTAGTCCAAAGCACATATTTAGTATACATCTTTTTCCGTCCTGAAGATATTATTTTCAGAAAACTTTTTGAAAATATAATTTTAGGTTTAAATAGTAATACCAACAATACAAGTTTCAGCTAAGAACACAGATTTTTGAGGTTTTAAGAAGACACAAAACAAGTAAACTACCTTACCTACCTTTTCAAGTCATCAAATACATCTGGCAACAAAAAGTTTAGCAATGACCAAAGTTCTGATAAATTGTTTTGCAAGGGAGTACCAGTCAAAAGAAGTTTGTTATCAGCATTGAACCGTTTTAACTCCCTGATTAGCCGGCACTTCATATTCTTAATCCTGTGTCCTTCATCTACTATTAAGTATTTCCAATAGCAATGCTAGAAAATGAATTGAGGAAAGAAATTTTAAGAATCAATCTCATAAATTTTTCCTAGAAATAATTTCTTCTACCCATAAAAATTCTTGTGAGGGACATATATTGAATTTCATTAAATGTTATTTTAGTATCTACCTAGGTTATTCCTTTCTCCTGGTGTCATAAAGATAATAAATTTTAAAACCCAGTGAGTATTAAGTCCTTGAAAATACAGCTCACTGTAAATCCCCAATATCATGTGTTAATATTTTCATTCTTTCTAAAGTCAAAGTTATCTTTAGTTTTTCCCCTTAGTGCTTTGCCACGTTACATTAGAGTCCTGGAAAACCGGTATCAAAATAACAATAACAATAACAATAATAATAATATAAAAGAAATCTTCCATTAGTTACATGTACTCCAAACTTTGGATTTATTACTTGTTTACTTTTTCTTTATTTATTTTGTTTAGATAGTGTATTTCTACATATCCCTGGCTGGCCTGGATCTCAGATCCACCTGTTTTTGCCCCCTTGATTAGGCCAGGATTAAAGGCATGAAGCACCAAGACTAGCTTGCTCCAAAATTTTAAAACATTTTTGGAATTTTCATTTGAGACTCACATACAAGATTGATATTATTTTAATCTGATAATTTTCCTCAACTGCCTTCACTGACTTTAGGTGTTTTCTATCTTCAGAAGCCATATTTAGCAATTAATATTTTTTTAAAAAACCACATATTTATATTTATAAAGTGCTAAAAACTATTCTCTCACTCAATTGTCCTTTCTTTTATGTTGATCAAGCAAGTTAAAACTCCATCTAAATTATTTTGTAACAACACAGAAATATGGATGATTTCTAGAATCAGAAACATCAAACTATCAAGCCAAGACATCTTTGACAGTACGATTAGCTAAAAATATATCCAAAAGAAAAAAAAAGGTGGCTAAAGACGGCTTAATGGTTAAGAGGACTTGTTGCTCTGACAAATGATCTGGGCTAGTTTCCAAGTACACACATGGAGGCTCTGTCACCCCAAACAGAGGGCATTCAATGCTCTCTTCTGACCTCAGAGGGCACCAGGCATATACCAGGGACAGATACATATTCAGACAGAATACCACACACGTCAAATAAAAAACTTTATACATTTCCTTTTTCTAAAAATAATATTATCAGATTAGATAAAATATATGAAATGAGGACATCTTAAAATTATAAAGTAAATTCCTAATAGAATGAAAAATGTTAACAACTATAAAAAGATTACTTTTCTGGTAAAATAGAAAGGCAAATAATCTTAATAATCTCCCACTATAAAACATCTATTTAAAGGGGAACATAAAATGCAAAACAGTCTTTGTAGATGAATGAGTGAAAGATAAGAGAAAAACTAAGGGGAATGAGATGAAACTTGAATAAGTAACAAGTAAGTAAGTATTAAAACCTTAATTATTTTATTAACCAATAAACTAAAATCCTGGCAATATTTCAATGGCTCAGTGGGAAAGACAAATATTTTCAAAACTAGCAAAAGAAACTGATAAGGAAGCATTATTGTCAATATAGGCAAGGTAAAGTAGAAATAAATCGTAAGTCTTCAAGTTACATATTTAAATAAGAAACAAGTTACAGGCTGGAGAGATAGCTCAGTGGTTAAGAGCACTGACAGCTCTTCCAGAGGTCCTGAGTTCAATTCCCAGCAACCACATGGTGGTTCACAACCATCTGTAATGGGATCCAATGCTCTCTTCTGGAGTGTCTGAACACAGAGACTGTATACTCACAAACATATAATAAATAAATGTAAAAAAAAAAAAAAAGAAGAAAACAAGTTACAAAACAGAATACAGCCTAAGTTATGTACAAATTATACCTGTTATCTCAACAGCAGTTATTTACCACAAAGGAATTCTCATGTAGAATTACAAGCACTCCATAATTCTTGAGGCAAGGTCTCACCATGTAGTGCTAGCTAGTTTTGTGGACCAGGCTGGCCTCAAATTCAGAGATCTGCCTACCCCTGCGTGCCAAGTACTGGGGTTAAAGATCCCCCCCACCCCCTGTGTGTGTGTGTGTGTTGAAGAAAGAGTGTAACTATGTAGTCTAGACTATCTCCAAACCACACAAATCCTCTTGCCTCTGCCTTTTGAGAACCAATACTACACCCATGACACACACACTGGGTAGTAAAGATGGCTCAGCAGTTAAGAGCACTTTTCTTCCAGAGGTCCTGAGTTCAATTCCCAGCACCCACATGGTGGCTCACAACCATCTATAATGGTATCTGGTGCACTCTTATGGTATGTCTGAATATACTCACAATACACAAAGTAAGGAAATAAATCTAAAAAAAAAAAACAACTATAAAGGCATGGCTACTGGCATCACACGCTGATGGAGCATTTGATAAACACTACTTGTGAATGCATCAGACACTCCACTCAGACCCGTGTGTTTTGATGTCATGTTGAAGCCATCGTGTCTGCTACTTTCCTTGTTGCATGTAAAAAACAGTTAAAAGGTCTGGGCAGTGGTGGTGCATGCCTTTAATCCCAGCACTCTAGACGCAGAGGCAGATGGATCTAGGTTAAGTCCAAGGCTAGCTAGGTCTGAACAGTGTCTTTCAGGACAGTCAGGGTGATGTACAGATCCCATCTTAAAAAGACAAAGAAAAAGCCACATGATGGTGGCTCATGCCTTTTATCACAGCACCCAGGAGGCAGAGGCAGGCAGATCTCTGAATTCAAGGCCAGTCTGGTCTATAAAGCGAGCTCTAGGACAGGCAGGGCTACACAGAGAAATCCAGTCTTGAAAAACCAAAAAGACAAAGGAAAAAGAAAAAGGATGAACAGAATGAACATTACATGATCAGAAGAGAATGCAGAGAACTAACAATTCACATGGAGTAGGTTAAGGGAGAAAGGCAACTAATGGCACAGTAAAACATGGACATTAATAAATAAGCAACTAAAACAATGAAGAAAAAGGAAAGAGTACCATCCACAGTTCTATAAAAAGACAACATAAAAATGATTTTTTTCTGCAAAGCTATTCATATTTGAATAAAATTGAGCCAATAAATAAATTCCAACTACATATATCAAATTTATCTCCAGCATATTTACATTAATGTGTGACCAATTCTAATACTTTTAATAAGGCCACAGCTTAAAATGCCAATAATTCTACTAACAGACATTAATCAACCTTAATCACAATCTTTCTATGGACAAAAGTCTCCAGCTTCTAAATGAAATGCAAAGTACATCTACTACTTCAACCACAATAAAACAAATGCTATTGGCTGGTAATAGTATGAATTAAAAATCTGACTAACAATCTACAAAGCAACCATCTGTACCTGTAAAGCATTCTGGTCTCTCATAGCTATTTCAAACGATGTGATCACCACAGGATGAATCTGCAGCGTCCCTTGTCTTTTTTGGATATTCTTTACCAATTTTCGACGTTCCTCCCGGGTTCCATGATACAGCAGAGTAGGAATCTACAAGGGTATATTGATTCAAAACGAAATATAAAAGATTTGGAAATACACAAGTCACTTTCTCAAAGAATATTTTAGTTCTATTTTCCTATGACTAAGTTAACTTAACAAATCATTTGACTAACATTAGAAGAAGAAAAAAAAAAAAATGAAGAAAAAAAAAAGCACCCCTAAACCCACAAAAACAAAACCAAGAGGTTTATGAAGCAGGTGGGCAAGCTACTTCAGGAATATATTCTCATAAGGCAAGGACATAGGTAAGATAGCATGTGTATGCAATACTTGTATGTGTTTAAGTTGAAAACAAAAACTTATAAACAAGTGCAAACGGTAATTCTTTTGTAATTCAGAACTTATGATTTGATAAGCTGACACATGCAATAAATATCATAGGGGGAATAGTATGTATGTATTAGGGGAAAAATTATAACAATACACATGAGGGGTGTAGGACTGGAGAGATCACTAGGCTGTTGTGAGCACTAGCACTTACTGTTCTTCCAGAGGATGCAGGTTCAAATCCCAGCACCCATATGGCAGGTGACAACTGTCTGTAACTCCAAGATCTGACATACTCACAGAGACACACATGCAGGCAAAATGCCAATGTACATAAAATAAATGAATTAAAGTAAGAATGAGGAAGGACCTGCTTCCATTCCCAATTCTCACATTATAGTTCACTAACTCTAACTCCAGTACCAGGGGATTTGATAGCCTATACTGGCACCAGGCAATCATGTGGTGCACATTTAAAAATTATTTTAAAAATAAGAAGGATAAACATGGGATGATAAACAGTCAATTGGATGAGGAAGCACGCTAGAAAATCCAAGGTCAGACTGGGCTAAACCTATGTGAGGACAGCTGGGCTATTCAGAGTAAAATTGTGTTTCAAAAACAAGCTGAAAAATAAAGACGGCCAAAAAAAAATTTTAGTGTAGATATGACTCAGATGAAATCATTTATGAAATCCCAAAGACAATTTAAGAAAATTCTCAGCAAAATGAATCAGACTACCAATCCCAATTCTACATATAAGTCAAAGAATGGTCCTACTCAAATTGAATAAGTCAAATCAGAAGCAATGTATATAAAAATCATTTGTGAGTGGTCTGTATTTCATGTAATAAATATATGCAATATATTTAAATACATCTTACTTCTGGAGTAAATCTTTTGAATTCAGCCATCCAGTTAGGAAGTGTAGACAAAGGGCCGCAAACAAGAAAAGGCCCAGGTACTCCCCTCTGAGTCATCAATGCAATCGTAGCAATGCACTGGACAGTCTTTCCCAGACCCATCTCATCTGCTAAAATGCCATTAATTCCATTTTCCCAAAGCATCTGTACAAAAGAATACATTATACACAAATGTTAATACAAACATTTCCTGAATTAACAAAGGATTCATTTTTGAAAGCATAATCAAAACTGAGTCTAACATAATAAAATAAACTCTAAGTTATGAGAAGTCCTTTATCTATGACATAGAAAGTGTTGAAGGTCTAGCACTCATTTTAAAACTTAAATTTCCCACTTTAAAACACTCAGAAAATACACACAAGGGACTGGAGAGATGACTCAGCAGTCAGGAGCACTGGCTTCTCTTCCAAAGGATCCCAGTTAAGATCCTAACATCTATACTGGTATTCAACAATCATCTGCAACCCCAGCCACAAAGGATTCAATGCACTCTTAAGGCTTATGCAGACAACTACTACAAAACATACAAGTACAAGGTGCACATGCACCACCCAACACAAAGAATGTTAAAAAACAAACATGCAAATATTTCTCTTATACTAAAACAGAAAAATTTGAATAGCAGTATATCATGCTACTTAGTTATTAGAGAAGAGAATCCATATGCAATATCAAAAATTAGAAACTTCAGATCACAAAAACAAGCCAGGCAGTGGAGGTGCACACCTTTAATCCCAGCACTTGGGAGGCAGAGGCAGGTGGATTTCTAAGTTTGAGGCCAGCCTGGTCTAAAGAGGGAGTTCCAGGACAGCCAGGGCTACACAGAGAAACCCTGTCTCGAAAAACCAAAACCAAAACCAAAACCAAAAACTTCAGATCAGGTGTGGTATCACATACTTTTGATCCCAGCATTCAGGACGCAGAGGAAAGTGAACCTCTGAATTCAAGACTATACTAGCCTAAGTATGTATGTAGTGAAACCTGGGTCAACCAAAGCTACCAAGTGAAACTGTGTCTCTAAAAACAAAACAAAAGCAGGTAACACAAGGGCTGGAGAAATGGCTCAGTGGGAAAAGTGCTTACTATATAAGTCTAAGGAACTGAGTTTGGAAACCCAAACCACACATAAAAACTGGACATAGTAGGTAGGGCAAGTTCACCTGTGATCCCTGCACTACAAAGACAGAAGAATCTCCACAAGCTCCTGAGCCAGCTAGCATAGCACTTTTACTCATGCATATACACATACAATGACAATTCGAAACAGGTTTCATAGGGAATACAATGTCATCACTTGAAGAAATGGATGCAACAGGGCCAGGAGTTCAAGTTCTTTCCTGGCTCACATTTCTAAACCAGCCTCAGTTATATGAAACTTGCTTCTCTTCCAAACTAAAACAAAAATGCTGCCAAGTGCTCAGGAGATAAAAGCCCTACTACACATGCTAGACTACACTGTATTAAATCCCCAGCATCCTCAAGGTGGAATCCACTCCAAAGTCACCCCGACGCCCTCAAACCTTACGCCGTGGCAGCACATGAGTCAACACAAATATATCACATACGTACGCACACGCATGCACGCACGCACACACAAACATAACAAATGATGATAACATTTGGAATGGCATTATAGCTTAGCAGATAAAAGGGTTTGGTATGTGAGCCTGCTAAGCTCAATTGTAAAATAGTCACATAAAGGTGGAGAGAACAGACTCTACAAAATCATCTTATGATATACAAATGTGCTATGGCGCATACCCTAACCCCCCCACCCCCAGACACAAAATAGAAAGAATTAAAAAAGAAGAAAACTCATTACCCTAAGCCATTCCATGCCTTCTACTTGGTACCACCTCATCACTCCTCCTGTGAAATGCTTGGGCTGTTGAAAGGGTACAGGCTGTCCGTTACATTTCCGAACTGGGTCAAAAAAGAATTTAGAATTCTGCCTAACGGTTTGAGACAATCTATCTTTAATCATACTATTTGAATCCTTATTTTTCTGAAGATCTTCTACACAAAGATTAGTAGTGGAAGAGCTTTCATCCTGTAATGAGAAATATTTCATTAAAGTCTTGATATCTATGAGAATATGCAACAGGCTGGTGGCACAGTTCAGCAGGTACAAGCACTTGCTGTACAAGCTTGCAGACCTGGGTTAGAATGAGAACCACTGGTTCTCAAGCTGCTCTGACTCCCACACATACACTGAAGCACACACATCCATCATGAAGGAAATTTTTTTCAAAAAAGAAAATGTAACAAAATCGCAACACTGTAGTTACTAGGTCTAGAGAATAAAATCTGTATGCACAGTCACAATCTCTAAGACCTTCCTTTTCCCATATAAATGTGAAGTCATTAAAAAAAAGTGAACGGGGCTGGAGAGATGGCTTAGCTCGTCGTAGTTAGGAGATCTTGCAGAATAGAATTCACGTGCCAGCACCCTCCTCTACTCTAGCTCTGGGCGATCTCTTTTATGGCCTCTTCGCATACTCAAATGCATATGTGTATTGTATAGACACATAAATAAAAACAATCTTTAAAAAAGGAATGCCTTTTTTAAATGTATACCTATTTTTGAAACTCAATAACTTAATAATCAATTATAGATTTTTACCAATTAGAAAAGCCTTCTTTTTAGTAACTACCTGCTATGCATCTCAGGCTGGCCTTAAACTCACTATTATGCCAGTCAGGACTCAAACTCATAATCCTCCAGATGCACCTGAGATAACTGGTCATACCAGATTCAAAATGCCATTAACTCCCGTTTAAAAGTGTTAGAAGGAGCAAGGCGGCTCAGCATTTGCTAGGCACCTTGAGAGTGGTCTGACCTGCTCAGTCCTGGGGACCCACGTGGTAGAAAATCACCCTACAAGTCGTCCTGACCTGCATGCCATACAAGTAAAGTAAAACAAGCAAACAAGCCAAAAGGGCAAGATGACATAGCAGGTAAAGGATCCTGCCATCAACCTCTTCTGAGCTCCATAACATACGCCATGGCACGCATATGCATTCATGCACACAGAAACCAAACAGTAATAAAATTTATAAATCTTACCTCATTATCCTTATGTTTTTTAGCCACTGACAAAATTTCCTATAAGATTGAAAATTTAAAAATTAGTAATGTATAAGCCTACCACTTCTGCCATGCTCTAGTGGTATGCATCCCAGCACTAAGGAAGCAGAGACAGGCAGATAGATCTCTGTGAGTTCGAACCAACCCTGGTCTACAAAGCAAGTTCAAGGATAGCCAAGACTGTGAAACAGAGAAACCCTGTCTCAAAAGAGGAAAACAAAACAAAAAGGACTGCTACTTCCACGGTCCCACCAGCATGATCCAGGTAAATTACTCTCACCCTTAATTAAAGATGTATCTTTTTAGAGTGAACAGTGGTGAATGCACAATTGCATGGCTGAGATAGGCCTTAGGTTTAGTAGCCAGCATTGTGAAGGAAAAAAGGGGGGTTGGGAGTTCTCATGAAGAAGGAAGAACTCAAGAGACAAGAACTGGGATGAAATACTTTAAAGCATGAGCTGGGAGTAGTAGATGACTTTATAACCCCAGAACTGGAAAGGCAGAGAGAGACATGTTAACCTCTGTGAGTTCAAGGCCAGCTTTATTACATGCAAACTCTAAGCTAGCCAAAGCTCAACAGTAAGACCCTGCCTCAAAGGGGAAATAAAAGGATAAAAAGAATTGGGAAAATGGCTCAGAAACTAAGAATGATTACTATACAATCCTAAGTACCAGAATTCAGATTTCAGGTATACTAATCAGGGCATCTCACAAATGTTTTTAACTATAGCTCCAAGGAACCCCAGGCCCTCTTCAGGTCTTTATGCACAAAGGTGGGAGCATCTATAAACCACAGATTCATGGATTCCTTCAACAAATGGCTGGTGCCATCCTCCTGCATGAACACTTCTTAGCATCTTTGCTGGAGCCCCACAATGTAGTCTATGCATCTCCACACATTGTTCCTATAAACCAGAAAGTTCTACTCTACTTTCTCTACCAAGAATGTTATTTTATTAAAATCCACTTGATACTTAACATGTAATGAAGGTTGATGTAACTTCACACTACTGTAAACCCAGCACTCAGGAGGCTAAGGCAGCAGAATCCCAAGTTAGAGGTCAGCCTGATTTATACACTAAGACTGTATTAATAACAACAACAAAGAACTAATATTAGGGTTAGAGAGATGGCTCAGTGGTTAAGAGGACTGGTTGCTCTTCCAGAGAACCTAAGTCCTAACACTCACTTGGTAATTCACAATCTTTCTGTAATTCTGGTTCCTGGGGATCTTCTGGATTGAGGACACTGTACATATATAAGTAGGCAAAACCATACAAATAAAATAAATTTTTTTCATCAAATA
Organism: Uromys caudimaculatus; assembly: GCA_028551405.1. Classification (NCBI taxonomy): domain Eukaryota; kingdom Metazoa; phylum Chordata; class Mammalia; order Rodentia; family Muridae; genus Uromys; species Uromys caudimaculatus. Next base: position 21,409,959 of record CM052703.1, read on the forward strand.
AATATCTTTTACTTAAGACAGGCTCTATCTAGCCTAGAACAATATAGACCAGGCTGGCCTGGAAACTAGAGATCGCCTGCCTCTGCCTCCCAATTGCTGGAATTAAAAAGCATGCATTACCAAGACCAGTTAAGTAAATACATTTTTGTTATGTTTTTTGAGACAGGGTTTCTCTATGTAGTCTTAGCTATCCTGGAACTTACACCAGAGTAGCCTTGTATTCATAGAATCTGCCTGCCTGTGCAACCAAAATGGTAGGATTAAAGGTATGCACCACCACCACCCAGCAAGTAAATACATTTTTGAAGTAAAACCAACAGTAGATTTTAGCCAGCATCAAATATTATGTAATCTCCTTATATTATTACCTCTTTTGATATGACCTCTGAAATATTATAAGATTCATCTTCTCTTCCTCTTTTCTTTTTCATGACTATAAAACAAAACCATTTAACTTTTTAGTAGCAGCTAAAAACAAAAGTGCAAACATACATCCTTCAAGCTGGAACAAAGTCTATTTACCTGGATTCTCTTCATTTCCATCAACTAAATTTTTACCCTACAAAACAAAGATTTAGAATGTTACTATTTTTTATTAATTTTATATGTTTTCCCTACATGTCCATCTGAGCACCCTGTGCACATCTGGCGCCAATAACAGAAGAGGGCATAAGATTCCCCTAGAACTGGAGACAGTTAAGAACCATGAATGTGAGCCAGGTGATGGTGGCACACATCTTTAAGCCCAGCACTTAAGAGGCAGAGGCAGGTGCATCCAGGTCTACAGAGCGAGTATCAAGACAGCCAGAGAAAGCTGTCTGGAAAAAAAAAAAAACGAACAAAAGAACCACACTGTGGGTACTGGGAATGGAACCAAGGTCCTCTGGAAGAACATCCAGTGCCCTTAATTCTAAGACCCTAAAATGTTCCTTTTACTAAGGATCCTAATGTTATTATGCTTTCGGTTTTTTGTTTGTTAGAAAGATTCTCACTATATAGCCTTAGCTGGCCTAGAATTCACTAACCAGATGACCAACTTCATGACTGCTTTGCTTATGTGTATAACAGACATAGAATTACATAAAAGATATTGATCAGGAACTGTAAAGATGACTCAATGATTAACAGTACTTCCTGTTCTCGCAGACAACCCGAGTTCCTTTCCTAGAAGCCACATTGGGCAGATCACAACTGCTTTAGGGGAGACAATGCCCAATTCTAACACTCCATGATCACTCAAACATAGGTGGGTGGTCACACATAAATCAGACAGACAGACATATATATATACATATACATACATACATATATTATAAAAATATCAATATAAAATACTCCTTAATGTGGTAGTGCCACATACTTTATCCCAGCATTCAGGAGGCAAAGGCAGGCAGATCTCTGAATTGGAGACCAGTAATATAATCTCCTATTCATCATGTTCACACAAAAGACCCTCAAACTTAGTGAGTCTCAAAAACAAATAGACATGAACATAGAAGGAGGAAATGTTAGGAAGAAGGGATTCAATGGAAATGGGTAAATAGGATAATGGGATAAATACAACCAAAACACTAACAATAATTAAGTTTAAAAAAAAAAAAAAAAAAAAAAAAGAGCTAGGGAGATGCCCTGACAGTTTTAACTGTGAAAACTAGTTTGGATTCAAGAACCCATGTAAATGCTGGGTGAGCACAGTGTCCCCATTGAATTCTAGTGCTCCTTGGAGAAAGCAGGTTAGCTAGTCAGAACATACTGGTAAGCTATAGGTCCAACTGAGACTCTGCCTCATGAACATGGAAGAATAACCTAGGAAGCCTCCCAACAGACAACCTTGGGACTTCAAATATGTACACATGTGAATATCCATAAGCCTCCAGACACACCACAAATACACATAAAAATGAAAGTATAGTTAAAAAGAAAAGTAATTTTTTAATTTGAAGAGGGAACAGAAAAAATGGCTAAGTGTTTAGGAGTACTGGCTCCTTTCCCAGAAGTTCCAGGTTCAAGTCCCAGCACCCACCTAGCATCTCACAAACATTTATAACTCCAATTGTAGGGAATCCAATGCCCTCTTCTGGCCTCTCCAGGTACCAGGCACACATGTGGTACGTGTGTGTGTCTGTGTGTCTATGTGTCTGTGTGTCTGTGTCTGTGTGTCTGTGTCTCTGTGTGTATATACAAACGTATATATGTATCTATGTATATGTGTGTGTGCATACACACATACACACAGAGGCACTCATATTCATAAAATAAAAATATATCTTTAAAAAAGATATACTATCCATTAAGAAAACGTTTAAAGAGGGGGCTGGAGAGATGGCTCAGAGGTTAAGAGCACTGACTGCTCTTCCAGAGGTCCTGAGTTCAATTCCCAGCAACCACATGGTGCTTACAACCATCTGTAATGGGATCTGATGTGTTAGAAAACAGCTACAGTGTACTAATATAAATATAATAAATACATCTCTTTAAAAAAAAAAAAAAGAAAAGAAAACGTTTAAAGAGTTGAAAATTAAAACAAACACTAAACAGATGGACAGCTGAATATATAACACCCACTTCTGGCTCCAAGGGGCATTCCACACACATGGTGTACTTACACACATCCAGGCAAAACAAAAAACATACACATAAATTAATATTTTTAAAAGACAATGAAAGAATAAATCTGAAATTAAATAGATAATGAAATAAGTAACAATTTTTTCAAAAGGTCTGAATCTTTCAGTGGTAGATCATGTATTTAACATATTCAAGACCAATCCATAGCACTAGAGGGGGAAATCCTGGCTTATTATATTACCTCTATAGCTTTTAATGACCGTTTTTTTTTCTCCAACTTCTCTTTCTTCTTCTGTTCCTGTAAGATAATTTTTTCCTTAGGACATGTGACAAAAAATATACATTACAATTACATCATTATGGATTCAAAATTTAAAAAAAAAAAAGAAACAATAAAAACAAGAACTTTTACTTCTGGGCTTTATGGGATTATATAGGAAACAGATTTACCCTCTTCTGCCACACAGAACTAAATACATATCCAATATATTAGACAATAGTTTTCAAAAGGACAGTGAACTCTAAGAAGAAAACCTTCTGACTGCTTAGCCTGAGTTCAATCTCAAGGGCAAACAAACAGAAACCAAGTCTTTGAGATGAGATAAAATTCAAAACTGAAAACTTACAACATCTCCAAGGTAAAGTAACGGAGAGAACTGTGATGCACAGAGAAAGCTGGTCTCTCACAATTCTGGCTAAGTACTTCTAAGTCCATGGGCAAAGCCATAAGACAACCAACAGAAAGAATAAATTGGCAAAGCAATCTGCCCATTTACAATTTACCCTATAATTTATCTTAACAAAATTTCTTTTTATTGTATGTATGTGAACACATCCATGACACTCTAATAATATGGGACTGAAGATCAAAGGAAGGTTGCCAATTTTCAGATCAAACACCTTTACCTGCTCAGCCATCTCGCTGGTACTGTATCTTCCATTTTAAGTAAGACATGGCTAAAACAGAAGTTGTCTTGTAACTCATTAAGCTAAAGAATTATTTTGTGTTTATTATTTTACCACAAAGATTTGAACAAGGTTTTTTTTTTTTTTTTTTTTTGGTTTTTCGAGACAGGGTTTCTCTGTTTTTCCCTGGCTGTCCTGGAACTCACTCTGTAGACCAGGCTGGCCTCGAACTCAGAAATCTGCCCGTCTCTGCCTCCCAAGTGCTGGGATTAAAGGCATGCGCCACCACTGCCCAGCTGAACAAGGTTTCTAAAAGAGCGAGCTTTGGCAAATGCTGTAAAGATGATCACTGTGACAGAGACAATTCTGGAAAATGGTCTAAAAGGTAATGAGGTTGAAGTAGGTAGCTAACTTTCTTTAAATCTTGTGAGAAACAAAAGCTAGAAGCCAATGAAGCTTGAAAAATAACAGAAGGGAACTAAAATGCTAAAGAAAAAATTTTATTAATTTTTATTTGCTTATTTGGGGAGGTACATGTGCCATGATATGCATATAGTCAGACAGCTTTCAGGGGGCAGTATTATTCCACCATGTGAGTTTCATCGATCAAATTCAGGTCCGCAAGCTTAGTGACTCTACCCAATGAGCCAACTCACTGGCCAGAAAAGAATTCTTCAGAAGCAGTATCTTAATTGTTTTTTTAACTTATTAGCAGGATGAATTGGCACATACCTTTAATCCCATATATATGTGCACCATACTCATGCCTATAGATGGTTGCAAGCCACCGTGTGTGCTGGGAATCAAACCCAGGTCCTCTGCAAGAACAGCAAGTGCTCTTAACCACTGAGCTATCTCTCTAGTCCCACAAGTAAAAATATCTTTCAAAACGTTGAAGATTTTAAAAACATGAAAAAGATATTCAGATATGCAATAAGATCACCAAGAGAAAATGCAAATAAGTCCATAATACTAGAAAACATATCAGCACATAGCAACAGTGGAGAAATTGATGAAGATGGACAGGATGAAGAAGGCTCGATGGGAATATTCATACAACCGTGGTAGCCTTCCCAGGTATACCTGTATCCTGAAATAGAAACTGTATGTATAGGGTTCAGGGTACTCAGATACTCAGAGTATCTGCCTAGCATCTGAGACGAACCCTAACACAGGATTAAACCGCAGTACTGCTAAAGAAAGACAATCGAGAGGAGGAGAAAGCAGTTGCACATGATGGTGCATGACTATAATCATAGCACTTAGGAAGCAGAAACAGAAGGATCCTGAGTTCAAAGCCAGTCTACAAAACTGTGAGACATATCTCAAAAAAAAAAAAAAAAAAAAAACCAAAATGTGCAATACAGTGTTCATCAAAGCATCTAAAATAATGCTATTTTTAAAAGTGAGATGCTTATTTTATAATAAAATTTTTAAAATTTTTAATTTTAATTTTAAAAAATTTTTTAAAACTTAACTGATAAATACATTATATAATAAATCTGAAAAATAGAAAAAAGAATGCATACCTAGTCAACCTATATAGAGGAAAAAAAAACTGGATTTTTCCTATTCTTTCATCAACAATTACCTGCTCAAACTTTTTACCTTAATTGGTAAAACTTAATTAACTCTTCTTGTTGACATAAAGCAATCAGTTAATATACAGCTGCTGAATGTCATCAAAATTCAATTCAGTTCAGTTCTGACACTACATAATCTCTTTTTCCTAGTGTACCAGATCTTATAGACTAAATGCTTAGGCTCCCAGTCCTCCTCAATCCCACTGCCAAATGAGATGTTCGAAAGTTGTTCAGCCTTTGTTTTGACCATGAAATGAGGTCTATTACAAAAAGAAACTGATGAACACCTAATAAAGACACAGGTAAAGAACAGCACAGCACTGAGTTCGAGGCCAGCCTGGTCTACAGAGTGAGTTCCAGGACAGCCAGGCTATACAGAGAAACCCTGTCTCGAAAAACCATAAAAAAAAAAAAGAACAGCATGGCAAAAAGGGCCAAGAGATTCAGTGCTCTCTCCAGAGCACAATTCTTCCAGTTGATCCATAAATGAACGCTCTGGTGCCTCTTTGGGGCTTCAATATACAGGTATGAATGGTTAAAGCACTGACCACAAGTAATCAACTAACTAACAACTTTCTTTGAAGTTGGTCTACACCTCTAATCCTGTTTCAGCTTATGAGTGACTAACCCCCAATTCCTGGTCCAACGTGTTAACACAGTAGTATACAAAAAGACACCACTGTGGAGATCCCAGGGCTTTAGGAATTATATAATAGAAAACAAAATGAAACCAAAGATCTGTAATACTATAATACAGTGATTCCACTAATATAATATCCTGGTAAAGCACTACTAATCAATAGTGAGAGTCATCATAAAGTTTGCTGATGTCACAAGAGTACATTTTGGCTGGGCAGTGGTGGCGCAGCCTTTAATCCCAACACTTGGGAGGCAGAGGCAGGTGGATTTCTGAGTTCGAGGCCAGCCTGGTCTACAGACTGAGTTCCAGGGCAGCCAGGGCTACACAGAGAAACCCTGTCTTGAAAAACCGAAAAACTAAAAAAAAAAAAAAGAGAGAGAGTACATTTTGAAATGGAAATGCACATTATTTAAATTGTGTTGGTGATTATACAAGTCTATACATTCACTGGTCAAAACAGTTATCTAGAGACATGACTTAAGCTATGAAGAGCTCTGGCTGTTCTTCCAGAACCCAGGTTCAACTCCCAGCACCCAATGGTAGCCAACAAATATCTGTAACTCATCCCAGGGGATCCAATATCTTCTTCTGGCATGCCCATGGTACATACACATACAAATATGCAGACAAAAAAATCATTAACATAAAATAAAATTTTAAAAACTCAAAGAATAAACTTGAAATCTCTACATTTAACTGTACTAATGTATGCCTCAAAAAGCTGTTTCCAAATGTTTCTAACCTATTTTCTAGTTGATCATGCATACATACCTCCAATTGCTGTTGTTCCATTTTAGTCAACAAAAATTTTGAGTAGATATTGCTTTTTTCAAGCAAATGCTGAAGTCTGCGGTACCGAATTTCAGTGGTCTCTCTGTCCCAAGACTTTCGAGCCTATCCAAAGAAAAATATTCCATGATACTAAATTAAAGAGGCAGAAATAACATTCAAGGCCATCCCTTCTACACAGCAATATAGGTGCCAGTCTAACTACACAAAACCTGTCTCAAAATACAACAAAGTAATGAAAATAAATTAGAATAAAAACAAAAACAAAGGCTGGAGAGATGGCTCAGAGGTTAAGAGCACTGGATGCTCTTCTCAAGGTCCTGAGTTCAAATCCCAGCACCACATGGTGGCTTACAACCATCTGTAATGGGATCTGGTTCCCTCTTCTGGCATGGAGGTGTACATGCAAATAGAGCACTCATATACATAAAATAATTAAATGAATCTTCAAGCCAGGCAGTGGTGGCTCACGACATTAATCCCAGCACTTGGGAGGCAGAGGCAGGCGGATTTCTGAGTTCGAGGCCAGCCAGGTCTACACAGAGAAACCCTATCTCGGGGGGGGGGGAACCAAAGAACACAAACTACTAAAAGAAGGATGAGGGATAATAGGAGAGGAATTAACAACAAAGTATAATGACATATATGAAAAATACCATATGAAATAAATAACTTTCATGCTAATCAAAAACAAACAAAACTCTCACTGACCAGGGGCCCCCACATCTTTTTAGAACTTTAAAATTGCTGTTACCCAGGCACAGTAGCCTATACCTTTAATCCCAGTACTTAGCAGATAGAGGAAGGAGAATCGAGAGTTCAAGGACAGCCACTGTTATATAGGGAATTCCAAAGCCAATCTGGATTACATGAGATCCTGTCTCAAAAACAAACAAACAAACAAAAACAACTGAAACCTGTGCAGGGAGATGGATTAGTGGGTAAATGTAAAAAAATAAAAGGTCCTTGCCATTGAAGCCTGATAACCTGTGTTCAATCCCTAGAACTCACATGAAGGCAGATGGAAGAACAGACTCCACAAAGCTGTCCTCTGACTTCCACACGTGTTACGGTATATACAGGCACACTCTCACTAATAATTAATTAAATAGAAAACGGAAGACGCCGGGCAGTGGTGGCGCACGCCTTTAATCCCAGCACTTGGGAGGCAGAGGCAGGTGGATTTCTGAGTTCGAGGCCAGCCTGGTCTACAGAGTGAGTTCCAGGACAGCCAGGGCTACACAGAGAAACCCTGTCTCGAAAAACCAAAAAAAGATGGTTCCAGGAACTCTTAGGCACTTACACCTACTCCCAAGGATGAAAGCACACAATTCAGAGAAACAATCGAGACCCAGAGTCTGAGGTCTTGGCAGGTGAGGGCAAGAGTTCTGTTTCTGAGTATAGGATAGTGTCCACAACTGATTCCCCCCATGTGGGACTTACAAGATGAATGGTATCACTTCGAGAAGCAGATTCCGTTAAGAAGTTAGACTGGCTTAATCACCCTCTACCATACCTCTACCAGGAGCATCCACTGAAGGAGGATGGTACAGCATAATGAAAGAAGAGTAAGGCCGGGCAGTGGTGGCGCACGCCTTTAATCCCAGCACTTGGGAGGCAGAGGCAGGTGGATTTCTGAGTTCAAGGCCAGCCTGGTCTACAGACTGAGTTCCAGGACAGCCAGGGCTACACAGAGAAACCCTGTCTTGAAAAACCGAAAAACAAAAAAAAAAAAGAAGAAGAAAAGTAAGATACCAGGAACTTCTCTTTGGGGAGAGAATGAGGAGAACAGGCCCATACTGTAAAGACTAAGACACACAGGAACACAGGAAACAGCTCAATGCTTAGTGTGTTCCATGTGCAAACACTGCCCCTTGAGGACTGGAAATTGCTCTTCTGGGTTTGTTTCTCAGGACTCAATGTCTGGTACCTCCTGACCACAAAGGCTGAGAGCCTGCAGGAGGAAATGTAAAGGGTTGCTGAACCTCACAGAACAACAGGGACTTAGAATCAGAATCTTGCTGAACCTAACAATCTGTGAGATCGTCCATCTCTTGGAATCATTAAGTCCACTTTCAACATTGTGATTCAGCTACTATGTAAATACAGAGTATATAAGGTGTAAAGCCTTCAATAAGCCAGCTATCTTGCCTGATTTATCTTTAGATAGTAGTGTCAGTCTCCTTCCCTTGCTGACTCTACACCTCTTTGGGATCTGAACCCTGCTGGAACTGGACTCTGGCACATTCACTTTATGACCAACTGGCTCAGTTGGTTCATCTGTGAAAATAATCTGGGTTGGAAAGATGGCTCAGCAGGTAAAAGTGCAACTGCTCTCCAAAAGGTGCCAGGTTTGTTACGTAGCACTCCTGTTATGTCAGATGGCTCACAACTTGCTTATTCTAGCTCCAAGCTCAAATGAACATATCACGCACGCGCGCGCGCGCACACACACACACACACACACACACACACACACACAAATGTACACTTCAATTTTAGCTAAAGAATCTTATAGAAAACTGAAACAAGCTGATCACTTAGGCAGCAAACAGTAAAAAACTGCTAAGAAATCCTTAACAGCAGGCAATGATTGCACACTCCAGTAATCCCAGCACTGGGAAGCTAGGCAGGAAGACCCTGAGCTATGGAGGCCAGCCTAACACTGTCTCAAAAACAAACAAACCCAACAGAAAAATAGAGGGGAAGGGAATAATCAGTAGACCTGGACTACAGCCCAGCCTTTGATCAATGTCGACTTCTACCATTATGACTCTGGGTGTTAAAGATTAATAATGTTAGTCATTACGCATACAGTGAGGGCACATATTTAAAAAGCAAATAAAGATGGCAAAAGCAAGCATTCATCAGTGACCTTGGCCAAATCTCAATAGTCCAAAAAGCAATTTGAAACGTTCACTCAAGAGACGTTGCAACCTCCCCCGCCAAGACCACACTTCGGAAATCTAGCATTCAAAGCACGTGCCAAGATTTCATCTTTACAAGTACGGAAAAGCCAAGGGACCAGGGCTGCTTTGAAGTTCAAGGAAAAGCCACGCGAGTGGCGAAGGAACGCCGGGGGATGGGGGTGAGGAAGCCGGGAGAGCCTCCGGTCATGAGGCATTACCTCTTCTAACATCTTCCGCTCCTTTTCGAGTCCCGCAGCCTCGAGCTGTTCTTCCTCCTCCAGCATGGCTGGAGTAATCACTGCAGGCTCCGTCTGCTCAGCCATTTCTGGGGCCAAGGGCCCTAAGGGAGGATGGAGGGCGTTCAGAATGGGATCTAAGTTACAACCACCAAGTTCCAACAAACCGAAAGCCACGGCCGCCTCCTCCCTTTCCGGTTGCATCTGAAGCAAAAGCCGTAGATAGCGTCTGGGTGACAAAGCCCATCTGCCCAGACCCCGCTCGCGAAGAGAGGTGCAAGGGAGACTTGGGGAAACCCTTCCGTGCCACCCAGCAGACGAGGTCGCCGGCGGCGGCTCCTCTTTCCCCCTCAGCCCGGACTCCGGCGAGCTCCTCTCCCCGGATGCAGCCTCCACACCACCGGCTCACCGCTGCTGCTCGCGGGCGGCTCCGCAGGCATGGCTGGACACCGGCCGGGAAACCAGGTCGCCTCAAACGCCGCGAGCTAATTCTTCACAGGGCTGCACTCCTGGCCCGCTGGCTCGCCCCACGGCGCGAGAAATTCGCGCGCTTCTCTTTCGCGGGAAAACCCGGTCATCTCGCGAGACTTCCGGCTCCCCGCCCGCTACGGACTTCGGCTCACGAGATTTGGACCAGGAAGTCTTTGCCCTCCGCCTCTCCGCAGTAGGGATGCATTAAGCCTTTGCCTGGATCCGATTCTCAGGCAAATGCGTGTTGCGTAGAGGTTCCGCCGACCTTAGTGGCCCAGATTGTTCCTTTTTTTATTTAATGATGGTTCCGAGTTGTTCGGCGGGGTGCAAGACCCTTTCACACCCCCAAATACCTGTCTTTTCGGTAAGAAAACGATCATGAAGGTCGATGTTGGGATGTCAAAAACTGCTAAGCTCGCTGGACCCTGCCCAGTTGTAGTTCGCATTTTTCGTAAAATTCCTTTCCAAATAACTCTGAGGAGTGGTTTATGAGTAAGAAGAGATAAGAAATTAAGATTATGGCTAGTTCAGGAAAAAATCTTTAGGATAAAACAACTCAGAAACAAGGTCTGAAGGTGTAGCGGAGTTGGTGTAATGCTTGCCCAGCACGCGGAGCATTGACCTAGCCTCGGCGCTGCATAAACCCGGCGTGTCATCTCGCAGGTGCAGGCACAGGATTAGGACTTCTAGGTCATCCTTGATTACTAGCTAACTTTGAGGCACTCTGGAGTGCATGGAACATTTTTTAAAACATTCAGAAACCAAATAGAGCACTAATAAAAAGTGGGTGCTGAAGGGTTTTTCTCGTGGCTATTTTGCTTAGGTTTCAATTCCTTTTCTGCAATGCCTTTCTGCAAGTAGAAGAAAAGTCCTGCAAATTGTCCTTTAATCTCTATGAGTACCAAATGGCATTTGTAAGCCTACCCCCACACCTCTAAACATATACAGTAAATTAAAATGTAAAAAAAAATAAAAAATAAAAAATATATGAGTTTACAATATACCATAACCACCTTCAGGATCTCTATTTTTAAAAACCAGATTTTATTTATTTGAGACAGGGTCTCACTATGCAGCCCCACCTGGCCTAAAACTTGCTTTGTAGATTATGCTGGCCTTGAACTCATAGAGCCCCACCTGCCTCAGCCTCCTAAGTGCCTATATATCAATCATGCCTTGATGATCAACTTCCCTTCCATTTCTTCAGAAAGAGTAGGTTGATTTGTCCAGAACAAGAGTTGAAGCACAGTGCAAATTCATTCGGTTCTCAACAGACATCTGCTACATTGCTACGTTCATTTCCTGACCCATCTTTGCAGCTATGTAGACAAATACTAGGAATGACTAAGAAAAGCACTAGCTATCTACTTTCTAGGTCTTCCTTTGTGTAAATGCCTCCAGGGCAACAGAAAATATACAGCAGTGAACTAGAGCTTCTAAATCTTTATACATAGGTTACTTCCATTCCAGAACTGGAACTAGAATAGAGTAATGGGAGAATTGGCGGTTCTTTTAGATTAGGTAATTGGATGCCTGGGGGAAATGACAAGCAAAGAAATGTCAAAAAGCCAATCAGCCCAGAGTAAGAGTAATCTAGACAGAAACTAAACTATTCAAAATCCAAGGCAGAAACATCTCAGGCATGCTTTGAATGTCAAAAAGAAGGCTAACTTGGGAGCTGGGGAGATGGTTCAGCAGCTAGGAGCACTTACAGCTCCTGCAGGCCACCTGAGTTTGGCTCCCAGCATGGGCATGTGCCTGTAACTCCACCTCCTGGGGACCAATGCCCTCTTCTGGCCTCCTGGGCTATCCACATACGTGCATAAAGACCACCCACAGGCTCATAAATATTTTTTTTTAAAAGAAGGCTAAAGATAAACAGAGTTGGCAAGAGGGAATGTCACAGAAAGAGGTTAATAACCCAGATATGACATTGGGATTTTTCTTCTGAAATAGTATAAGTTATATTTCTTTACCCCCACAAAATGTGTTGGAAAATCCCTCTTATGTTAATGGTCTCACTATCCACCCAATCAAGTTTCAATACCAAATCTAACCATTGTTCACTTTTATACTACAAAGTCTCCTTCCAAGACAGAATTTCCCATTTTCCCAGTAACAATATTTGCAAATCTAGCATCTGAATTACCTTTTCACTCCCTTCTCTTCAGGATAGAAATTCCTGAAGCCTACTCCAGGAATCTTAGATTAACATCCCATTCTCCAGGGTTCCTTAAAGTCCACTGAAGTCTTTCCATTATTATTCAAATATTTAAATCTCTATTGGAAGAGGACTGCAGTAGCTGGGGGAGGAAGAGGAGCAATTAACTTTTGGGCAACTTCAGTTCTCCCCTTTATATCTTATTTTAGAACGATTTAGCAGGCATTGTGGCACACACCTTTGATTCTGGTGCTCTGGAGCCTGAGGCAAGTGGATCTCTGTGAGTGTTCTAAGTCAACCTGGTCTACATAGTAAGTTCCAGGACAGCCAGGGCTACTTAGTGAAACTGTCTCTAAAAAAGCAGAACAACAACAAAAGGAAATATTTTCACTTAACTGGCTGAGTGGTACACACCTGTAATTACAGCACTCAGAGTCTGAGGTAAGAGCATTGCTGTATGTTTGAGGTTAGCTTGGGCCACAAAGTTTTTCAAATCAACCTAAGATACAAAGTGACTCACACCTGTAACTCTAACTTCCTGGAACCAACGACAGGAGGACCCCTGTAAAACTTGAGGCTAGCCTGGTTAACATTAAAGGAGTTTGGGGCCAGAAAAGGCTAAGTAATTGTTACTGGCAGTTAGAGTCTGGCCTAGCTGCTTCCAGGGTTTTGACCTTTTATTCAGAGACTGAAATAAATGTTGTAATGTAGCAAGGAGACTTTACTCAAAGTAATAGTATAGAACAGAAAGAAAGAATTACCAAGATAGACAGCCACATAAGGGGGGCTACCCAAAGGTCTTGATTATTGTTTAGGGCTTCCTTCTATGGGGTTTGAGAGGAGGAGTTTGGTTGCTATGGGGTGCAGTTTGGGTGCTTTTTCTTTGATTACACCCTTAAATACTACAGGCCTTTGTTACTGAGCATGCCCTCTCCCTAGTGCATCTGACTTTAATTATAGGCACATCCAATTGTGTACAGACAATGATAGGAGATTCTTTTTAAAGGTTGAGAACACATGTTGTCTTATTACTCCTACACCCAAAATCAACTGGGCAAATAGGTTCTCCTTCCTTCCTTCCTGCCTGGACACATTGGCAACATGTTCAAATAGACAGCCATTAGTAGGAGAAGAAACTGATTTTCTTGTTTGAAGTGGGGTGTGTGCAGATGGAGCAGGTGGGTGCCCTAGGTTGCTAACAGGTTCCTAGATGCATTTCTCAGAAAGGGGTGTGTTTGTGCGTATAATGTACAGGTAAGTGTCTCAAGCTGTCAAATGCTTTATTAGAAGAGGAGTGTGAGTTTGTAGCCCAAACCAAGTAAAATCTCAAGATGCTAAACTATCTCCTATGCTTGCCAGTTAGAGTGATCCCTTATATAAACAAAACACACAGAAACAAGTATCTACACTAGCATTGAAAAACTGTTGTCTCTGGGCTGGAGAGATGGCTCAGCCATTAAGAGCACTGACTGTTCTCCCAAAGGTCCTGAGTTCAATTCCCAGCAACCACCACATGGTGACTCACAACCATCTGTAATGGGATCTGATGCCCTCTTCTGGGGTGTCTGAAGACAGCTAAAGTATATATATATATATATAAAATCTGTTTTTTTAAAAAAACAAAAAACAAAAAAAAAAAAACTGGTATCTCCTACTGATTCTTCAGCAATCTGGTTGTCACACTTAATACACACTAAAGTACTTACTAATATAATGAGTTGCCTACCTCCCTCTGTTGCAAACCTTACTGGATATATCTCAGTTCCTATCTTGATCTCATTGCACAAGAGAACTGAAGTTCCAGGAGGAAAAAGCCTCACTCACCATGGGAAGATTCTAAAAGGCTGATTGGCTAATTATTAACTATAATAAATTATTAACTATAATAAAAGGATCTAGGGAGATGGATCAATGGATAAAGTGCATGCTAAGCAAGCATGACCACAGAAATTCAGATCCCCAGAAACCCATGTAAAAATGTTACATGAGCGTATTGGCCCATGTGCGATTCCGACCTCAGTCAAAACCCATCTGCATTGGGCGGTGGTGGCGCACACCTTTAATCCCAGCACTTGGGAGACAGAGGCAGGTGGATTTCTGAGCTCGAGGCCAGCCTGGTCTACAGAGGGAGTTCCAGGACAGCCAGGGCTACACAGAGAAACCCTGTCTCAGAAAACAAAAACAAACAAACAAAAAACCATCCACACATACATTTACACACTATATACACAGAGAGAGAGAGAGAGAGAGATCACTTACAGGAACAAATGGAAAATGAAATACAAACAAATAATGAAATGGAATGGAAATGGAAAGATGCAGACGCAGAGCCAAATCTGCAGAGCCAGAATTATTGTCTGGCTTTAGTCCGCTTGACAGCCATTTCTATCCAAGCTCCTATCAGTAAAACCTTTGGGATGTTTTCTAAGCAGATCACAATTTCCCCAACCCAAAAGCAAAAAATGTCCTCTGCTTGCATCAGAACCTATAGCAGAGCTCCTGGTGTGGTGATACATACCAATCATTCAGGGTCACCTCAGAATCCACAGAGAAACAGTCTGAGACCAGCCATAAAGATAAAACTGTAGACAAGTGTGGTGATGCATGCCGGTAACGCCAGCACTCTGGAGCTGGAAGCAAGGAGGACCAAGAGTATGGAGGCAGCGTGAGCTACAATGTAGAATTCTTACCTTTAAAAATAAAAACTTTTAGCCGGGCAGTGGTGGCACACGCCTTTAATCCCAGCACTTGGGAGGCAGAGGCAGGCGGATTTCTGAGTTCGAGGCCAGCCTGGTCTACAGAGTGAGTTCCAGGACAGCCAGGGCTACACAGAGAAACCCTGTCTCGAAAAAAAAACAAAAAAAACCCAAAAAACAAAAAAAACTTTTGGGCCAGAGAGATGGCTCAGTGGTTAAGAGCAATGACTGCTCTTCCAGAGATCCTGAGTTCAATTCCCAGCAACCACTTGGTGGCTCACAACTTTCTGTAATGGGATCCAATATCCAATGCCCTCTTCTGGTGTGTCTGAAGAGAGCTACTCACAAATAAATAAATAAATAAATAAATAAATAAATAAATAAATAAATAAATAAATAAAATTTCAAAAACAAAAACAAAAAAAAAAAGCATGCACCTCCAAACCCAGCCTGGTGTGTCTGAAGAGAGCTACTCACAAATAAATAAATAAATAAATAAATAAATAAATAAATAAATAAATAAAATTTCAAAAACAAAAACAAAAAAAAAAGCATGCACCTCCAAACCCAGCCCAGGTAACTTCTCTAAATTGCTCCAAAGGACCCCATTCCCTCCAAGGGATATGGCACAATTTCTATCTGTCTCTATACCTCAGTCTTTTTTCTGCCCCCCCCTTCTTCTCATTTTGCCTGCTCTGCTGCTGTTCACACTGTCTACCCTTTATTCCCCCATTCCATGGGCTATCGTGATTGCCACAACATTCCCCGTTTTGCTGTCATCTACTTACGATGATGTATGACTCTCCTTTCTTCAAAACAGCTATGTATGTAACTTTCATGGGGGGACGAGTCATTTCAGGCAACTTGAATCTGTTCCTGGGCCATAGTCACTCATAATAAGATTCAGAATAATTTTTTTTTTTTTAACCTTGAGATGAAAGCTGTGTTTTATGTCAGTTTAGTGATCGATTGTGAGATCCCAAAGACAGTGTAGCAGATACCTGTGGAGGCCCTTTGTGCCTAATTGTCCAGGTCCCCTCCTTGTGTGGTGCTGGTGAGTGCTTCCTGCTGCCCCTGGTGGGCTGGGCTGGGCTGGAGGTCCTCTTGCTTGCTTCTGACAGGAACCAAAGCATTTGTATGAAATCTGTTAGCATCCAGGCTTTCCTCCTGCCATGTTTTCCCTGTCTGCTCACTCCTGCAGTTCTAGCCCTTTTACTTTGGAAATCATGGGAGCATCTAACCCCAAAGGGTGTTAGCACATGCCCACAATTCCAGCACCTGGAAGGTAGAGTTAGGGGGATCACAAGGTTCAAGATCTTCAAGTACTTGAGACTCTGACAGAACCGGGGGGGGGGGGGGGGGGGTTTGTTCCCTATGACGCAACAGGGTGGAGATGTCACATAAATTCCCAGACTGTACAATGGTGACCAGTGACGGAGGAAAGACAAAAACAACACATCTCATTCCTAGATGGGAAGGAAGGATACTGGCTCATAAGAGAATACATAGATAAGGAGTGACCATCCGGTGTTCTGAAGCCCCTTATCTTTCTATAAATATGTAGGATAAACAGGAGACATAGTGGGGAAACTGCCTTTGGATGAGACTTGAGCTACTCCCAAAAACACAACCTAAATCTGAAACAAAACACATCACTTTAATTCATAACTCTCATCCTTGTTCCCAAAGCCTGAGGTTAATATAAGATAGCCCGGCAGTGGTGGCACACGCCTTTAATCCCAGCACTTGGGAGGCAGAGGCAGGCGGATTTCTGAGTTCGAGACCAGCCTAGTCTACAGAGTGAGTTCCAGGACAGCCAGGGCTACACAGAGAAACCCTGTTTCGAAAAACCAAAAAAAAAAAAAAAAAAAAAAAAAAAAAAAAAAAAAAAAAAAAAAAAAAAAAAAAAAAAATATATATATATATATATATATATATATATATATATAAGATAATACATAATCCAATATTAAAAGTCCCATAGTCAGCCAGGCATTGTGGCACACATCTTTAATCCCAGCACTCAGGAGGCAAAAGAGGCAGATCTATGAGTTCCAGGCCAGCCGGGACTACGTAAGACCCTGTCTCAAAAACAAAACAATACCAAAACACACAAATTAAAGAAACACAGTAAGTCATAAACTTTTTTTCTTTTATTTCTTTTTATATAAGTATATGGGTGTATACAGTGTCCTCACAGGCCAGAAGAGGGTGTTTCTTTTTCTTTTTCTTTTTTTTTTTTTGGTTTTTCGAGACAGGGTTTCTCTGTGTAGCCCTGGCTGTCCTAGAACTCACTTTGTAGACCAGGCTGGCCTCGAACTCAGAAATCCACCTGCTTCTGCCTCCCAAGTGCTGGGATTAAAGGCGTGCGCCACCACTGCCTGTGGCTAGAAGAAGAGGGTGTTTCTTGGGAATGGAATTACAGATGATTGGGAGCTACCATGTGGGTGCTGGGAATCGAACTTAGGACCTATGGAAAAGTAGTTGAACCATGGCTATAAATATATTATTCCAAAAGGAAGGAATCAAGACATCACAAGGAATAATCACATCAAAACAAAACCCAACCCCAGCAGTGTGAACACCAAATCCTATAGACTAGTGTCCAACATCTGGGACTTACTCAAGGTAATTGCTAAGCTTCAAAGGGCTTAGGCAGTCCTACCTCTCCAGCTCTGCCATCTACAGTACACAAAGTGTTAATCCCACTGGTCGAGAATAAGACCACCACTACAATCTTTGGGCCAAAACTGAAGCAAGCTTTAAATACTGGCCAAGATGATGGACTCTGCCCATGTCCTTCTTTGGGGTCCCCCCAAAATGGCCACAAGTCACTTTTTTTTCAGGGGCTTAAAAAGTCAAAACCCACAACTCACCGCATTTCCTGTCAGGTTCAATCAGGGACAAGCATTCATCCTGACATATTTCCTGCCCATGTACCTCTCTCTGTCATCAAGCACACACAACGCAGATGAGTCAAACAAACTTGTATAGGGGAGTGAAAACCAACACTAGCCTTGAGCATTGCACTTTGGTTCTCAAATTAGCTTCTCTCTTAAGTTTAAGCTGGCTCTATCTCTGTCCAGCTCTCTTGGGGAGACATGCCACAGTCCTGGCATCTCCAATATCCAGGGTTCTCTATTGCAACTGAGGCTTCACTTTTACCAATGGCCTCAGACCCTCTTTTGGAGGCTCTGGCCACAAAGTGCTAAGCCTTAGTTGCTCACCATGACCCTTTCATGTCTTCAACTCTTGCACTGTCAACTTCTGCTAAGACACATCTCAGCAGCCTGTCTCCCTTGGATTACATCTCCTGACCTTGAAGAAATACATTCCTACTGTCCCAAGGAAGCAAAGGAGGTTATACTTCAGTGGTGCTGGACTCTCACAACCACAGCCCTAGCAGGACCAAATAATACAATTAAATAAAGCAAAATATCACATGACTGGCCCCTGGCCCAATTCCTGATAAAGTTCTTGCTCCCTACTGAAACCTCATGAGCCAGGCTGCTATAATCCACATTTCTCCTGGCACTGATATCTTCCAAGCTCTCACAAGATTAGTGAACCAAATCCTGCCTCCAGCACTCAACAGTTTCTCTAGCCCAAAGCTCCAAATGCTTTTATATTCCTTCTCCAAAAACAAGGCACAAAAATCACATGGCCAGATCCATCAAGTGACACTCCACTCAGTAACAAATTGTGTCCTAGTTCATTTGTTGCTATGAAAAATAACCCAGGCCAAAAGCAACTTAGGAGAGAAGAAGGTTTATTTGGGTTACAAATCTAGGTCATAGGCCCTTATTTTGGGGGAAGCCAAGGCAGGGACTTGTGGAGAGCCTTTGACGCCACTTCAAGGATATTGGCAAGAGTATTTACATTGGGCTAGGACAAAGAAGTAGGTTCAGATAAGAATTTGACATTGGATATAAACCTCACTTTTCTTGAACTTATATTAGGAAGTTCTGGACTGACAGCATGTTTCAGCTTTCTATTTAGAGGAGAAGGTAAACAATAGTGTCCTTATGGCTCAGCAGATAAACACACTTGCTGTGCAATCATGGGAACCTTAGTTCAGGTCCTGTCACTTACAATGAAAGCCTTGTGTCCCGGAAACATCTGGAACTCCAGATGCAAGTGCTCTAATGTCCTATTCTTTCCTCAACATATGTAGAAGTATCTGTATCTGTATAACAGACATATAAACCTACACATACTCTTACACAAACACATAAACTTACACATACACATAAATGTATCCATACACTTACACATACACAACACACACATACACTTACACATACTTATACACATATACTTACATATACTTACACATACACATGAACTTACACATACACATACACTTAACATACACTTACACATATACATACACATACACGTAAAATTACACATTCACATACATTTACACATATAATTACACATACACACACACTTACACATACACTTACACATACATATGCACTTATACATACACATAAATGTACACTCACATAAACTTAAAAATTTATACATATGCTTATGCATATAGTTACATATAGACATACAAAAAAAAAAAAAAAGAATTTGACATTGGCTTAGGACAAGGACCAAGATGAATACAGCCGAGGGATGTATTGTATTCCTTGTATCTTGGTCATCCTGATAAACCCCTAGACAGTGACCACAGGACTTTGTTTATGCCCTGTTTGTTCCTTGACTACTTTGTCTCTAAACTAGTACTCACCCTATTCTTTGCATGTACCTAGAATAGTATGAAAGCAGACTGGAAAAAAATAAACCCACTTCAGCACTGACTGAAGTCATGTTATAGTGTTGTCTAATTGTCTTTCTCTTTCTTTAATCCTCCCTCTCTCCCTAGAGACCCTGTTGACTGACTGAGCTGGGTTGGTCAGGGACTAAAGTATCTATCTAGTCACATGTGCACAGACCAGAGCAAAGAGACAGAAAAGAATTCATATATCTATCCATCCATCCATCCATCCATCCATCCATCCTCATTTGCTTACTGGTTCTCATCTAGCTTTCTCCTGTCTTATATAGGTACAAGCTTCTGCCTGGAGAATGATGCCACTCATAATAGGCTGGGTCTTTCTTCATTAATTAACAAGAGAATCCCCTACAAACTAACAAGAGAATCTCCTACAAACATGCCTACTGGCCAATTTGACCTAGACAGTTCCTAAATTGAAGGCTTAATCCAGGTGATTCTATGTTGTGTTAACAGTTTAAACTAACCAGTACACTGTGAAATCATGATTTCTCAAAGATGGCTGCCTGTCTCTACCCCGTCACTAGTTTAAAAAAAAAAAAAAAGAAGAAATGACAATTGTGTTGGAAAAAGGAATCAAAATGAGCTGTATTGTTATCTGAAGACAGAATGAATGATAACTGCCCCCATAGAACCCTATATTTGAATACTTGGTCCCCATTTGGATTGCTTGGGGTGGATTATGAGGTGTGACTTTGTTAAAGGAGATGTGTCACTGAGGGTAGTCTTTGAGGTTTCAAAACCCTATGCATGCCATTCCCAGTTAGCTTTTAGCTAGCTACCTACCTACCTAGCTTGCTCTATCATCTATTATTTATCTATTTTATCTATCTATCCATCTATCTATCTCCTTCTCTTGATCCCTCACTCCCTCCCCAGTCCTCTGTCTCATGCTTAGAGACCAAGAAGTAAGCTCTAAGGTACTGCTTGTGGTGGCTATTCCTGCTTGTCAACTTGACTATATCTGTAATGAACTACAATCCATAAATGGAGAGCACACCCGTGATCCAGATCTTGAGGCTGCTTCCAATCTCAAGACACAGGCTTTTGAGCCGGAGCTTGACATAAGATGACACATGCTTTTGATCCAGATCTTGAGGCACAGTGGGCATGAAAGGCTTAGGCCTTTAATCCTAGGAGACAGAGGCAAGCAGATCTCTGAGTTCAAAGACCTTGGGACAAAGCAAGTTCCAAATCCAGGCATGGTGGTACACACCTTTAATCTAGGCCATATTTTCTGTTGGAGGCCTACATAAGGACATTGGGAAAAGGAAGGGTTCATTTTTCTTTGCCTGCTTGCACTTACTTGCCAGCACATCTGTTGGAACCTTCCTCAGGAGTCCAGCTTATACAGAAGACCAGCTGAAACACCCAGCCTCATGGGACTGAGCAACTCACAGCTGCTCATTGTTGGGTTAGTTAGACTGCAGACTATAAATCATTCCAATAAATTCGCTTAAATATATAGAGACATTCCACAAGCTCTGTGGCTTTTGAGAACCCTGACTAGTCCATTTCTCCAGCATCATGCTGGCCTGTACTGCCAAGCTCCCTGCCATGATCATGGACTCGCCTTCTGAACTGTAAGCCCCAAGTTAAATGAATTCTTTTATAATTTGCATTGATTGTGGTGTTTGTCACAGCAATAGAAAACTGACTAAGAAGATTTCTGTAATATTTGTTGCAATATTGATTAATAATAGTGATAGGAAAGAATGAAAACATTTCCTCTACCACCAGGAAGGAGATAAGGGTACCCGCCCTTTATCTCTGTTCTCAATGCAAGTTGGAGCTGCAATAAAAAGATCAACATAAGAAAACGCATATAGAGGCTGGAGAGATGGCTCAGTGGTGAAGAGCACCAGTGCCATCTCCAATATATTTTTGTCAGCTAGATGTGGCTACCGCTGAAAGCACCAAAGTAATGAAGACTCATTTCCTCATAATTCTGTGTACAAGTTTTATTTTTCATAGTAATTGTTACTAGTGGATTTTAGTGAATTTCTTGTATTTACATTTTATATACACATTTATACTTGGTAGGTAAAGAAACTGTACAATAAAAAAAATAAAGAAATACAGAATGTAGGACCACCTTAGCAAACCAATACATGAAAATAAGATGAAATCTAAGTCAAGTAGTATAAATCCAATGAGATTACTCCCAGAGGTTATGTGCCTTTTATGAGGGACACCAATATCAAGGGATAGTCCTCATGCTAGAACCTATTAAGACTCTAGAAACTCCCTTACTATTTTACTATATTACCAGTTTCACTGAGCCAGCCCCTATGACAGGAGTTAATCCTACAGGGTTCCTGAGGCTAGAATGATCAACCCATAGGGCAAAAATATATGCACTTCCTCTGGTCCCATACTCCTAAGGCAGTTTATTATCCAATAAGAAAGAATCTCTGGCTTGTTAGTCTAAAGACTATATATGTATGTCCACTACTAACAGAAATGTATGCTTCTATGTAGTTTCAAACCAAACTGCAACATCAAAACAGTATAAATCTAATCAATAACTAAATAGTATTTTATACAGATATTAACCATAATACTCAAATGATTTAGGTTAGGTTAAAAAATTAAGAATAATACATTTAATGTCAGTTTACCAATGATTAATCATTTATCTGAGACGCCATTAGACCGAGAAAGAAGGTAAAATTACTTTAACTATTATTCCCATCAATTAGAAAACAATATGCATAGAGTTTCACAAGTCTTAGACTTTGCTATATAAAGTTTTAAATTTCAAACTGAAATTAATAAAATTTGTTTCTATAGATAGAACATGGATTTTAACTAAAAAATTCAAGTCTTGTAAGTAGTGTGTTATCTCGAACTCTTAGAATTCATTGCTTTTTTATTCTTATTCTCAAGTCAAGTCTTCAGTCCACTAAAGTGCAAGGAGATCTTCCATTCTGTCAGTTACTTAGCTTTTTAATGTTAAGTTACTACATAACAATTTGCAGACAAGAAACAAAAAGGCGAAAATTCTTTTATGATAGAAATTACTTAGAAAAAGATTTCTCTTCAAAAACAAAGGGACACAACACTGTGGGAAACACCATAAGCAAAACAAGAAATAATGTCCATCAGTACTCCAGTTCTAGAGGATGAGGGTGTCCCAAGCCTATGAGTAAGGTCCATCAGTACTCCAGTTCTAGAGGATGAGGGTGTCCCAAGCCTATGAGTAAGGTAAGCAAGAGCCTCAGTGACTGAGGCAACTTACAACTCAAGGTGCTTACTACTGGTCTAGAATAGCTTCAAAAGCTCAGAACTGGAGATAATACATGTATTCTATCTTTTTTGGAGACTAAAGTAGGATTTAACAATCCTACTCTGACTCCAGAAGTGCATTTGTACTTAATTGTTAAAAAAGAAACGACATAAAAAATTGAAGTTTCTGTGAAGCTATTTAAAAAAAATTATTGCATTAAAGTATTCACTCCAAATTATGGAGTATGTAATAGCCAACTAAGCCTTTTCCTCAGAAAAATGGCTCTCCCCAAGTACTGTCTTATTAATACTGTCAATAAATTACGTATTTCATTTACTTCAGCCATGGAACGTAAACCCAGCAGTTTTCCAACTCTTGATTCTTCTTTCTGACATTGTCTTCTACATAGGAAAGAGGAAACTTTCCCCCAAAACTACTTTTTGCATTTCAGTTTGTCACTAACTCAAAGGTTAGCTCTTCAGAGCAGGGCTGCTGTTCTTATCCCCTTCTTTAATGTCCTTTGTTACAGATGCAAAGACCTGCAAATAGCATGAAACACAGAGATGTAAATAACCATGGGCATAAACACAGAAAGCTTTTCTGAAATATTAGCATTCTCAAGCCCTCATTCCACATTTTTAAAGGTCTCTGGACAGGGTTTCACATGGCCCACACTGGCACTGAACCTGTTGCTTAGCAGAGGATGACTCAACGGCTGATCTTGCTGCCACCTCTTGAGATTACAGGCACATGCCTCCATCCCAGGCTCCAGATCACCTGGGTTTTTGTTTATTTTACTTTGGTTTTTCTTATTTTTGTTTTTACATTTTATTGGCACATTGGTTGTATATATGAGTCTGTATGCCTTGGTCAGCAGACAGCTTGTATGAGTTGGTTGTCTTCTTCCATGTGGGTCCTGGGGATTGAACTCAGGCAGCTTGGCTTGGCAGCAGGGACCAGTGCTTGTTGAGCCATCTCTACCCCCCTCCTTTTCCCCCCTTTTTTAAAAAACCCAGTTTTATGAAATATAATTAGTTTCCAGTTTTCATCAATTGCAAATTACTCTGATATTACTGGACCAATATTCTTATATTTAACTTCCAAAGGCTATTAAACTATGAAGTTAAGGACAGTTTGTGACATCTATGGACTAAGTGACAATGTTTATTTTCTTTTTTTTTTTTTTTTTTTTGGTTTTTCGAGACAGGGTTTCTCTGTATAGCCCTGGCTGTCCTGGAACTCACTCTGTAGACCAGGCGGACCTCAAACTCAGAAATCCACCTGCCTCTGCCTCCCAAGCGCTGGGATTAAAGGCGTGCGCCACCACTGCCCGGCCAATGTTTATTTTCTATCATTTAATTTAACCAGTGTACATGCTTCTCCTAACAAGACTAAACATCTGAAGATCAAGGATCTCTGTGTGTGGTAGCAGATACTGTATTCCCAGAACAGGATCAAGAGTTTAAATAAAACTGACCCAAATAGGTATGGTCTTATTGGTGTATGTGTGTCACTAGGGGTGTGCTCTGGGGATTCAAAACTCAAGCCAGACTGACTATCTCTCTTCCTGCTGCCTACAGACCCAGAGATAGAATTCTCAGCCACCATGTCTGACCAAATGCTACCATGCTTCCCACCATGAGGACCATGGACTAAACTAAGCAATGCCCAATTAAAATGCTGTGGTCATGGTGTCTCTTCACAGAATAGTACACTAAGATAAAGGTCATCCTTACAGCTATACAATAAGATCAAGTCAAGCCTCCATTAAATGAGACCCTGACTCAAAATAACAAAAAGTCAGGATCATACATTAGGTTCTTTCTGTTGTAAGCTTTTAGCACACAGCAGCTAGGGCTTTTTGGTGTTGGCCTCTTGTTTCTAACGTTTGTTTGTATGTTTGTTTGGGTATATGTGAGTGCGTGTGCACGGTGCATATGTGAGGTGCTCTCCTTCCATCGAGTGGGACCCATGGTATAAACTCATACTTCTTGTCATCTTGGCAGCAGGACCTTTCCCTTTGAACCATCTTGCCAGTCTCACAGTAGGTGTTTAATACAATGTGTGCCTGTTTGAAATATCAAACTAACCCATGACTGCTCTGGTGAAGGCATGACTACTGTAGGTAGCAATTCCCTGAAACACTGCAGGGCTTTGTAAAGTAAAGCTGGAAGTTTAGGTACATAGAAGAGAGAAATCCATTTTAACTCATCCCATCTCAAAGCCAGATTTATTTTTAGTTTAAGCACTAACATTTGTGAGACAGATAACTGCTTTACAAAAAGCCCACAGATAATTTTAACTATTAAAAGTTAAAAATTAAATGAAGTCACTCTACCTGTGTCCATTTCTTGGTGCTATTCTGCATCTGAATGGCTGCAATGCAGCTGAAAAGCTTTTCTGATGTTATATCTTCTGGCAATTTGGTAAGAAATTGTGCTATATGAATAAAGTCCATCTGTAGGAGTATATCTTCATAGAGCCGGAGGATCCCCAATCCAGTCCTAAATAAAAATTCCTCCCCATCTCTACAGAACACATCCCAGACACGACAAGCCAGGTCAAGTGGCAGTGATTTGCTGTACAGTGTGAAGATCCTAGAGTGAAGGAGGGCAGAGTTACTGAGCAGGGACTCACTCATTCACTCACGACGCATCACTAGGGAGAGGTGAGGACACAGGGATGCAAGAACAAACACAGTACGTGGTTTTCTCAAAACGTGAATAGTGATAAATTAAGCAGTAAGTAATGACATTAAGTAAATTTACAACCCTACATGGAGATAGTCTGGAATAAACCAGGGTTTAAAATAACATAATGGTTAGAACCATGGGGTTCTGAAACCAGAATGCTTGAGTTTGAATTTATAATTTCCTAATGTGAGATTGAGCATAATATTTAGTCTTGCTGAAGGGAGAAGAAAGGAAAAGGCCCAAATGACTAGGAAGATATATTTGATCAAGGTCATTATTTGCTTATTCATTTTTTTTCCATCAAAACACATAGCCAGTCTGGGTTCAGAGGTAGAGCACCTGCCTACCATACAGGATACCTGGGTATTACTCTCAGCATAAACTGGATAAAATGCATATGGTAGCACACACCTGAGACTCTAGCGCTTGGGAGGTAGACTGTGAAGATCAGAATTGTACGGTCATCCTCAGCTGCATACAAAGTTTAAGGCCAGGCTGAACTAGAAGCCCTGACTCAAATTTTAACAAATTTCCACAACTACTCCTAAAAAGATTGTTTTTAAATGTCAAGTGTCTGCCTGGATGGATGTCTGTGCATGCAGTACCTGAGGAAGCCAGAAGAGGGCATCCCATTCCCTTGGACTGGAGTTACAGACAGTTGTGAGCCACTTTGAGGGGGGGGGCTGGAACTTGAACCCAGCTTCAGCCAGTGCCGTTAACCACTGAGCTATCTCTCCAGCCCCAAATTCTCCACTTCTTATCAAAATTCACCAATGATACTAAAATCAACTGGCTGTTGCTTACCACACAAATCCTCAGAATTAGCACAGAACGTATTGGAAATAAGAAAACATACATTAGCATCTAAATAGGGAATCCTTCCTCATTTAGAACTTTTGATAAAGCTTTGAAAACATCTCCTATTAAAGAACTACTACCATACAAAATAGCTTTGCTGTGCTATGAATACATTGCAACTACTTTTTTCTAAGATATTAGTATATCCTAGGCATTAAATAAGATAATCCATTACTACAATTCACTACATTTCAAGATATTACTAGACTCTTTATTTTAAAAAAGAGTATGTATTTATTTTGCGTTCGTGCCTGCATGGGTGTGTGCATGAACGTGAGCGTGTACGTGCTGGCATATATACGTCATAATGAATATGGATGTCAGAGAACTACTACTGGGAGTTGCCACTTGCCTTGCACCTTGTGGAAGCAGGGTCTCTCTTGCTCTTAATGCTTTGTTCATTATTCCAGACCCGCTTCCCAGTGATTCTCCTGTCTCTGCCTCCCATACGGCCATTGGAAGGCTGAGGTACGTGCCACTGCATCTGGAGTTTTACAAAGGTTTGGGGATCAAACTCAGGTTGTCAGGTTTGTGTAGCAAGTGCTTTCCCACACTGACCCTCTTCCTAGTTCCCTATTCTCTCTCATTTTAAAAAAGACTGTGTGTGTGTGTGACATGCCTACAGGGCAGAAGGTATTAGATCCTCTGGAGCTGGAGTTACAGGCCATGATGAAGGTGTTCAAGCTAGGTACTGGGAAGTGAACTCAGATTCTTGGCAAGAGTAGCTTGCACTTTTGTTGTGGGTAGCCCTGGGGCTGTTGGTATTCTGCTAATTCTGCCCTTCTGGGAGAGGCTTCAGACAAGGAGTGAGTTACACCTGTGACTTCTTGTGAACCAATCCCCTAATGAATAAAGGAGCCAATCACTGGGCAAGTAGAGAGAGACTTCTGGGATGGAGAGGAGGAAAAGAGAGAAGTGCCTTTTGGAACGGGGACAGCATGTAGTAGGTAAGATGTAGCTAATAGAGTCTCCTGGTATCATGGTGGATCTGCAAGGACTCGCCACCCAAGGAATCAGACTTTGATAAGGTTTACAAGATTAGGTTTTAGTTGATGTACCCAGAAATTGAGTTATCATCGTTTCTGAACTAAGTTTGTGTTGTGTTTTCCTTCACGTGGCTGCTCATCTGGGTTCCAGAGAGAAAGGTACAGTAGCAATGTGTGGGTTTGCCTGATGGGGGAAGCCATGGGGGTATTGAAGCATGGGGCTGGCGTGGTAGTGACCTGCCAGTGGGAACCTAGTGAGCTGGGTGGAGAGATTGTGGAGCTCTGACTTAGAGCTACACGAGATGAAAGCAGGTTGGCCATTGCCCGCCAGTGCATGGCTGGCCAGCCCACCAGGCATGGGAGATCCAGGGAACAGTGTGAGAACATGTGCCATATACATTCCTTCTTTTTTAATAATTCCCACAACACACTTTTAATAGCTAAGCAATGTCTACAGGTTCTTCTTCTTCTTCTTTTTTTTTTTTTTTGTTTTGTTTTTTGAGACAGGGTTTCTCTGTGTAGCCCTGGCTGTCCTGGAACTCACTCTGTAGACCAGGCTGACCTCGAACTCAGAAATCCACCTGCCTCTGCCTCCCAAGTGCTGGGATTAAAGGCGTGCGCCACCAACGCCCGGCACAGGTTCTTCTTTATTCCATTTTATAATAATAATAATAAAATAAAATAAAAAAGAAACTGATTTCAAGTCAGTCTACGTTTTTTTGTCTGTTTCATTTTTCTTTTTTTCTTTTTTTGTGACTTGATCAGCTTTCTTTCTTTTCTTCTTTTTTTTTTTTTTTTTGGATATTTACTTTATTTACATTTTAAATGTTTTGTCTGTTTCATTTTTCAAGGCAGGATTTCTCCTTCTGGCTCTGGAACTCACTTTGCAAACCTGGCTGGCCTTGAACTCAGAGATCCTCCTGTTTCTGCCTCCTAAGTGCTGGGATCAAAGGCATGCACCACCAAGCCTGGCTTCAGTCTATGTTTTTAAATACAAAATTACAAAATGTTGGACTTTTTCATTTTTAAGGAAAAGTGCCTTTTATATATATAAAATCTCACCTATAAGATTTACTATATTTCCTTTAAAAATTGAGAAAGTTATTCTTTATTTCCTTTTTACTTTATTTAATGTATCTAGTGACTTACCAATCTATCAAATATATATCTGGTGTAAGATTATATGACTTGAAATGAAGAAATAGTTTGGATAGGTTTTCCTCAAAGAATACTTCAAATGTTGCAAAATACTTCAACATCTATACATAGGAAAAAATGAATAGAATTACAAAATAATCTACTGCAGAAAGAGAAATTGTTAATATTAATAGAAAACTTTATCAGCAACTCTTTTGAGTTGCTTCAAGTTTTCCAAAATTTTTATTCAATGAAAATGTTGTCTATTTGACTAGACTACCTCAGTCTCTTCATGTTTTTTATTCTAAGCAGGCTTTCGGAATACAGAAACATATGAGGAAAACATGTCTATCTCAAAGTTCATACCATGCTGTGATCCACACGGAAGAAGGCCAGTTGGCATGGCTTGTTTAGGAGATTTGCAAAAGCAATGAAGGCGTCTGCTTCCTCCAGATTGAGGATGAGCACAGCTGCAATGAAGGACATGCCTTGAACCTTCAAAGGGAAGGAAAAGAAAAAGGGTTTAAATCAGTCTATGCTTTAGTTACCCTCCTCAAAATTTACAACTGATATTAAGAAGAATTTACCAATTTTGTTTTTCTTCCCAGTAAAAGCAACTACTATGAACTTGTAATGGCTATGAATTTCCGTAATTTTATATTTGTTCATGTGATAGGGTTTAATAAATCAGAAAAAAATTAAATCAGCTTCTATTTGATCTAAGAGTCTATCTCAGTGTACCAACTAGCTTTCCTGTCTTTTCAGTCTGAGTCTTTCAAGATTACATCTCAATGTGAGTACGTGGTGGTTTCCACCTGTAACATCAGTGGGTGCAGAGCAAAGGAGGCCTGTAAGATAGAAGACTAAAATTCAAAACAGACGTTGCTGGGCTTAAAAGAGCCTGAATTTGTGGGGAATCACAAGAAAGAAATGAGAGGGGGAATTCAAAATGAAAAGAACCTTGAACAAAACTTAGGTGGGAACAGAAGAACCCAGGCAGCACACAGCACACATAAGAGGGTGACAGCAGTTTCATTCTAAGCAGGGGGCCAGAGAGGGAAAGCTTCCTCTTCAGGTAAACTGATAAGCTCCAGGACAAGAGCTACAGATACTTGATCTGTGTCTGTAAAGAGCTGTCCAGATGAGCAAAGATAAGATGTTATATGTAAAAATCAGACTGAAACAAATACTTACATAACCAACATCAGGTCTGTAACATGTGTATGCCCCTAAGATACTATGCAAAACATCGTGATATGGGCCACCCTTAGGGGAAAAAAAAAGAATAAAATTTGAAACTAGAAGTATCTTTATGTTAATGCTCATAAATTATTAAAAACTATAAAACTGTAGCACTGCCTAAATGACCAGTTTTAGCACATTTAATCATTATAAAAATATTCTAAATGTATTCTATCAAGATGTTTTCGGAAGCAATGAAAGTTTGATATGGAATAATCAGTCAAATATATTTACTCACTTGAATACAACTTATATAATTTGCAATTTTATAAAATTATAATTTTAAATACTTCTAGGATATAATAAATATGATAAATATAGAAAATTTTCTATTTAACTCTTTTGCTATTTTACCTATCTACACATGGGGATTGAAACTAGGGCCTTCAGCCAGGTAGTGGTGGCACATGCCTTTAATCCGAGCACTTGGGAGGCAGAGGCAGGTGGATTTCTGAGTTCGAGGCCAGCCTGGTCTACAGAGTGAGTTCCAGGACAGCCAGGGCTACACAGAGAAACCCTGTCTCCAAAAACAAAAACAAAAACAAAAACAAAACAAAAACCAGAAACTAGGGCCTTGCACATGTCATTATACTAAGCCCATTTTACTTCATATAATTTCAGAAAAGTAAAATAAAATAAAGTAGGTCAGGTGTGGTGCACATGGCTTTAGTCTCAGCAAAGCAGATGTATCATGGAGTTTGAGATCAACACGATCTACACCATGATTTCCCAGATAGCTGAGGCTATACACTAAGACCCTATCTTTAACAAAAAAGCCAATTAGCTATCCTGAGTTAATTTTAATATCAATAGTAATTTTAAAACTGTATGTGTATGGGTGTTCTGCCTGAGTGTGTATCTGTACAGTGTGTGTGCGTGGTGTTGGTGGAGGCCAGAAGAGGGTGTGTCAGATGCCCTGGAACTACAGTTAGTGGGTGGCTGAGATCTGCCACACAGGTGCCAGAGACTGAACCCCAGTCCTCTAGAAGAGCAACCAATTGCTCTGAAGAGCCGAGGCAGCCCTCCAGCTCCAGTGTTTGTTTTTTTCATCTATTTACATATTGAGCACGTGCATAGGTGCACGCATGCTACAGCGTGCACGAGAAGGAGGACAATGTCCAGGACTGGTTCTCTCCGGCCACGACTTGGGCTCCTCAGCATCAACCTTAGCTGTCAGACTTTGGCAGCAAGCACCTTTCCCTGCTGAACTACCTCACTGGTCCCATTAGCAAAAATTTCTATCAACCACATAGCCTTTATTATAGGAAAACTATTTATTAGCATCTTAATATTAAAAATTAAAGATAGCCAGCTACTCCTATAAAAATAATTTTTTTATAAAAATAAAGTATTCCTAGTTCAGTGGTAATTCTAAACAATTCGGAACTAATGTATTTATATTTTAACAGTTTGTAAGGCAAATCCATTAATAATTCAAATATAGAAATTCACTATAATAAAAATGTAAGTGCCTACTACATGACAAGTATATGCTGACATATGTGCTATAACAATGTATTTTATTCCACAGAAAACAAATTTCTTAATTTTTAGTTTTGTATTTTTATAAAAAGGTTCAATTATTTTTAATTTTTAAATAAATTATAAATAATAAATAAATAAATAAAATAATAATAAATTTTTATTTATTTTATGTATTTGAGTGTTTTATCTGCATGTATGTGCCTGGTGCCCATGGAAATCAAAAGAGGGAGTCAGATCCCCTGGCACTGGAGTCAGGGGTGGTTGTAATGCTCTTAACCACTGAGCCATTTCTCCAGTCCTGCTTTTAAAAAGAAGTTTCTTTTGTTTTTTAAGGCAGAGTGTCACTATTTAGCTGTGAGCTCTAGACACTATGTCGATGAGGCTGGCCTCTAACTCAGAGATCCACTTGCCTCTACCTTCTGAGTGCTGGGATTAAAGCCATACACCACAATGCCTGGCCTCTTCTCAATTTTTTTTTTAATTAATTTTTATTTTGTATACTTTATTTACATTTCAAATGTTTCCCCCTTTCCAGGTCTCCACTTTGGAAACCCCCTATCCTCTCCCCTCTCCCCCCTCTTCTCAAATTTTTAAAATATTTTTTCTTTTAAAAAATAATACCTGGGGGCTGGAGAGATGGCTCAGTGATTAAGAGCACAGGCTCTTCCAGAGGACCCAGGTTCAATTCCAAGCACCTACCTGGTGCTAGCTCACAAGTGTCTATAATACCAGTTCCAGGGGATCCAACGCCCTCACACAGACATACATACAGGCAAAACACCAATGCACATAAAATAAAAATAAATAAATATTATAAAAATATTAATACCTGGCTGGGTATGGTAACTCACTTCTTTAATCCCAGCACTTGGAAGGCAGAGGCAGATGGATCTCTGTGATTTCTACAGCAGCCTGATCTATTAGGAAATTCCAAGCCAGCCAGGGTTAAATAGTGAGACTCTGTCTCAAAAAAATAAAATAAAATAAAATAAAAAATAGTGCCTATGGATTTGTAGAATTGTACCACTGAGCATTGAAAGAATAAACAGTAGTTAAAAACTGATTAGAAAACCTCACCTTCTGAAAGATGTAGAGAGACGGAAATGTACGGGATATGTCCAACTTAATTAATTCCAGACTAGCCTCTCGGTCAGCAACAGATAGACCTGCATTACCAAACAGATAAAATTTAAACAGGTTGATCTCACTGCTTCCATGTTAAAGTAGAAAAGCTGAGTAATCAAGAATGCTCAGGGAACACTGAATAGCCTTCCTAGAATTTAGAATTTAGCTTCTTCACATAGCCTAGATTAGCCTCAAACTTCAGTTCCCTATGTAGCTTTGGACTCCTGTTCTTCTTGCCTCTGCCCTCCTGTACTACAGCCTGGGCCAGCATACCTAAGTTTTGTGGTGCTGGGGATTGACCTTGGGGCCTTGTGCATGCTGGGCAGGCCCTCTACAGAACTACAGCCTTAGTCTTCTTTCTCCTCTCTTGAGACAAAGTCTCACTCTGTAACCCAGGCTAACCAGAAACTCATATCAATCCTCTTGCCTCAGCCTTATGAGTTCTGGGATTATAGACAAGCAATCACGGACAACAAAACAGTGTCTCTCTCTCTCTCTCTCTCTCCTCTCTCCTTCCCATTATATTCATTCTCTCTCTCTCTCTCTCTCTCTCTCTCTCTCTCTCTCTCTCCCTCCCTCCCTCCCTCCCTCCCTCTCTCCCTTCTTCCCCTGCTCTCTCCCTCCCCCCTCTCTTCCTCTGTGTGTGTGTGTGTGTGTGTGTGTGTGTGTGTGTGTGTGTGTGTGTGTGTGAATGCACAAGGCAACAGTTTCATATGCAGTCTAGGCTGGCCTTGAATTTACTTGTAACCAAGGCTAGCACTGAACTCTGTTTGATTTGGCTTCCACCCCCCTGATTACTGAAATCATAGGCATATGCTCCCATACCAAGCTTTAAATTTAGTCTCTTTTATTGAGGGAACATAAATGCATTCATCGGAAAAATATATGGTGAAAGAATTCTGTTCTCGTTCTTATTGAATATAAAGACAGACTAATACTCCCATGGTAGTAACTAGGAAAAAAACCTCAGTTAGAAATGTCAGGACTGGTTTTGTAGTTAAGACCATATGAATGAGTTAAGCCCCTGGCACCCACATAACACGTTCAGCATGGCCCATGCAGGCCTCTGACTTTAGCACTGAGGGGCTCAGAAAGAAGGGTTGCTGGGGCTTGCTGTTGTTCAGCAGAGCAGGACAAAACATGAGAACTCCAAACTGAGGAAGAAGCAGACCACGCCTCAAAGGAGTGAGGTGGAGTGAGAGGGAGGAGAGCACAGGATGCTGCTTTTCTCTGGCCTCTGCATGAGCACAAAGGTACACAAGTGCACACATTTGCATAATACATGTACATACCCCTCATAATATACAAGTATACACATGTGGGTATATAGTACATACATCATTCCCTCGTGTGCATGCATACACGTGTGCATACACCACAGTCACGATTCACACACAAAACAACCAATATATAATACAAAAAATAAATCACATAATTACATACACACACATGTGTGTACACACACGTATGTTTTGAGGCAGGGTTTGACTACGCAGCTCTGGATGCTCTGGCACTCACTATGTAGGCCATACTATCCTGAAATTCAGAGCTCCGTCTGCCTGTTGAGTGCTGGGATGAAAGGTGTGTAGCACCATGCCCAGCTGGGCAGGTCTTCTCATCTGGAAATTGGATGAAAAGCAATAGCTTTGCTCTAACCTAGCTAAATTACTGTCTGAATTGAGGTAATAAGCTCCGAACCCAACTGCTCAAAAGGAAAAGCATTAATATCATTTTATTTACACTGTCAGGGTTTTTTTTTAAAATTTAAAACGTACAAGAAATAGGAAAATGTGACTTACAATGAAAAAGACCTACAGATAACACAGTATTGGGTCAACAGACATTTCTGTCTATCACACATAAGTTAAATGAAGTATGATAAAGACGGGAGAAAAGAGCTGAGAAAGATGAATTTCAAAAGAACAAGGAGACATTTTTGAGTTATATGATGCAACAACTAAAATTTAAAACTCATTTGGACAGATTTAACAATACAGTTGACAGAACAGAGAAAATTAATAAATTTGATTATAGATAAATACAAATCATCCAAATTGAAACAGAGAAAAGCTTTTTTTAAAGGAATGAACAAGGTGTGTGGACCACTATTAAGTAAATGGCCCACTGTAATTACAATAAGGCATAAGAAGGGGGCGAGAGAGATGAGACTGGAGCAAGGTTGAGAAGATACCCGGGCTGGAGAACGGCCCAGTGGTTACGAGCATGTACTGCTCTAACGCAGGACCCAAGTCTGAGTCCCAGAACCCACACCATGGCTCACACTGCCTGGGACTCTAGTTCCAAGGGATCCAACACCCTTTTCTGGCCTCCTAGGGTACCAGGCACAGACGTCCAGGCAGGCAAAACACTCATATACACACAAAGTAAAATAGAATAAAATAAAATAGTGTAAATAATAAGTTTTTTTAATATTACTTATTTTATGGATATATGCTGTCACTGTCTTCAGACACACCAGAAGAAGGCATCAGATCCCATTACAGATGGTTGTGAGCCACCATGTGGTTGCTGGGAATTGAACTCAGCACCTCTGGAAGAATAATCAGTGCTCATAACCACTGAGCCATCTCTCACCCCAATAATAAATATTTTAAGAAAATATCACAACCAAAACGTTATGTGACAACTGATAATTACAGTCAGGAAATGAGAAAACAGTAGTTTAAACAGAACACTGTGGACTGGACTAATTCTTTTTTCAATAGGTCGTCTAGGTGATCTAAGAGGGTTAGAAAACAGGTGGTGATTAGTTAAGGCAGCAGCTTTCACACTTGTGCTATATTTATTCAGTGTGTGTAAGTGTGGGCACATATGCGTCATAGAACCAAAGGACAACTTGAGGAAGTTGGTTCTCTCCTGCTCCCATATAGGACCTACTGACCACAGTCGCCCTCAAACTTAACAGTGCACACCTTTATCTCCTAGGCCATCTTACCATCCCTGGCATAATTATTACACTCAGTTGATTCATCCTAAAGTACAATTCTCATTTTTTACCCATAACAAAAAGTTTTGTTTGTGTTTGTATTTTTAGACAGGCTCTCATGTTGTTCAGGCTGGCCTCAAACTTGCTACACAGTTAAAAATGACTCTGCACCCCGATTCTCCTGCCTCCACCCTTCAGAGTATGGGGGTTACATGTGTGAGTTACACAACTACTCTCAGACACTTGCCATGTTAGTTCATTTAAGGTTTTTTCTGTTTTCTTTGTGACTCTGAGCAATTGTTCTAGCACTGAGAGTTGCATTTCTAGTCTTAATTTGTATAATTTTGGTACTTCATAAAACTTGTTTTAGTAGAAAACTGAGCCAGGCATGGAAATATAACCTGCAGTCCCTGCCCTCTGGAGGCAGAGGCGGAGGTAGCACGTTCACAGTGCAACACAAGTCTGAGCTGCATCGGATATGACTGCATCTCAAAATAAACAAATAACACAGAAGGAAAGCTGCAGAGCTGAGGTCTCGCCGGTGCACAATTGTATGCATTTCAGTTCCTTTGCACTTCCAGTCCTTCAGAAAATAGCTAAGACAGCCAACCGATTTTGAGATTTTTTTTTCATGGTCCTCAAAACCAAGTCCTGTCCTTGACCACTTAATAAGATTTCCCATTCCTAGAGTTCACTTTCATAAAATGGAGAAAAGAAATTTAAAAGGTGGTTGCTCTTACACAACCACTATGAGATAAGTTCTAATTATTTATTCAAAGATACATTTTAGAGTTTTACTTATAGGCAGGAGAAGACTTTTCTATTATTATTATTATTATTACTGTTTTGAGTTTTTCAAGACAGTAACGGCCTGGCTACCCTGGAACTCACTCTGAAGACCACCAGGATGACCTTGAACTCAAAAAGATCCTGGCTCAACCTCCCGAGTGCTGGGATTAAAGGTGTGTGCCACCGTGCCCAGTGAACTTGCTTTCTATACAGCAATAAATACAAAAAAAGAAAAAGAGGCTGGGAATATAGCTTAGTTGGTAGAGTGCTTGCTCAGACCTGGGTTCAATCCCTAGTACCACATAAATGGGAAATAATAGCTCACACCTGTAATCCCAGAACTTGGAGATAGAGGCAGGACATCAGTTCAATGTCATCCTGATCTACATAGTGAATTCAAGGCCAGCCTGAATTGAATGAGAACCTACTTAAGAAAACAAGCAGACAAAACAAAAAGTGATAGATTAGGAAAATGATTCCCCATTATCAAAGTACAAAAGATAATTAAATAAATTTGCTTAAATTTAATAATCTGATACAAGAAAAAAATTCTTCAAAATGATTAAGAAAACTAACTGGCCAGGCAGAAGTGAGGGTGGCAGTTATGGGTGAAATAAATGAACAAAGAGCAGGGCAAAGCACAAGCAGAACTGAGTTGTGTGCAGTTTACTGGGTGCCGAGGTCAGGAGGTGGAGAAGGACAAGTTTAGGAGTGAATAGCATCAGTCTTTATTGACAGCTTGGTCTGATAACACTGGATTCAGACCATTAGCTTCACTGCTGTGATTTGGATCCTGGGATTTGAGATAAACAGAGCAGACTTAGAGTCCAGCCTCCTGCTTCTAACTTCTAAGCCTGTTCCCATTCCACAACTCAGAATACTATCATGGACTAAAAAGGACTGTACTTACAGCAGCTCTCATAGCTCCTGGTACATGGTAGAAAATTCCCACCAGTACATTCAGTAACTGGATTTTGAAATTCTCATTTGGAAACCCCCATACCTTCCGTGTCATTATCAGAACTTGATTCACTGAAGCTTTTCCACCGTTCTTTTGCTCTTGAAAGAAATATTTCATAAAGTTCTAGGGAAAAAAAAAACAAAAATTCATAAATAATACAAAATAAATTCACATTTTAATTTTCACTCTTTTTTGTTTGTTTTGGGGAGCCCTTCCCCCGACATACACATGTAACAGAGTTTCTTTGCCGCCCTGGCTGTCCTGGAGCTCACTCTGTAGACCAGGCCTGCCTGTCTCTGCCTCCAGGCCCTGGGATTAAGGGCAGGCACTTCCACAACCTGGCTGTTGACTGTCGGTCTTTCCTTACATGGATCGGCTCTATCTGGTATTAGAAGGTATCAATTGTGGCAAGCTGAAGCAAACTAGTTTTATTGGAACTCTTCATTACATGACTAAAAGACAGCCAAAGACACAGGAGCAGGGTCATTCGGGGATATTCCAGGACATTCTGGAAGTTGGTCCAGAGCATAGGAAGGACGAGGGCTTCTACTCAACAGCCACACTGGCCAAAAGCAACCAAAGGTTAGGGAGTCAGACATAAACTGCATTCCAGCTCTGCCAATTATTGCCTCTGGGACCTCAAGAAACTCACTTTGCTACCCTGGAACTTGATCTTTTCATCTGTACATTGGAGAAAATAATACCCATTCATGGGTTACCACTGATTAAACAAGTCATGTTCTGTAAGTTCTGGTATCTTTTCATTCTCTTTCTTTTTCTTTTTTGTTCTGTTTTGTTTTGTTTTCTAAGACAGGATTTCTCTGTGTAGACCAGGCTGGCCTCTAACTCAGAGATCTGCCTGCCTCTGCCTCTCAAGTGCTGGGATTAAAGGTGTGCACCGCCATACCTGCCATCTTTTCTTCCTTTTCTTTTGAGACAGGTTCTCATTAGGTAACCTTGGCTGTCCTAGGACTTGCTTTGTAGATTAGCAGATCACAAATACACAGAGGTCTTCCTGCTTCTGCCTCCCATGTGCAGAGATTAAAGACATGCACTAAAAACTTTATTTTTATATGTAAAATACAAACTTAGAAAACAGCATAAAAAAAAAAGTTTCCTCCTCTAAGATGTAACTACTACAGTTAGCAGGGCTCTTACGAATTCTTCCAAACATAAAGATGTGCACATCTGATTTATATATCCTCAGTTTTAAAAACTCAGGGACCGGAGAGACAGGAGTGCTTTCCACTCTTCCAGAGGTCCCAAGTTCACTTCCCAGTACCCACATCAGGCCACTCACAATCACCTGCAACTACAGTCCCAGGGGATAGGAGCTCTGTGGTCTCCATGGGCACCTGCACTCACATACACATACCCACACACATAATTAAAAACAGTAACAAGAAATCTTTAAAAAAACAAAGTAACGATATACTGCATATATGGACCCATTTTACTTTGTTCCATTACAGATTATATATTAGTAGACACAATACTTGTTTTATTTTTTCCTTAGGACTGAACCTAAGGCCAGGACTCTACCACTGAATCAAATCCCCAACCCCTTCTGTTTGTTTCTTTTCAACACACTATCCAATGTATGGCAACTATACTATAACAAGTATTCTTATACAGTCAAGATTCTGGCTACACATATTTCAAACATTACAATTCTATTTCTCTTTCTACTTACTTATCTTTACTACAAATGGCTTGAAAATAACATTTTAAAGAAATAAAAGTATGTACAAATCCCTGAATGATTTGGTAGAGGAGGAACTGCAGTTTAAAAATGTATGTATATAATTGCTTCAGGTTGTCAATTATCAACTGCGTATACTTTTAAAATGTCAAGCTGTTTCCATGTCAGCTTCCCTCTTTACCCAACTTTTAAATTGCCTCGGAAGAAGAGAAGGCTCCAGCTGACAAATTCATCACATTAGGAACCACAAAACTGATCTAGTAAAAAAAATCAAAAGAGCAACTTTCCTTTTGAGAAATTTTAACAGACTTATAATTAATACCCTCCATGAGAAGGCCTTTGTCTCACTTAATTTCACATAGAACCTAAAAAAGGAAAAGTGGAAGCAGGGTCAAAGATGAGACAAGAATAGTGTCTTATACTTGAATGAAGAATATTCTGGTTTCAGGGTTTTAGTCTCAGATTTTGGGAAAATGATGAAATACAGACATTCAACAAAGAGCACTTTCACAAGAAATACTCATATTCTAGATAACCAAAACAATTTTTTGGTATAGCTAATAATCTTATCTCCATTTTACAAATAAAAAAAAAGCTGCACGTATGATAGTAAGCAGTTTGCCCAAGGTCATAATCTAATACAGGGTAGAACCAGATGTGAACCTATCTGACTAACTTTACAACCTGTACTCTTAGCTAATATTTTTTGTTGTTATAAATTTTATGATTAAAATAAACTCAAATAAGGGGTCAATTACTAGAATGTAAACTAAGTTATAAAAAAAGTAAGCTTACTGTATGTAAGATTGGGCTTTCTTTCCACAAGAAAGGAAGAGAATTAGTTTCCTATTTCATTTTTCAACACATAAGTGTTTACTACAGAGACCCTAAAACTACACTCAAGTGAATGACTTGTCATTCTGCAAATCTTGACACATCGGCACTGCCCTAAAACCTTACCACTATCAAGTCAACATTCTAAGTGACCAAGCGAGCTACCACCCCTTTCTAAAGCCAGCCTTATCAGCAACAATTAAGAAATTTTTAAAATAAAACAAAATTTCAAATAACCACCAGTCAGTGCTTTTTAAATCTACAAGAAAACCATTTTCTTTTAATTTGTCCCACTGAAATCATTAGAAACCTATGTCTTATTTAAAGATATTAAATCATATAAAGTCTAATATACTCTAAGGTGAATATTAAAATGTAAAATTATACCTTAAACTCTTTTTGGGAGCGGTACGGTGGCTTAAACTCAGGACTTTGCATATGCCAAGCAAGTGCCCTATCACTAACTAAACAACATACACCAGCCCTTTCTTTTTTTCTTTTTTTCAGTACAGTAGGAAATGAACCTACAGCCTCGGTAGCTAAGTTCTCCCCCATGGAGCCTAGACTGCTTAGGGTTTTTGTGTTTGCTATTGTTTTGGTTTTTTGATGTTACTGTTGTTTTCAGACAGGTTCTCACTTTGTAGTCCAGACTGACCTGGAACACATAAAGATCTGCCTGCCTCTGCTTCCTGAATGCTGGGATTAAGGGCATACACCATGTGCCCGGCTTCTACTGTATTTATCTTGGAACTGGATCTAAGTTTCCCAGGCTGGCCTCAAATTCACTCTGTAACCTCTACAGGTCTTCAATTTGTAATCCTTCTGCCTCAACCTCCATAACTTGAATTATAGGCCTATGCCACTATGCTAAGGCCATTAAACTCTATTTCTTGAAGTTTTTGAAAATTATTCAATTATTTGGATGGAACAGGATGTGTGTGAAGGTCAGAGGAAAACTGTGTAGCCCCTTCCTAGCACAGAACTTACTATATAGACCCAGTTCACTTCAAGCTCAGAGATCCTCCAGCCTCTGCCTCTGGTGAAAAATCACCTTTTAAAAATCACAAATAACTGTAATGTCTACAGTTGATATCACTTTAGTGATTAAAAATAGACATGTGGGTTTTTATATTTTTATCCAATTTCACATTAATGATGATTATGGCAATGAAGATCTTTGTAAAAACACTTTTGAACCCACTCCTATGCAGATTCTTTTAGTAGATTCCTTCTAGTAGATACTTAGAATTTAAATAAACAGATTAATGATTTCTTTTTAAATTAAAATGTATTTATTGTTATGGGGCAGCCTAAGTCCTGGGCATGAGTGGCCTATGTGGGCTCCCTCCGCCTCCCGTGGGCTCCACGGTCAACCAAGGCCATCCAAGGCCATCGGGCTTCCAGTGCAAGTGCTCTGAATTGAAAAGCTACCTCGCGGGCCCTAAAAGGTTTTAGTTTTCAGATATTTTAGGAATATTTCTAAATTATTTTCAGTCATACTCTGTAACTATTTCATTTTACTTTAATGTCTTAGACTCAGAATAAAAACATGTGCTTTGATACTGCTCTAACATGTATGTTGATTTGGCCAGCACAGAGAAAATCATTACATGTATTATACTACAGCCAAACTGTACTGACAGGAAGATCAAGAATGGTCTGGGTGGCAAACATTTAAAGTTTATATTATTGCTTGTATTTTTCAGTAAATATTTGATGTGTAATTTAAAACTACACCAGTAACCGGGCTGGAGAAAGAGCAGTTAAGAGCACCGACTACTCTTCCAAAGGTTCTGAGTTCAATTCCCAGTAACCACATGGTGGCTCATAACCATCTATCTGTAATGGTATCGGATGCACTCTTCTGGGGTGTCTGAAAACACCTACCGTGTACTCATAGACATAAAATAAATCTTAAAAAAACAAAAACAGTAACAATATGTTCTTTACTCCCCTTTTTCTTCTTTCTTCCTTCCTTTCTTTCTTCAGAAGATGCTTTTTTTTTTTTTTTTTTTTTTTTTGATTTTTCGAGACAGGGTTTCTCTGTGTAGCCCTGGCTGTCCTGGAACTCACTCTGTAGACCAGGCTGACCTCGAACTTAGAAATCTGCCTGCCTCTGCCTCCCAAGTGCTGGGATTAAAGGCGTGTGCCACCACTGCCCGGCTTTTTGTTTTTGTTTTTGTTTTTTGTTTTTTGTTTTTTTGGCAGAAGATGCTTTATGTAGCCCAAACTGGTCTTTAACTCACTAAGTAGCTGAGGATAACCTTGAACTTGTGATCCTATTGTCTCCACCTCCTGGTTTATGTAGTGCTGGGGACCAAGCTCAGAGCCACACTTGTGCTAGGTAAATACTTTATAAACAATGTTACACCCCTAGCCAGACAACACATTCCTTCTACCATCAGAGATCACAGTTTCCTGTGGTGTTAGGCTAACTGTCTAACACGGACACTATCACTCAGACTGTTTGGTACCTATTTTGATAAAAAAAATTCTGAGACAATTTTATGTAGCCTTTCAACTATGTAGCACAGAACAACCTCGAACTCCTGATGTTCCTGTTTCTAAGTCTTGTGTACTGAGATTACAGCCGTAAGATTACAGGCTTGTGTCATGTCCACTTTTTTAAAAATTATTTTATTTATATTATCCTATTTAAACTTTGTCTTTAATTCATCGAAACTATTCCAGCATTTTACTACATAGCAAGGTCTTAAGAAACTTAAGAAAATAAGATAATTCCTTTAAAGTCTCTCTCTTTTTCTGAACATTATCATTATTCTCACTAGTATTACTGAGGGTCTTCTGACACAGATTCTACAGTCACTGCAGCCTAGTCTTGCCTACGATTCACTACGCAGCCCGCTGGACTCCAAGCTGCCTCAGGCTGCCGCAGCCTTCCAGGCCCTAGGATTACAGACTGAGCCATCATGTCTGGCTAAAATTTAAAAGTAAAGTTTACTTTTACTAAACTACATACACAACAAAACTGCTCAGTGAAACCCATTTACTTTGTTAACTTAAAAAAAAAGGAAAAAACCCAAACTCTAAAAGAATTGGTTTGGATAAACATTCAGCAGGAAAAAACAAAATCAAGTTCCTTTGTACACTGTTCATTGTTTAAACACAGAGGAGCTGCCCTCAGGCAGGAGAGCAGCATCTCCTCTGTGTGCTCACTGCTCACCACACAGACTCTCACTAGCTTTAAATTGTCTTCATTTGTAGTATTTGATACTGTTGATAGCTGTAAACTAAAGGAAAAAAAGCCCACAAATCATATA
Organism: Uromys caudimaculatus; assembly: GCA_028551405.1. Classification (NCBI taxonomy): domain Eukaryota; kingdom Metazoa; phylum Chordata; class Mammalia; order Rodentia; family Muridae; genus Uromys; species Uromys caudimaculatus. Next base: position 21,452,976 of record CM052703.1, read on the forward strand.
TATACACAGATGTATATATATGATATGTTCAAACCTCATTAACTATTACAAAGTCTGGGAGGGCGTGAGGCATGCTCTGAAAGTGAAAGATATGGCACTGTTTTTTAAATGGCAACTCTTCTAATATGATTAATAAACTCTGGAGATGATATTTGTATGTGGGAATAACTGAATATAGAATACAAACCAGGAGTGATATTTAGTTCATTTCCTACAGCTAGACTCCAAACTTTCCCACGAACACTAGGGGGCAATCCCTGCCACCACAATTCTCGAACTCTTCTTGTACTACGCCTAGAATTAAAGGAGGAGAAAAAGGACAAAGTTACTTTTTGTACCAAAAATACTAGTTGCGTGATGGCTTACCTATGGCCAAGTGATCAGATGGTTTTTAAGAATTTAAAGTGCTAAGTATGTAATGCATTCTTTCCTTTGAGTTCATGCCTATGGCCATGAAAGCCCTGGAAGATGGGCTAAGGGAAATTAAAGGGAGCAGCTGCTGACAGACGCTACTTATACTAAAGATATCATCAGAAAATCAGAACCATATGAACAGTTATGAAAAATAAAAAGACATAAATGTTCTGCCAATTCAGTACCAAAACTAAAATCACAAAGAACCTACTATGAGTAAGGCCTGGGTAAGGCCCTAGGCTTTAAAGAACAGCAGTTCACTGACAGAGTATAGGCTTTAGAATCAGACCTAGATTCAAATCTAGTTCAACCACCCAGTGTATAACCTTGAGCAAATCTCTTAGCTTCTCCAACCTCGAGGAAGATAAATGTGAGTATGAATATAAATGCCTCACGGAAGTTCTAAGACCCAAATATGAGTTACTTAATGTAGACAATGTAACATCACAGGTTCTTACATGCAGGGAATGTATTCTAAACTCTAAAGCCACAAATAGTACCAAGCTATTGATTTCCTTACACAAATATATATATATATATATATATATATATATATATATATATATATATATATATATATATATATATGTTAAAAATGAATTTGTAATTTGGACAGAAGAGATGAACAAAAGCTAAAAATAAAAACAGAATTAAAAGGATATACTGTAAGTGTTTTATGTAAATATCCTCTCTCACTCTCTCACTCACTCACTCACTCACTCACAAGAGGGCACTGCTAGCTTTTCTGCTTAGAGGAAGTACTTTGCAGCTTCTCTTTGGCAAAGCTGACTGCCAGCACCCCTGCTGCTGCACAGGGAAAGAAGAGTTACACAACAGAAGCCCCCAGCATGCAACAGCAGCTCTGGTAGCTGAAGTACCACCGAGTGAGTAAGGGCAGGTCGTGGGCACCGCATGGCAAGGTAGGACAAAGGGTGACTTATGGCCAGGACAAGGAGCAGCATGGACTACACTGGGCTTCTCAGAAGGTCACACAATTTAAAACATTTAATTTCCAGAAGATTTTATTTAATTTAATTAGCTAATTTTCCATTTTTAGACTATAGGCAACTGAAACTTCACACAGTTAGATTGGATAAAAGGGACACTGTGTCTGTCACATGGCTAATATTTAACAAATTGTCATTGTATGTCCCACATACATTATAGAAGGTATCCTTCAACCCTTTTCTCCAGAGGGAGTAAAGCATATGTAGAAATATTGTCAAAAAAGAAGAGACCAAAAGGGGGAGGGGAGGGCAAGAAGAATATTAGGACTTTTACAGGGGAAAGACCATATTTCACATAGTTTCTTAGTAAGAGAACAGCATTTAAGAATACTTTTTATTGTTTTTACGTTCTTTCTTTCTGTGTATCTATTTAGCTGTAGCTACTGTCTCTCTATGTAGTTCTGGCTGATCTGGAATTCACTGTATTATCTAGGCTGGTATTGAATTCCTCCTGTCTCAGCTTCCAGATTTCTGGGATTACAGGCATGCAACCATATTCAACTTTACAAACACTTTTAACATCTGATAAATGTACCTTATATTTCTTTATGTAATGAGTTCTTCAAATAATGAATGTTTTACAATTAAGTGTTATATTAGAATTAGAAAAAATGGTAATTTAGAAGAGTAAAGGTTTCCTGAGTCATTCCATGGGTTTCAGAGGGCAGGTAAGATGTTGACAGCACAGAGGATGGTCAGTAAGAAAAGTATGCATTAGAGACAGGAGCTCATGAGAGTGCAGAGAAAAACATGAGTTTGGGGCAATGGTTAATAGCATAATTTAGCTACAGCATAAGATACATGCTGAGAAGTGATAATACAGACTTGGAAAAGATGAACTATTTGGAGACACACTAGACTTCTGGAGAAATCTGCTTACTTACATTACTTCCCAATTGGGCAGTATTTCATTGATCCAAATTACCATTGCACTTGCAATGCTTTCTTCCTGCTTAAATCGTTCTTTCATTATTCTTTTTCTTTTATGTGCTTCTTTAATTTCTGTTTTGAACAAGTAAGAATTATTTCAATACAAATGAGCTAGACCAAAATCCCTTCCTTTTGTACCTTAAGTCTATAAGAAAGGATTCAAGAAGGATCTTCTGAGACTAAAGAGAAAGAAATAAAGGGGAAGAAAAAGAAGAAAAACAAAGCCTTGTCTAACTAATCATTTTAAAGTACTTTCTATCTTATAAAAGTAATGGTATAAAGGGCAAAAATACATTTTAAAAAATAGCCAGTAAATTGCTATATTGCTTCTTTCTTTCCAGTTTTTGTTTTTTGCTTTGTTTTTATCAAGACGAGGTTCTGCAAGACTGCCTATGCTAACTGGCTGTTCTACATACATCTTTTTCTCTCCTTCTTTTCTCTTTTATATCCTTTATTTTTTGAGACAGGGTCTCAAATAGCCCAGGCTGGCTTCAAACTTGTTACAAAGCTAGAATAACCCTGAACTCCTGATAGGCCTGCTTCCACCTCCCAGATGCTAGGATTAAGGGGTGTGCCACCACCCCTGGCTTATGGAATCCCGAGGCTCTAAGCCAGGACTTTGCCTACACTAGTCAGGGTCTCTTCTCGGATAACCTGGAATTCACTGTGTACACCAGGTTGTCCTCACGTGTACTTCACCCTCCTACAGCCCCCCCAAGGGCTGAGTGCAGTGAGCACCACCATGCCTGGCTGCTTACATCACACAGTTCTGTTCACTTCATCTACAAAATAAAATCTGTTGATGAAATAATTACATTAAAAACTGCAGGCAACTAACTAAGAGCCACTTTTCATACAATGGGTTATTGATCTCCACATAAACAATATGATATTTAAAACGATTTTGCCAATGACACTATTACTATATAAACAACTTTTAGCATGGTGTTTTATTTTACTAATTAGGTCAAAATAAAAAATAAAATGTTCTCAACAAACAAAAATTAACATACTTCTGAATTTAGAGGTCACAATTTTGGAACAAAGCTGCCTCAAACATAAAGGAAAGTGGGATATTTATGAAAAGTTATAAAACCAGGGGATGGTGACACACATCTTTAATCTCAGCACTCAGGAGGCAGAAGCAGGTTGATCTCTATGAGTTCGAGGCCAGCCTGATCTACAGAGTGAATCCCAGGACAGCTAGGGCTACACAGAGAAACCATGTTTCAAAAACAAAAAACAAAAAACAAAACAAAACAAAACAAAAACAAATCAAACCAAACCACACAAACAAACAAAAAGTTATAAGAAAAATTTTAGAGCCAGCAAGAACTTGTAGATTAGCTAGCCAAACTGTGTTTCATGTGTGCTTCTGAAATTGACTCAAGGGGCAAATAAGAAGCCAAGCATTGGCTGCACATTTATGTGTTATGTATCCAGACTATATGTAAGATGCCTTTAAGAAAGAAACGTTAAACAAGAGGTTACAAACCAAATCTAGTCATCTACTTCCAGTTTTATAGATAAGGAAGCACAGTGGGCCTATTCAGAATACCACAATCAGAAATCACATAATGCTGGATTAAGCCTAAAACATTGGGATTCCAAATTTATTACTATTTTATTATACCATGTGCCATCTACTTCTCAATAGATATTAGCCAGAAAATAAAATAGTAAATAAAAGCTTGCTGGCTATGTTAAAAATATTTTTGTTCTTTTTTTTTGTTCAAAACAGGTTTGGTTGGCTTTGTTTGTTTGTTTTTTCAAAACCTGTGTAGCCCTGGCTATCCTAGAACTCACTCTGTAGACCATGCTGGCCTTGAACTCGAGAAGTATTTTTAATTCTATGCATTAAAATAAACTCAGCCAGTATTCAAATAATTAAGAATTTTAGAAGGCTGTAACTGGGCTTACATACCTCATGTTTACTGTAACATTAAAGACCCAACGTTACTCAGAAAATAGTAGCATACAGTAGAGCTGTATGCTACCATAACATACTCCATTCACTTAAGTCAAAGAAAAAAATCAGTTGATAGATTTCCTCTTAAAATATATACAAAATAAATATTTCAAAAATATATTAGAAATACGTATTTATAAAAATGAGTATTTATCCTAAACTAATGATGGTCAACGCATATTCTGTATACTGTTAAAGTAAACGTATAAGTTTACTTGGCAGAGAGGGCAGGAGGAAAAGAGAATGAGTAAAAATATGATTTGTGCTAATCAGAGTATTTATTTATAAACCTAACCAAATGAGATTTTGTATAGACTTTCCTAATTATAAAAGCAAACTCTAGCTTCAAACTATATTTTCACAGTAAATTAGAAAATTATAAGTAACACCAGAAGAGTGACTGCCATACATGAAAATTATTAAATGTAAAAGACCTAAAGTCTAAACACTCTAAAAATGAAGTAACAGGAATAAGGTTCACAAATAACATCTTTATAATCCTCTTTAACAAAAGAGGAAGCAGATCTGGGCATGGTGGCTCACGCCTACAATCCCAGAGCTAGAAAGGCTGAGTCCTGAAATTTATGATGAGCTCAAGGCCAGAATGGCTTCATAGTGAGACTCTGTCGCTAATACAAACAACAAATCCCAAAATAAACCTAAATTATAAAAAATGCTAGAGAAAAATAAGAATTATCTTAATAAAATGAAATAGTTAAATCTGCAAATCAACTACACATTGTACATCATTTATACCTCGTTTTTTAGCCTCAGCCACCATCTCATCATACTCTTGCCGGTGACGCAAAGCTTCTTCCACAGACTTCGCGGGAAGATTCCTGTTATGGAAAAAAAATGAAAAATTTAAACAACTCTTAAATGCACTACCTTTTTGGAACCAGTTACAAAAAAATGTTGCTAAACTAAAGTTACTTTCAGAGAAAATGTGAATGAGCAGACACAGTGGCTCAGACCTTTAATCCCAGCACTTTAGAGTGAGGTCAGCCTGGGCTCTCCCCTTCAGCAACAAAGAAAAGGTAATGGAAGCTTAAAACAACTCTGCACCTCAAAACAAACTCAGAATCCGGATTCCTCATACTTACTGCATATATGTATATACATATATAGTTCATGCCTCTATATTTAAACATATAAAGTATGTATGTATGTACGTACATACGTACATATGTCTGAGTTTATGTACGTATGTCCAGTGTGTGCAGGTGCTTGCAGAGCCAGAGGTGCTGGCTGCCCTGAGGCTGGAGCTAAGAATGGGGATAAGCCACCTCGTGGGTGCTAGGAAGCAAGCCTAGGTCCTCCGAGAGCACAGTACCTGCTCGCTGATCTCTCAGCCCCATAGTTATTTTTAAAAGGTTTGTATTGCATTTGTGTGTGTGTGTGTGTGTGTGTGTGTGTGTGTGTGTGTATGTTGAAAGGGTCTGGGGAGAGGCCTGTACATGGAGGCCAAAGGGCAACTTGTAGGAGCTGCTTCTTGACTTCTACTATATGGTCCCAGAGACAGAATGCAGGTTCTCAAACTTAATGGTTTTATCCAATGAGCCTAAACTCTTTTGACATACAACTAAAAAATTATATACATTTTTAAAATACTTTGACAAGAAGCAGAGTGTAGTGATTCATGCTTATTTATATTCTTAGCACTTGGGACGCTGAAGCAGGCTTGTTGTTCATCTGAGGCTACTTGGGCTACACAGTGAGTTCCTGACCAGCCTGGATTATAGCGAGAGTCCCTGTCTCTAAAAGAAAAATTAAATATTTGTTTTTAAAATAATAGCATGGGAGCCAGACACAGTAGTGCATGTCTAAATCCCAGCACTAGGGAGGTAGAGGCAGGCAGATAGATCTCTGTGAATATGAGGCCAGCCAAGTCTACACAGTGGGTTACAGGACACTCAGAGCTACACAGTGAGACCCTGCCTTGGAAACAAAACAAAACAAAACATAAACAAACAAACAAACAAATAATAGATTGGAGAAAAGGCTCAGCAGTTTGGAACAGTGGCTGCTCTTCCAGAAGACTGGGAATCAGCTTCCAGCACCCATCCAGTGGCTACCTATAATTACAGCTTCTGGGGATCCAATGCCTTCTCTGGCCTTCATGGGTACCTGCACACACTTAGTGAGCATGTAAACACTCACACATATAAATAAATCTTTCTTTTAAGTCTTAAGAATAGAATGATTTGATGATTTTTGACAAATATATAATCCATACAACCAACATACCAAACAAGAATATACAAAATTCCCTCACTTTTGTATACCCAATATTGAATCTACATCTCATCTTTATAAAACCCCATCTTTGATTTCAATTACTACATACTAGTTTGTTGTCGTTACAATTTCTTTTTTATTTGTTTTTATTTGTTTTATTTTTTCGAGACAGGGTTTCTCTGTGCAGCCCTGGCTGTCCTGGAACTCACTCTGTAGACCAGGCTGGCCTCAAACTCACAGAGATCCACCCAGCTAACAGTTAGATTTTCTCATGCCAAGTTCCTTTTTGCACGGGTCTGTCTCATACTCCCAGTCCTCTTCCCTCCTCCTGAACACTAGGTTTGGCAGCATGTGTCACCATGCTTGACTTTGTATCTAATGCTTCCTTTGTTCAATGGAGTATTAAACTGTCTGTGATGTATATAAAGCTGTCCTTTAACTTCTGAAAGGACTCCATCTATTTATCCATATAGATGAGCATTTGGGCGGTTGCTTCCAGTATGGAGCTTTAATGAATAAACTTAGCATAAAGAATTAATATCAATTCTTTCAGCATTTATTTTCACTTCTCTTGAGTAAATACTGAGAAGTAGAATTTTTAGGTCTGTGATAAGTACAGGTGTACCTTTGTAACAAACTTTCAAACTCGTTTCCTCTCATTAGAATTTTAAAATAACATTCTCCCTACAAGCTTGATAGTTAATCCCATATATATATATATATATATATATATATATATATATATATATATATATATATATTATATCTTGCTTTATCCAGTCAATGGCTTTACAGAGTTTATAATTAGATATATAAAAATTCAAAAAAAGACATATTCCTTAAGGTTGACTTGATATCTTGATTTTTAGTTAGATTAGTAAAGGAAAAGGCAGACCCAAAACAAACAAAAGAATCATTTTGTCGTATGTGCATGTGCACCATATTTGAAATCTTCTAAAGGAGTTTTCAGAGATGAGATGATATATCACTGCTCCATCTGCAAAGAAAAGTTTCAACCATAAAAGCCTATGCTCTTATCTCTTTCTCTTGCCTCTCTCCTACTTCCCTCACCTCTCCCCATTCCCTTCCCCCTCTCCACGCGGTCATGGCCAGCCTCCACTCCTCTACTTCTCTACTCTCTCCCTCTCTCTGCCTTTCTCTGCCTCTACTACCCTCTTAACTCCCCTCCCCCATGCCCTAAATAAACTCTATTTCTATACTATACCTTTGTGTGTGGCTGGTTCTCAGGGGGAAGGGATGCCTGGGCTTGGGCCTACTGAGGCACACCCTTCCCCCACACCTACCTCCCCTACACCCATATAACATATATCTCTCTATATATTTTTATAAACACATCATTGGTGCCTTGACTCAGATTAGAAACTCTGCAGGTTTGCATCCCACCTCAGTCACCATGAGAGATCCACGCTCGCTAGCTCAAAAGAACCGGCCTTTACTACACCCAGGACAGCTCCAGAGAAGCAACCTTCAGATGCTCCAATCTTCTCTCAGACACAGACACTTCTACTGGACCTGTTCCTTCTGACCTACCCTCAGACTGCTCCACAAACCCTGGACAGCAAGAAAACTGCCAACTCTCCTACGACTAGACAAACATCCTCCACTCCCATTCTTCTAGGTTCCCCAGAGACACGTCGCCCCCAATGCCAGCATGAAGCAGTCAGATATTACGACGCCCCTATTACCTGCTTTACCATTGCCTCTTTCTAATTTTTCTTTTTTTTAATTAAACCAAAACGGGGGAATGTTGGCATTCTGTCTAAACTCCACCCCACAGTTACCTGGCAACAGACAGGTATGCTCCTCCCCACCGTTGTCTGGCAACAGCCAGGTGGGCCTGGCCCACTATAAAAGGGGCTGCTTGCCCCCTTCTCTCTCTCTCTCTCTCTCTGTTATCTCTTTCTCTTGCCTCTCTCTTACTTCCCTTACCTCTCCCTGTTCCCTTCCCCCCTCTCTCCATGTGGTCATGGCCGGCCTCCACTCATCTACTTCTCTACTCTCTCCCTCTCTCTGCCTTTCTCTGCCTCTACTACCCTCTTAACTCCCCTCCCCATGCTCTAAATAAACTCTATTTCTATACTATTAAAAAAAAAAAAAAAGCCTATGCAGTGTAAAGAGAAATCTATGCACTCAGTGCCTCCAGATGCATCTACAATTATGGAAGCAAGAGAGAGAAGAGGGATCAGTCACAAGTTTCCTTCAGAAAAGAAGCTCCTCGCTTGCACGATCCCTTCTGTTCATGCAGGAGGAAATTTCCAATATCAATTCCATGCTAAAGAGGAATTACTGCTTCTTTTTTTATAAGATTTATTTTGAAATGTCTGTACGTGTACCTCTGTGAGTTTATGTGAACACTGAGTGTGTAGATGCCCACAGAAGCCAGAGGGCATCAGATTCTCTGGAATTAAGAGTTACAGGCAGTTGTAGCCATCTGATATGGTACTGGGAACCACAAGAATAGGCTCTCTGTAAGAACAATGTTGTGTTTGTGTTCTTGTTGCTGGGATCATCCTGATCAAAAGCAATTTAGAAAGGAAAGGATTTATTTCCTCTCTAAAATGCTCAGCCTGCTTTCTTATGCAACCACACACTCAGGAGTAGCACCGGCATTGGGGACAGGGCCCTCCTACAGTAATTACTAAGAAAATACCTCACAGACATATGTACAAGCCAGTCTGTTAGACATAATTCTTTAGTTGAGGTTCCCTCTTCTCAGGTGACTGCTCTCATAGACAGTATCTCACAGCTAAGAAAAATATCATTACTAGTCAGTTGAATTTAAAAGTAAGCCAGCACTCAGGAGGCAGAAGCATGTGGAACTCTGTCAGCTTGAGGCCAGTCCAGTCTACATAGTGAGTTTAGGCCAGCCTGTGTTATACAGTGAGACCTGGTTTCAAAATAAAAACATACTAACTTGAACCTTTCTGTATCCACAAACAGAAAAACAAAAAAAAAAAAACTACAAAATTACTAAGGTCTCTGCCCCACCTTATCAGCCTCTGGCTAGATAGATGGTATCTGACCTAAATCTGTCAGAAGACCCTCTGGGAGAGAAAGGTTAGGTGTTCCAGCTGGTACTCAGGCTGTACCCAGGGATTACTATCTGGTTTTATCCTTCATAACACTAAACTTTCATTTACCTCAATTCTCTATACCTATTTTCAACTCATTGATGTAGAGATAAGCAATGAGTAATTAAACATTCCCATATTTCAGCACCTTTTAAAGATACAATGGTTTAAATGACACCAATATAAGTCACATAAATCATTTCCCTTCTAAAACAGCCTCATTCAAATTTAAGAAGAATTCATTATAGCAACTCAGAGATGAGCAGAATAGTGATCACATTTAATCTCTAGGTTACAGATGAACAGATACATGGGGGTGAAAAAGCTCCAATACTTATTCTAATAAATTACTATATTAATTTTAGATCAATAAAATAAAGACAAGGAAAGTCCTTTTTCAGGTGCTTATACAATTTCAGTAGGCTGAGATCATACACAAATACAATGTATAGACTATTATTTCAAGTCAATTTCAACCTATATTATTTCAAGAACTTTGTGCAGGCTGTCATAAAGGATTAAAGAAATAGATACAGGGGCAGGAGAGATGGCTCAGAGATTAAGAGTACTGGTTTGGTCCCCAGCACCCACACACTGGCTCATAATTCCAGTTCCAATGGATTCAATCCCTTCTTCAGGCCTCAGCAGGCACCGGACACACATGCAGGCAAAACACTCATTCACATAAAGTAAAATAAATGAATAAGGAGAAATTTTTAAAAAAAAAATAGATATCACTGAAAGAGTGAAGACGTCAACAAAGACTCAGTATAAAGATTATCCTAGCACTTAAAAGAACGGAAACACGAGAGAAAGTACAAATACGGAGGCTGCAGTCCAGCAGAGACACCACCATGAACAGAGGCACCATGAACAGAGGCACCATGAACAGAGGCACCATGAACAGAGGCACCATGAACAGAGGCACCATGAACAGAGGCACCATGAACAGAGGTAATAAACCACCATGGAAAGGGGTGTGCAACATAAAGACCACGCTGTGAAGGGTTTGTTCCAAATACTGTAGAAGCTTATTGTGAGCAAAAATTTATATTCTTAGCAAAATGTATGTTGTTTGAAACGAATTTTAGAAGTTTAGGATGGAAACTCAGGTTACCTAGGAAGGCAGGAGGATCTAGAGACCCTCAGCCAAATACCCTTTCCTTGCTTATTTACACATTCCTGCTTTTCTCCAGATGACTGGTCTAAGAAAGGAATCTTGGAATTGGCCTGGTTCATTTTTATACCTAGAAGTCTGAAATGAAACTTTTACATGGTCTCATTATTAATTATAGGGGAGTGGGGAGAGGGAGGATGAAAATGGATTCACTGCATACCCCAAGGTGGGCACAAGTCTCACTACATAGATAGGTTGGTCTCTAATGCCTGGCAATGCTCCTGCCTCAGCTATCCAAGTGCCGGAGTAACAACTGTGAGTCAGTCCTCCCAGCTCGCATTACCAGGTTCCTAAAATGCTTTTTAAAAAAATCAATGGAAAACTTATTGAGAATAAACTTACTAAACTGAGAACTTGTTTGGAGGTTCTAGCAGGGGAGCATAACTACTTAAACAAACACTTGTCCTCCTCTATCAGGAAGGTCATCCTCTTCAAGCAAGCACACTGCCTTAGGAAGGTCACGTGTGTAGAAAGCACAGCTGAGGATAAGCACTGGAGAAACCAGAACCGTCAATCACGTGGGCCTATTTTCTTCAGTGGAAGGAAATGAATTAACACCTAGTCACCTAGAATGTCAGAGTGAAAACTAGGTGATCTCTTTTTGCTCTTCTATGAGCCAGCCTTCTGGAATCCCCCAGTATCCTGAACACTGTCGTAATCCTGAACTTTAGCTCTCAAGTGAACAGAACATATCCCTGTGAAAGAGGCTCCATGTACTTTGCATCATCTGACAGGATCTATCCTTATGCTTATCACAGATCTGTCTCTAGGCCCTAGACCTAAGCTCTGTTTATCAGCCAATAGAATTCATTCTTAAAAAGGTCACAACAAGTTCCATGTTTAAATGTATAAGGAAAATAAACCAGAGGGTCAGTCTCTGGAGGTCTTGGCCTAGTGCCCACAAAAATGGCACTGACCAGAGTTTTCATTCTTATCTCTCCCTCTACAATCTTTCTTGCCAGTGGCAATTTCTTTAGGAACCCTTTATACATGTGGAGGGGTGAAAGACATCCACCTAGACAAATGGATCAGTCCAATCAACTATGGAGAGCAATGGGTAATCATATGCCACGTGCAAGTCATTCTTCAACCCAAATCTATCCACTTAAAAAGTTGCTTAAGGGCTCTCTTCCTGCTGCCTTTGATCTGGATGTAGATACCTCAGCTCTCCAGTACCATGGCTGCCTGCTTCTTGACATGATGATAATAGATTAAACCTCTTAAGTGTAAGCCAACTCCAACTAAATGTTTTTCTTTATAAGGGTTACCGTGGTTATGGTGTCTCTTCACAGAAATAAAATCTCTTGCTGTTGTTGTGGTTTTTTGTTTGTTTGTTTTGTTTTTTGGTTTTTCGAGACAGGGGTTCTCTGTGTAGCCCTGGCTGTCCTGGAACTCACTCTGTAGACCAGGCTGGCCTCGAACTCAGAAATCCGCCTGCCTCTGCCTCCCGAGTGCTGGGATTAAAGGCGTGCACCACCACTGCCCAGCACAGCAATAAAATCTTAACTAAGGGGAAAAAAAGTTGTTTGAGGGCCACAATTTTTTAGTCTTAAATATTTTTGTAAGTCCAGACATTCTTCTTTGAAAACATCTACAAAATATTCTACTTTTGCTTAACTTCAGATTCTCTATTTATGTTCAACAAGGTAACAGATGCGGACCAGCAAAATGGCCAGATGCCAGGGAAAAGAAAAAAAAAAGAAAAACAAAATTATCAACAACAAAAACATATCCAGGAGACTCACAGAAAAGAAAAGAGATTAAGAAACAAATAATAATGCTTTAGTAACTGTGAATTTTCTTCTGAAAAAAAAATTCAGACATTATTCTGAATAATAACAGCACTGTAGAAACTACAAAAAATACAAAATAGGCAGAGATGAAGAACTTAAGACGTTTTTCTGCCATTAAACAATAGATTCCTGCTGGGGACTGAACCCAGGGCCTGGCATATTCTAAATAAGACTTCTATCCCTAATGTAGCCCAACTCCTAATTTTTAAAAATTATATTACTATTTTGCCCACGGGTGTTTTAACTGCAGGTGTGCCTGTGCACATGCTCAGTGCCCACAGAGGCCAGAAAAAGGTCTAGAACTAGTTACAGATAATTCTGAGCTGCCATGTGAGTACTGGGTATTCAACCTGGGTCCTCTCAAATAGCAGCCAGTGCTCTTAACCACTAAGCCATCTCTCCAGCCCAAGAATAGATTCTTAATAGTAGTAAATGAGCTGGTTGACATTCAGTAGTTATATGATATAAAAGGCAAAGACATGTGTACTTTAAATATATATTAAACATCAAAACCAAAATAATTCTCCTAAACAATACTTGCCATAAAATAAAGAACAATATGTTGAAATAAAAACAAAAACCACACTGGTTTTAGAGGTGGTGGTACAGTTCTAAAATTAAAATATCTCTCTCTCCCTCCCCTTTCTCTCCCCCCCTTCTGTGTGTGTGTGTGTGTGTACTGTATGCATGTATGTATCTTCCAGTCTGAGCACAAATTTGTGTTTTCAACTGATGCTCCTACCTCAGCCTCCTGGATAAAAGGGACTACGGGTATAAATCACCATTCCTGGAAAGAATAAATATTTTTTATAATAGCTGCTTGTGGTGGTACATACCTTTAATTCCAGCACTTAGGAGGCAGAGGGAGGCAGATCTCTATGAGTCTGAGACCAACATGGTCTACATACTGAGATCCAGGACAGCCAGAGCTACATAATGAGACTGTGCAGATAAAGCCTAAACATCAATATGCTTTTCCTTGTTTGTTTTAGGATACATGGCAAAGCATGCGTATTATTCCAAAACTGGGAAGAACAGCAGGAAGATACTGGATTTGAGGCCAGCCTGGGTTAAATGAGATTCTATCTCAAACAAAACAAATAAATCTCATCCTGTATTTAAGTTTTATTTTAAGTGAAATAGTAAAAAGAAATTAAATCTAAGTTTAAGCAAAATAATGCACCTAAAGGTCACTAAATACTTACGATGGTCGGTCCTCAAGAATCAGGGCAGTGGTAGAAAGTGGCTCAAACTCAAAATTCTTACGTCTTGAAGACTGAGGTGGTACCTTACAGGTCCTCCCTGTTCGTGCTTCATACTCCTAGAGCAAATAAGGATATAATTTATGTAAAGATTTTTCTTATTTTCATTATGTATTCTTAAACTTGTGTTATTAAAGGGCATTATAAGGGACCTAAAATATGAAGAAAACAAATAAAATCCCTTTTTATTTCCTAGGAGAGCTTAAATTATGAATTAATATTATATAAAAAGTACCAAAATGTGTGAGGAGGAAGGAGGACAGAAATAGTCTACAGACGAACTGGGGACGGTCTTAGGGCCCTGTGTCTCATTGCTCTCAGTAGTATCATCTCCCTGTGCTCTGAATAATCTACAAGCTGATAAACTTACTTTCTGTACCTTAGCTGAGTGGTGGAAATGATGAGACAGGATACAGAGAACCAAGTGTAGTGCCTCAAAAGAGCTCTCTAAAGAGGACTCTGAGATTCTAATATAGTGTGGGTTTCTGAGTTCAGGCTTTTGTGAATATAACTACACAGATATAGACACTTCAAGAGAAGAAAGTTCAGCCTTATAAGTATACCTCTTCAATCTAATTTTAAACAAGTTACCAATACATAATATATAAAATTATAGTGTAAAATACAATACACTTTACAAAACTAAAACCCTTTTTATAATGTTCCTTTAACTCACTGAATCTGATAGTCTATTAAGAGATACAATGTTAATATATTCTTTGAAGAATCATTTACATTTCTCCATTTCAGCATTTTTAAAGAAATATTTACAATTTTATAAAATCCATTCCTAGAAATTGGCAAAAGTCAGTAATAAGTTTATTTAGTTATAATTTCTATGATTCATACATTTTTCCCCTTTGTTAAAAAAAAAAAGCCTGAACAGCACTTGGGAGGCAGAGGCAGGAGGATTTCTGAGTTCGAGGACAGCCTAGTCTACAGAGTGAGTTCCAGGAGAGCCAGGGCTAAACAGAGAAACCCTGTTTCAAAAAAAACAAAACAAAACAAAACAAAAAAAAAGGCCTGGAGCTCTTGCTCAGCAGTTAAAAGCACTTGCTGCTCTTGCAGAACGTAAGAGCTCCGACCCAGCACCCATGGTGAACAGCTCACAGCCACCTACAACTCTGGCCCCACAGGCTCCTGACAGCCTCTACAGGCACCTGCATGTACATGCACATTCTCATGTGCAGACACACACACACGACTTTTGAAAGTCACCTAGCAATTACAAAAGACATTAATTTATATGAAGAAAATTAAATGTAAGGTGGTCAGAAGTTTTACTCACTAGTGCTTAGCCTATAATCTTTTTACATGATTATTACATATTTTCCAACTCAAGGCACTTCTCTATATGGAATCATGATAATTCAAAATGTGAAAGTACTGTATTTACAGAGATAATGATCAACTTGACATTTCAAAGAGAATGGCAAACTGTAAGACGTGCTATAGCAGGACTAGGAAGATGGAAGCACATGGTGGGAGGGGGGAAGGAGGGGACACACTCCATCCAACTGTCCTGGGACCTCAACATGTATGCTATGAACATTTGTGCATGTACATAGACACAGACCCAGAGATCTAGACACAGGTGTGCACATGCATGTGCACGCGCACACACACACCCACGCACACACCCCCCCCCCCCACACACACACACAGTGTTTGTTTTTAAAGTGATATTGCAGCTGGGCGTGGTGGTGCATGCTTGTAATGCCAGTACTCAGGAGGAAAGGCAGATTTCTGTGAGATCCCAGGCAAATCAAAACAGGAACCTGACTCACAAAAAAAGAAAAAAGAATAACGATTTAATATATGGTGCTACTAAAAGACAGTTATTCTCTTTCCTCTCTTCTTTTTTTTCTCTCTCCTCTTCCCACTCTCTCCTCTCCTCCCCACCCCACCCCCATACACATTTCTGACAAGTTCTTATTATGTAGCCCTAGTTGGCCTTGAACTCACTATGTTGAGTCTTGCTATGCAGACCAAGCTGGCCTTGAACTCACAAAGATCTGTTTACTTTTGTTTCCCAGATGCTGAGATTTTTAAAAGCATATGCCACCATGCTAGGCAAAATTTGGTTTGTTTATCTAAAGTTTGTTGTATTTTTTTAAATAATGTGTCTTGGTGTTTTGCCTGCATGTGCTCTCACCATGTGCTTGCAGAGCCTGTAGGAGCCAGGAGGGGTATAGGACTCTGTAGAACTGAAGCTACAGATTTGTGAGCCATGGTCAATCAAAACTGGGTCCTCTGCAAGAGCAGCCAGTGCTCTTAACCGCTGAGCTATGTCTACAGGCCAAAGAGCTGTATTCTTAACATATTACAGAGGCTCTGAGTAATACTACTAAAGTCACTGTGTGTGAGAAGCAGAATGACAGACTGTCAGAATATAACTTCATGTCCATATGTACAAATCCATTGTTTCAATTTCTATGCTTCTTCCAAAATTATTTGATGTTTCAGTGCCTTATCTAAAGATACTCTGGATGAAATCTAATTCTCTAACCTTAAACCTAAGGACTCTTCACCATCTACTTCACAGCCCTGCTATGACAGCTGTTATGGATTGGATTTTAAATGTCCCCTACAGACTCACACGTAAGAGACTTGTCACAGTCTGTTGTTCAGTGTAAGGCGGTACAAGCCTGGAGGAGGTGGGGCCAGTAGGCATCTGTTAGGTCACTGGGTGGGGCCATGACCTTAAAGGAGCAAATGCTGGGGATCTTCTCAGATGCTGCTGTGTGGTAAGCAGCTACCCCCTCTCTTAAAAATGTCTGCCCTTTCATCTCACAACTCTTTCTCAGTTTTATAGCATTTTATTTATTTTTATGTGTACCTGTATGTGTGTCTGTGTGTGTCTGTGTGTGTGTCTGTGTATGCACAGGTGCATGCCACAATGTGTATGTGAAGGCTAGAAGACATCTTGCGTCAGTTTTCTCCTTCAACTATGTGAGTGTTGGGAGTCAAACACAAGTTGATTAGGCTTGGCAACAGATGCCTCTACCCACTGAGTCATGTCACTGAGCCTTGTGACCAAAGCAGCTTTGATCACAGGTTCCCAACCAGTGTCTGTCTCACCATACACCAGAAATGGAGACACCTTACTGTTGACTGAAACCGTGACACAACATAAATTCTGCTCCTTTTGAGTTGATTTATGTGAGCAATACTCAACACACCAGCCAGCAGCTAGCCACACGCTGCTTGTTCATTCCCATTTGTTCTTCAGCTTCCTGCCTAAAAACCTTTCCTCATCTTGTCTACCTAGTCAGTTCTAACTAGTTCACTACAGTACATAATTCATATATTTGTGGAAAATCACTCAACTGTATTCTCATATATTGAACACAATTTTACTATTACACATACTACTCAATATATTTATTTCTATACCAAGAACTTATTATACCAGTGTATTATATCGGTCAATGTTTATTAAGCAAATTATGCGTTTCCTGAAGTGAAAGCAAGATATAAGAAAGAACTCAGGATCAATCCAAGACATTTGTCATTCCAGCTCTGCTACAGAAAGACCTAGAGTTTGCTAATGCCACGCATTCAGTTGCTAGCACAACTAGATATTCTAACACAGTACATCTTAGATTCTACAGCTGAAAAATCTATCAGAAAAAACATGCAAGTGAAATCTTACAAGAACAACTTTTAAGAAATAAACTAAAAAAAAAAAAAAAAGGCCGGGCAGTGGTGGGGCACGCCTTTAATCCCAGCACTCGGGAGGCAGAGGCAGGTGGATTTCTGAGTTCGAGGCCAGCCTGGTCTACAGAGTGAGTTCCAGAACAGCCAGGGCTACACTGAGAAACCCTGTCTCGAAAAAACCAAAAAAAAAAAAGAAAAGAAATAAATTATGAGGGCTAGAAAGATGCCTCAGTGGTTGAGAGCACTGGTTGTTCTTACAGAAGACCCAGGTTCTATTCCCAGCACCCACATGGCAGCTCACAACCCCTTATAACTTCAGTCTGAGGACAGGATGCCCTTCTGTAACCTCTACATGCAGTGCAGATGCACAGTGCACAGACATACATCAGGCAAAACACCCACATAAAAAGGTCAATTTTAAAAAATAAAATCATTTATTGGGCCTGAAAAGGAAAAAGCAGGACAATTGGACTCTAATATAACTTGATCCAAGCTAGAAAAACTTCCAAGTGAAAAGGATTTGGTCAATTACAATGTCTTTCTGATAACAAGTTTTATTCCATAATCTATGAGAGAGGAAAAAACATACCTAAAGCTTAATTAAAATGTTAGGCAAAAAATGTCATCACTGTCTGTATATAGCAGTGCCTTACAGTAAACATCATCTGGCATTGTTAGCATAACTGTCTTAGGTCTCATCTTAAACCAAGCCTAATACACAAATCTGAGATAAGCCTTTAACATAACTTTGATATTCAAACTACTAATGTTATAAAATAGCAGAGTGTTTTCAAACTATAAGTTATTTCCAAGACTCTCTTCTGATCACAGGGGAAACAGACTCTCGGTTTCTCTCTCAGCCTGTCTAACTGTTAGCTTGTTTTCTCTTCTCTCCTCTTAATTTTTTTTTTCTGTTAAATATTCCCCCTCCAACAAGTATAAGGCCATAATTGTTTTGAATTCCTTTCCCAATATTTAAACCATATAAATTGTCATGAAATCCATACATTCATAAATAGAAAGACATAATAGTTTATCAGTTGTGAATGAAAAAACACAGAGAAAGGAAGTTACTCACCACCCTTTCAAAGTGACAAAAGAGAAAGAAAGATGTCCGCATATGTAAGAAGTTAAGGACTATGCAGGAATAAACTCTCAGCACAACCCAGCCCCGGGACAACTTAATAGTGCTGAAGAACATCATTTTTGCAGTATTTAGTCAAATCTTATGCGAGTATCTAAATTGAAACAAATTTAATTAAAATCCAATCACAAATAACAAAACCTTGTTCAAAGAAGAAGAAGAAGAACAAAACCCCAAAGACTTAAGCAAGCAAGGTGATCTTTTTTTGAAGACAGAATCTCAGGTAGGCCAGACTGGCCTGAAACTCACTGTGTAGTAGCCCTGTCTCCCCCTCTGCCCTCCTCACCATGAGTGCAGAGGACAGGCATGTGCCACCACCCCAGGTTTATGCCGTCCAAGGCTTATGGATGCTAGGCAAGTGCTCTGCCAACTGAACTACATCTCGGCCCAGAACAGTATTCTAAAACATTTTTTCCTGCTGGTCAAGTTCCACTGACATGATTTAACAACTCCATTCAAACTTCTTTCAGAGACTGGCACAAGTATTGATGAAAGCTCTAGACTATCATCCAAGACATAAGTCTCATTTTCACATGAAGGAGAGCAACACAGAAATGAAACTTCCCACAGACACAAACATTCATTTTCTATTGGAAAGCACTGTTGGATTGAGAGAGACACAGTGAGTCTAGGATCTGCCTGCACTGTAGTTAGGATGCACCTGTAATAAATAAGTATATCTCACATGCTCATCTGAGAGCACTCCCACGTGCAGTTTGGAGGTCAGAGACTAACTATATTCTAACGTTATCAACTTAGAAAAGCCAGAAATCCAGGTCAAGTGAATAACAATGTAATTGCAATACTAGAAATTCAACTTTTAATATGGCTCACCAACAGTTCAAAAGGCCACAAGCAGGAGCGTCACACCGCAAGAGAGCACATGCGGTCATCCTCAACCCAGTGCTATCGATATTCTGGTGGCTCAGAGCTTCATCGCTAGTGACACGATCTCCATCTGAGTGACTTGCCATTAGACAAGTACGCTAGAACATACTGTATGTTTGCCACGTGCCTGGCAGGCAGGTGCTCCACCGGTACTAAACATTTTTAGGCTTCTCTATTGCTCACATGGATAACACTAAAACTGACCAGATTTTTAATATAATTTACTCTATGAATAAAATATTTTAAAAATATTTAACTAACTTCATTTCATATATCTATGAAAATTATAAAAAACATAATGGTTATATTTCACATACATAAAATGTAAGCATATTATATATGATTTCTTGAATAAGTTGCATTAAAATACATCTGATATTATATATATATATATAAATACTCATATGCCAAAATACTTATAAAAATAAATTTAAATTTATTACGTTTTTTATTTGTGTCTCTAAGAATGTATGTGTGAAGGTCAGAGGTACTCTTTCAAGATCAGTCCTTTCTTTTTACCATGCAGGTCCATCAAGTCAAACTCACACCTATATTCTCTATGTGATTATCTCACTGGCCACAAGAAAGAAATTTAATATCTTAAAAATAGGTTGGGGGAAATGGAATGAAACATCATCCTGTAATATTTTATATTTCATAAAAATACAATTACGTTACTTGTGTCATTAATAATTACATAAGCTTTTAAATCAAAGTTTAAATTTCTACATAGTGCCTTAGTGTATAATCTTACAAGTGCCTTTCCATTAAAAACAAAAGAAGGAATTATGGCCCATAAACATTATACTCATACTTAAGAATATGGCACCTCGGGGCTGGAGAGATGGCTCAGCGGTTAAGAGCACTGACTGCTCTACCAAAGGTCCTGAGTTCAATTCCCAGCAACCATATGGTGGCTCACAACCATCTGTAATGAGATCTGATGCCCTCTTCTGGGGTGTCTGAAGACAGCTAGAGAGAACAGGGCTGGATTGAGAAGAAAAAGTGTCTGAAGATAGCCATAGTGTACTTACATATAATAAATAAATAAATCTTTTTAAAAAAAAAAATATGGCACCTCACTTTTGAATACCTGGTTTAAAAAATATTATCTGGGCTAGACAGAGAGCTCAGTTATGATCACTGGCTGCTCCCCAGAGGACCTGGGTTTGATTCTTAGCACCTATATGGTGATTTAAAATCATCTGTAACTCCAGTTCCAGGGCATGCAACAACCTCTTCTGGCCTCCAAGGCGACGAGGCATGCATGTGGTGCACAGCCATATATGCAAGCAAAACACTGCCACACAAAAATTTTAATTAAAAAAAATTACCCAAGGTAGCTGGGGAGATGGCTCAGCAGGTAAGAGCACTTGCTCCCCAAGAGTGAGGAGCTGAGTTTGAATCAATCCTCAGCACCTACATAAAAAGCTGAGCATGGCTGCACACTAGCCTGACACACTATGGGCAAATGAGACATCTTTACAGTTTTCAAAGGGATTTGTTTATTTATGTATGTTTTTGAAAAGTGGTGTCTGTATCCCAGAGTTACCTCCAACTCACTATGTAGCCAAGGATGACCATGGACTCATGTTTCTTACCTCCACTTCCTAAGTTCTGAGACTGTGGAAGTTCATTACCACATGAAACAGGAATCTATTTTCAGGAAGTTTTATACTTAAATTCCTAGCTATAATTCACTTCCTACAGGATTAATAGCTTAATACTCTGATCCTAAAATATGATGCACTGTCAACTTTCTCATGGCTGTATTGGTAACACCTTTTTTTCATTTTCTTTTTTCCATTTCAGACTTTAAGAATAAGATTAGAAATCAATGCATGGTAAAGGGTCTCAAATACAATTCTTTATTATTAATGCTTTACAGAATTCAAAGCTAAGGAAAAGTGTTTCTTCTTAGCACAGACACATAAGGTTGTAAACATCTATTTGTATAAAGGAAAAGCCACACCCACCTTGAAAAAAAAAACAGTTTTGGGCAAGAGGACAGCCGGATGATTTAAACAAAGAGGAAGGGACACACAGGAGAAAGGCCATGGGAAGTAAAGGGGCACACTGCCAAGCTGAGAGCCTGAGTGCAGTCCCCAGGACCCACAGAGCAGAGAGAGAACAGACTTCCCAAATTCTGGGGGCTCCACACATACATAATATTCAAGCACACACAAATTCAAACAACACATGAAAATGTTAAAAAGAAAAAAAATATTTTAACAAACCTTCTATAGCAAGACCACTGTTTGGCCTCTTGAGGGAGAATATGACCCAGAAAAACTACAGACAAAAGTTTTGATTGGCTGGGAGTTTTTTTCCAACAGTCTCATTTATAGCCCTCCCACTTAAGTAGCCGAGGCAGCCTCCCACCAATGGCAACTAACAGCAATCTATTGCCCTTGGGCTCCTTAGCGTACAATCACACTCAGCTAGACAATATACATACATACATACATACATACACATATATATAATAAAAATATATATATATGAACACACACGCACACACGTGCGCGCGCGCGCGCACACACACACAGCTTTATAATGGAAGAGGTTCTGAGCCTTTTGAGGTTAACAATGTTCTTGGTGTCTTAGCAATAATTTTCATACAGCACACTCTAAACCAAATGAAATAAGAAGTAGTTCCATTTAATGAATAGCCACATTTGAAGAATTCAGTAAGACTACCTTAGTAGAGTGCTGGCAATGTAGCTCAATCAGGAGGGTGACTACCTAGGGTAACAGAGGCCCTAGAGTCCTGCCCTGGGGCCTCCGTCCTGCCTAAACCAGAGCAGAGGCATAAAGGTGTCTAATCTCAGCCGGTATGGAGGTGGGACCAGGTGAAGCAGGAGGTCAAGGTCATACTGCTCTCAGCCGGCTCCTGGTCCACCTAGGCTTCATGGGACCTTAAAACAATAGAAGAAGAGTTTAAGACTATCTTAACAGAGGCTCAGTGGTTTAAGAATACTTGCTGTTCTTTCAGAGGACCCACACAGCAATTCACATCTAGAACTCCAGTCCCAGGGGATTGAACACACTCTTTTGACCTCTATGGGCACCAGCTATAAACACACTTGCAAAGACATACATGCAGACAAAGCACCCACACACACAAAATAAGTAACTTTAAAATAATATCTTAATACTAAGTAAGCATTAAAAAATAATACACATATAGCCAGATGTAGTGGCATATGCCTTTAATCCTAACACCCAAACCACAAAGGCAAGCAGATCTTTGTGAGGTTTAGTCCCGCCTCATCTAAAAAGTGAGTTCCAGACTAGCCAGGGCTATAAAGTGAGACCCTTTCTTTAAAAAAACAACCAAACACACACACACACACACACACACACACACACACACACACACACACACACACACACGTTCCTATTTATTTATTTATTTATTTATTTATTTATTTATTTATTTATTTATTTATTTATTTAGGGAGATCGCCTCAGCTGGCCTGAATCTTGAAATCAATATTTTCCTGTAAGACAGCCTAAAGTCCAAAACTAGAATTACAGGCATGTACTATTATGCTCAGAATTTAGTTTATTTTGATTTTAATTGTGTGTATGTGTGTATATCTAAGTATGTCACTTGTATAGGGGTGCCCTCAGCGACAAGAGATGTTAAGATGCTCTAGAGCTAGCTGGGCAGTGGTGGTGCATGTCTTTAATCCCAGCACTCGGGAGGCAGAGGCAGGCAGATTTCTGAGTTCGAGGCCAGCCTGGTCTACAGAGTGAGGTCCAGGACAGCCAGGGCTACACAGAGAAACCCTGTCTCAAAAAGCCAAAAAAAAAAAAAAAAAAAAAAAAAAAAAAAAAAAAAAAAAAAAAAAAAAAAAAAAGAGATATCTTAATATTCTAGAGGATCCAAGTTTGATTCCCAGCACCTGCATCAGGGCTCCCAACTGCTTGTGACTTCAGCTCCAGGGAATCTTTTTTTTTTTTTTGGTTTTTTTGAGACAGGGTTTCTCTGTGTAGCCCTGGCTGTCCTGGACCTCACTCTGTAGACCAGGCTGGCCTTGAACTCAGAAATCCGCCTGCCTCTGCCTCCCGAGTGCTGGGATTAAAGGCGTGTGCCACCACTGCCCGGCCTTTAAGATATCTCTTAACTACTAAGCCATTTTGCCAGCCCCAGTTGCTTTTCACATTTAATTAGGAGTATATGTGCATGTGTGTGTGCATGCCTGTGTGCATGCGTGCTTGTGTGTGTGTGTGTGTGTGTGTGTGTGTGTGTGTGTGTGTGTGTGTGTGTGTGTGTTTTATGTGAACACAAGTACAGGTGTCCAGGAAGTCTAGAAGACAGTGTTAAAGTCCCTGGAGCTGGAGGTCCAGGTAGTTATGAATCCCCTGCTGGGAAATGAACTCAGATACTCTGCAAAAGCAGTATACCCTTTTAAACTGTGCAGCCATTTCTCCAGCCTCCAAGTATTATTTTATATAATATACCACAATTGGACAAATGTCTACTGCATGCTATACAAACTCAAGTCCTGTTTTAGGATTAGATACGATCATCCCCATTTTAATCCAATACTATTTTTAATATAGCACTCGGATTTTCTCACATCAATCTGAGAAAACCAACTGACAATGATAACGTCATTGAAAAGTGTGTAGTATCACTTACTGCTAAAAACAACATCTTTGTTAACAGCATACACCCTGCCTGACAAATGTAGGATTCTACTGAGTTTATATCAAAAATATAAATAACCCACATCTCTCCTCTGCACACCAAAGTAAGCGGGCATAAAGTTTGGGGATTACAGAACTCTGAAGCACCTGCGCCTATACAAACTACTTTCTATTTTAATGAAAGTAATTTAAAGGCATTTAATTATGTCTTTTTTTTTTTTTTTTTTTGGAGACAGGGTCTTGTAGCCCAGGTTGGCCTCAAGCTCCCTATAAAGCTGAGGACTTAAAGGCATGTACCACTGCACCCAGTTGATGCAGTGCTGAGGGACAAACCTGGAGCTTTGTACATGCATGCTAGCAAACTCGCTACCAGCTGAGCTACACCCCCTGATGTAAGGGTGCTTTAACTTTTGGTTTATGACATGCAGTACTACTGATACGAACTTGCTATGCGGATTAGATTGTCTTGAATTTACTGCAACCCTCCCTCCTCCCTGGGCTCCAGAGAGCTTAGATTTATAAGTCTATGGTACTCCATACCTAGCCAAGTGTTCTTAAAAACCTAAAAAGTAGTACTAAGATAAAATACAAAAATAAAAAACTATTACTTGGGAAACAAAAGAAACATTATTAACTCCTTAAATAAAGTTTTCTAATATGAATAAAGATTAAAACTTTTAACATTTTTTAATAGATGCTGGCTACATAAAATCTGGTAAACTCCATTGGGCAGGAAAAACAATTTTTTTGTTTGTTTAGTATTTATTTATTTAGAGATTAGGGGTATTGCTATGTATCCCTGGCTAGCCTAAAACTTGCTATGTAGATCAGGCTGGCTTTGAAATCGCAGAAATCCACTTACATCTACCTCCCAAGTATGAATGTTGGGATGAAAGGGGTGCCATGCCAGGCTACGCAGCTCCTTTTAAACAACACTTGAGTTTTACAACAGCTCAGGTGACCCAGGTTCACTGCTTTGCAGCCTCACTCACCCGAGTCGTGCACAGTGAGGGCGGTCAGTCCCACCTGTGAGCTGCTCGGGGTAACTAGGGATGTTAAGTCACTGTCTCAGTACTGTAAGTAGTACTTTACAGTAGAAAACACTGGAGCCTGTCTTTTAAAAATATTAAGACAGCTACAGTAAGTACCTATAACTCCAAAGTTTGTATCTAGAAAACTAAAAATGAAATGGTTAATTTTCTTTTTTTTTTTTTTTTTTTTTTTTTTTTTGGTTTTTTGAGACAGGGTTTCTCTGTATAGCCCTGGCTGTCTGGAACTCACTCTGTAGACCAGGTTGGCCTCGAACTCAGAAATCCACCTGCCTCTGCCTCCCAAGTGCTGGGACTAAAGGTGTGCGCCACCACTGCCCAGTGAAATGGTTAATTTTCAAGACAATGATGCTGAGGGCTGTGAGCGGTTAAAGAGCGTACTGAGCTCCAGAGCGCCGCCTGCTTCCCAGCACCTGGAACTCCACTTCAGGGGCCGATCGATGCCCTTTCTTTCTTTTTTTTTAACCTCTGCTGGTGGCAGCCACACACAATACTCATACACATAAGATAAAAATAAATCTTTAAAAATTGTTTTTTAAGCCGGGCAGTGGTAGCGCACGCCTTTAATCCCAGCACTTGGGAGGCAGAGCCACGTGAATTTCTGAGTTCGAGGCCAGCCTGGTCTAAGCATGACTTCCAGGCCAGCCAGGGCTACACAGAGTAACACCAAAAAAAAAAAAAAAAAAAAAAAAAAAAAGCTTTTAAGAAAGAAAACAATGCTTTATTTGTGACAGGCTCCATGATGTAGCCCATGTTGGCTTGTATTCTCTATGTATAAATTTGGGGTGACCCTGCCACCTTAGACTCTCATGATCTCACCTGGCAAACAAACAAACTTCCTAGTCATTTTAGTACTTACCTGCTGAATAATTTTGGAGGTTTTCTGAAGATTTTCTCTGGGAGGGACTTTACCAAATAATTTCCATCCAGGTGCACTATGGACAACTGATTTGAGTTCTTTTGTCCTTTTTGGGAAAAGGTTTCTGAAACACAGAAAATTTATATGAGTTGTTTTCCATGACTAGGGAACTGTTAATTAATAATTTAAAAAGCTAATTATTTCCAAAGCAACTTCAAAATATTTTTAAATAAAAATTATCCCTAATACTTAAGCAAATATTGTTTGGAATAACTCAGTTAAGACTGTCTGACTAGCCAGGCGGTGGTGGAGCACGCCTTTAATCCCAGCACTTGGGAGGCAGAGGCAGGCGGATTTCTGAGTTCGAGGCCAGCCTGGTCTACAGAGCGAGTTCCAGGACAGCCAGAGCTACACAGAGAGAAACCCTGTCTCAAAAAAACCAAAAAAAAAAAAAAAAAAAAAAAAAGACTGTCTGACTTATACAAATGTTTTAGTAGAATCATCCATATAGATTTGTTTTGTTCAGGCAGAATATCGGATACTCAAGCTGACTTCCAACTGCCTGCATAGCCTATGATGACACTGCACTCCTGACCCTGCCTCTACCTCCCAAGTACTAGGATTACAGATACATGCCACCGTGCCCAGCTATCAACAAAAATACAAGATAAACGTAAGGAAAAGTGAGAGCCATAAATTAAATATATAAATATATATAAATAAATAAATTTAAATCCATGATTCAGATACTCAATTACAAAGGCCAAGAATCTGAGAGTTCAAGAGCTCAGATAATATAGTATATACTTTCTAAAAATATTTATTCTATTTTGTGTGGCTATGTCACATGCCCGAATGTCTACACGTGCATCATGAACATGCAGAAAACGCTGGAGGTCAGACGAGCACTGGAACCCCTGGAATTAGAGCTGGAGATGGTTGTGAGCCACCATACAGGTGGTGCCAATCTAACCTAGGACCCCTGCCAGAAGAGCTCTTAATTACTTAGCCATCTCTCCAGCCCCAAGTAATACCATATTTTGAAAATACTATTTAGGTATTTTTAGTAATACTTTTTAGATATTTGTAGTACAAGTCCATGTACTGCTGCCCCACCATTATTAATTGTGTTTCCTGAAACAACTGTGTCATAAAGCTCATTGCAGAAAGGCCAGTGTATAACCACGGAAACAAGTTCTCTCACTGACAATCTAAGAAAAACGGTGCAAGGGGACAAAGAAAGGGAGGGAAAGACAAGCAAGTTTAAATCACAATACACAGCCTATTAATTTTGTTTATTATTACAGTTATTGACTGATCTTTATTGTGTGTGTGTACATGCTTGTGGCACTGTGTGTGTGAGTGGAAGTCAGAAGACATCTTGCGGAAGTTGCTTCTCTGTTCCTTCTGTGGGCTCTGGGAATGGGGCTCAGGCTGGCAAGCTCGCTGGCCAGTTCTGTTTCCCACTAAGGCATGCACCCCACTTACCCCAAGGTTGACTAATTTAAAATGTTTGATGTATGTACACACTATATTAGCTATGCCTCACAGCTCCACAGTCATCTTTCAAAATATGTTTTGTGGAAATAGAAATCTTTCAGTATTTCTTTTTAAAAATTGAACTTTTGTTCAGCTTTCTCAGTAGAGGGCACCTGGAGGATGGTGACTGAGAAAGGGGCTTCCCTGTGGTTTCCAGCTGCTGCACAATGGGCAGCGATAAGGCCCTGGTACATTCAGGGGACATATACCCAGACGTTGTAGTCCTCACCGAACTGACAGGCTGAGCCTGGAGACGGCATCTCTGCATCCCTCTGCCCTTGGAAACTGACCCCAGCAAAGGCCTGTCAACACCAGTGTGCAGTTCTCTCTCCAGTTCCCACAAACTCACTCGTGCCGTGGCCCCAGACAACTCTGCCAGGCTCTCTTCCCTCTTATGTTCCTTTCATTCCAAAAGCCCTCCTCTGTCCACACTAATAAACAGAAGAAAACCTCTGTTGTCATAGTTTATGTAAAGAACTATTGGAAGTGATACCAAGAGAAAAATTCATAAAATAAAAGTAATTCTGAACTGAACTTAATCAAATTTAAATATCTGCACTTCAGAACACATCACTACCACAAAGTGGGCAGCATAGGAAATTTAGGTCATCTCTTCCACCAAAGTAGAACTAGAAATAACTGGAAATAACTACCTTAGAACTTCTGAGCTTTGTCAGCTATTTTAAATAACCAGATAGAGAAGACAACTGATCTTTTTAAACATGAGAAATATATATAAACCAATTAGCATGCCCCATTCACTAGAGCAGCCCCTTCCACTTCTTGTGGCAATGGGACAGTAATCTTTGTTCCTGGAGTGGTTGACCAGTACTAGGAAAAGAGTGGGATGACAGCACTGGCACTGTGCACAGTGTTGGTCTGGGAGCCCTGGGCCCTGGGCTAGACATCAGCATCACTGGTCTGGGAGCCCTGGGCCCTGGCACAGACATCAGCATCACTGCACTGTGCACGGTGTTGATCTGGGAGCCCTGGGCCCTGGCACAGACATCAGCATCACTGCACTGTGCACGGTGTTGGTCTGGGAGCCCTGGGCCCTGGCACAGACATCAGTATCAGTTTCAGTTCTCGCCCCAGCAACAGTTTGTGTGGTTATCTATAAAATCACTAAATGAGGCAGTAACCTTTGCTTTACCCTTTTTGAAGCCAGAAGTGTAAGAAAAAAAACTGTCACGTTACTAGCAGACCACAGAATAGAAACATGTAACCATATTAAAAAATATACTTTGCAAAAACAGCCTGTAAAAATAAATGCTAGCCTTCATCAAACAAAACTCAGCAAGTGCTAAGTGGAAGAACAGATTTAACATAGTCCCTAGAATGCCTGTAATTCCCAACAACAACAACAAATTATAAAAACATCCAGAGAAACAATCCAGAAACCATCTCTGAAGCCCACACAATAAGATTATTATTGAATGATGTTATAGCAATCTAACCACGCTGGAAAATACAGGGAGCCACTGAGAGCTAAAGGATATCAGGGGACAGGCAAGAACTAAATGAAAATATTAACACGTGGACAGAATGTTTCCTGCATTGAGAACACTTTCAAGAGTTTAAAAAGAGGCACTGAAGAGATGGTTTAGCAGCTGAAGAAGAGCATATTGGTCTTCCAGAGGACCCGAGTTCAATTCCCAGCACCCATGTCAGCCAGTTCACAACTGCCTGTAACTCCAGCTCCAGGGGATCCATCACCCTACTTTGGCGTCATGTAACACTGTACTCATGTGCACAAAATATTTTTTTATTTTGTGAGCATCACTGTATGTATGTATGTATGTATGTATGTATGTATGTATGTATGTATGTATGTATGTATACATGCATTGAGACAGGTTCTCTCTGTCTCTGGATGTCTTGGAATTCACTATGTAGAATGGTATGACCTTGAACTCACAGGGATCCACCTACCTCTGCCTCCCAATAGCTGGGACTAAAGGTGGTGAGTGTGTTTTTTAAAAAGAATTTTATTTGGGGAACTTGAGAATTGGTTCAGTGGTTAAGAGCACTTGTTACTCTTGCAGAGAACCCGGGTTTGACTCCCAGCCACCACATGGTAGCTTACAACCATCCATAACCCCAGTTCCAGTGGATCTATTGCCCTCTTCTGGCCTCTGTTGGCACCAGACACACATGTGGTACATAGTCGTACATGTAGGCAAAATGCTCATGTACATAAAATAAAAGTAAATACATTTTTACTTTATCCATACCCCACCCCCAAAAAGATAGAATGAAGAAGGTATACACCTGATGTTGTCTTCTGGCATCTGCACACATGAGTACACACACACACACACACACACACACACACACACACACATACACACACATACACATGCATGATCAAAATTTGACTACACATTTTACCCAAATTAGATTACAACTATTAAGTAGCCAGGTAGTGATAGCTCACGCCTTTAATCCTAGCACTTGGGAGACAGAGGCAAGTAGATCTCTTCAAGTTGGAGGCTAATCTGGTCTCCAGAGCTTAAGACAGTCAAGGCTATGCAATAAAATCCTGTCTCAAGAAGAAAAGAAGACTATTGAGCTAAATGTAAAGATCTTTGATACCATTAGTGAATAGAAAAAGGTAAATTAAATCTACAGTGAGTGGACAGAGAAATAGATCAGTGGTTAAAAGCACTGTCTGCCTTTCCAGAGGACCCGGGTTCAGTTCCCAGCACTCACATGGCGGCTCACAACTTTCTTTCTTTTTTTCAGTGATTTATTATTCATTTTTATTTTATGTGCATTGCTGTGTTGCCTGCAAACACTTCCAAAAGGTTGTATCCTTTAAGATTTCTACTAGCAATGTATAAGGGCTCTTATTTTTCTAATATTTATCACTGTGAGAATTACAATTTTTAGAATTACAGTTCTTATCAAGGATGTTAAGTGATATTTCATTGTAGGATTTAAATGTATTTTAATTATTTATCAAAATCCACCTAAAAGGGATGAAAAGTTAACAATTTTCTGAAGATGGCCCATCATTTTGCATGGCTGTAATGGATAAACTCTAAAATTGCAAGGTTTTTAGAGAGTTCACCTCAGAACTGATTCTTGTTATATGTCTTTCCTGTTATTGTTAAAGAGCATATTGATCTCTGGGCTTTAGCCCACCCTATTGAACAGATTTTCTGCAGATCAATGAAGATATACTCTCTTGTAGTAAGGCTATGTAGACAAATAGATGATTTTTTAATTCTTAATAATGATTCTATAGAATTCCTAAACTTAGACAAGTGATTTTGAGCCCTCTATAGAAGGGCTGCAATCAAGGCTTGTAAAGCTTCCTGTGTCATTAGCTGATCGCACTAGGACAGAGAGCAGGCTTGAAACATACTAACAATCAGGGAAACATTCCTTCTAGGCAGCTGTGAAACCATTATCTGATAACGAGGGTCATAAACTGGGAATGGACAACTTATTGTAGGTACAAAGACAAAAAATAAGATATTGTTTGGTTTGCTTATACAAAACCCGGAAACTAATGAGACACTAGGCAGATAATTTGCCTCTCAACTAAGCCATGCCAACTTAAGACATAAGAATTCACCGGGCAGTGGTGGCACACGCCTTTAATCCCAGCACTTGGGAGGCAGAGGCAGGTGGATTTCTGAGTTCAAGGCCAGCCTGGTCTACAGAGCAAGTTCCAGGATAGCCAGGGCTACACAGAGAAACCCTGTCTCGAAAAACCAAAAAAAAAAAAAAAAAAAAAAAAAGAATTATTGTTTCAAGCTCTTAATGACATGTGGAGCTAGTGACAGATAATGAATGTTTAGTTAAATAACTAGTCTTAATGGAAATACATGTAAACATCTCTGTGGTTAAGTTCTTGTTCAATTTATGATTTAAATTTATGTTTGAACTTGTGAACTTTTGAAAAAAGATACTTGGAGTATCATGTGATCAAGTACCCTGAGAAAGTGAGACTGAGAACAATGGTAGTCAGGTGTTTCTCAATGACATTAAAATGTGGTTCCCCTTTTCCTTTCTCCTAGAAATAAAGATTAGAGTCTATTTTCAAAGTGAGTATTTCTTTCTGCAAGTGTAGCTTTCTCTACCTGACAAGGAGCTAGAGAACTCCCAGCCTCAGACGGGGCTGAAAAGGATCTGGGCTTAACAATTGGGCATTAATCGCTAGAGGCCTCAGAATAACTTAGGCAAGAAAGGTAAACAATATTAATAGTAAGCAACTTTTACTTTCGCAAAACCACATTTTGCCCGCCTCTACACTCCCCCCAGTACCCCCCTTGCCGCTCTCCAGAGAGAACTGGTGCTAGAGCAAGCCCCCAGCAATTATTATTTTTATTTTATGTGTATGTGTGTTTTGCCTGCATGTAAATCAGTGTACTTCATGTGCACAGAGATGTCCACAGAAGACACAAGAGGGCATCGGATTCCCTAGAACTTTGAGGCTGGAGAGATGCTTCAGAAGCTGAGCACTGGCTGCTCTTCCAGAGGATCCAGGTTCAACCCAGCACCCACAAGGCAGCTCACAGCTGTCTGTTTACCCCAGCTCCAGGGGATTCAACATACAGGTGTACAGGCATACAGGCATGGACGGCTTCATGGTAAGAGCGCTTGCTGTTTTTCCAGAAGACCTGGATTCAGTTCCCGGCACCTAAATATCATCAATAGCTGAATACATAAACAGAATGTGATATAGTAGATACATACAAGGGAATAATATACATCAAGAAAATGTTATACAGATAAACTAAAACCAACAAAAAAAACCTAGATCAAAGAAGCCAAATATTTAAGACCATATTGTATAGTCAACTTACATAAATTATCCAGGAAAAGTAAATCTGTGGAGTGAGATGCTAGCTCAGGAGCTGCCTCAGGTTGAAGTTAGGACTGAAGACAAGTGAGCATAAGGAATCTCTTTGGTGTGATAAATATATCTAAAACACTGTGGTGGCTGTACAACTATAAACAGACTAAGAACCACTGAATTCCATGTTAAAATGAGTAGAGCACACATACAGTACACACATTATATTAACATAGTTACAGATTCTTAGCCTAACACAACCAATACATACCGGTCTTCTGTCGGGGTTAGTAAATAAGACACACCTTCCAACCTAACTTATCAGAAACAAAAAGGCAGAAATAAAGGAATAAAAACCAGAAAAGACAAAACAAAAAGTTTTAAAATAATATTAAAAATAAATATTTGCTAATGATTTACAACATTGGCAAAATATAGAAAAATAGAAATTAGTAGATCCATAAGATAAGAAAATAACTGTCAGTGGTCCAATTTTAATAAAAAGTTAAAATTATCTCTTCAAAAATATTGGACAAAAGGGGTCATATGACAATTCTATCAAATTCTCAAAATGGAATATTTGCATCAAAATTTTATTTATTTATCTAAAGTTTTCTTTTATTTTTAATTCCATGTGTACACACGAGCCTGGGCAAGGGTATCTGAATGTGTACAGTCTCCATGGAAGCCAGAAGAGGGCACTGTATCCACCAGCGCTTGAGTTACACATTACAGGAGGTTGTGAGCTGCCCTACCTAGGAGCTAGGACCAAATTCAAGTCCTCAGCAAGGGCAGTACCTATTCTTACCTCCTGAGCCACCCATCTATCCAGCACCCTATTTATATTGATATTTTGATATTTTATAAACTAAAGAACAGAGAGAGCAATGCTGTCCAAGCTGGAAGGCCAGCACAGGTGTGGTGCTGCCAAATGGAATGCTAGTACTCAAGAGACGGACTAAGGCCGGAGGACAGCTGAGCTCCAGGCTAGCATGGACGAGAGCTGAGGCCCACCTAGCCTATATAACAGCAGTTCTCAACCTGTGGGTCACATCCCCTTTGAGAGCTGAATGACTCTTTCACAGGGGTCATCTAAGACCATCAAAAAACAGATACTTATATTACAATTCACAGTAGTAGTAAAATTGCAATTATGAAGTAGCGACAAAAATAGTTTTATGGTTGGGATTCACCACATCATGAAGAACTGTATTAAAGGGTCGCAACTTTACGAGGGTTGAGAACCACTGTTATAAAATCAAGCTATATAATTTATTTTTGTCAAAGCCAATATGAACTTAATAGAAAAAGACAGAAATAACATGTTACAGTACAATTTATAGAGCAATCTAATTCAATTTTCATAAAGATGAAAAATATTAAATAAATAGCAAAATAAATATAACTATCCACAAGTTAATCGTTTATGACTAAGTCGGGTTTGCCTAAAAAAAGTGCGATGGCTCAGTGGGAATGGGTGCTTACTATCTATCAAACCTGACGACCGAAACCCAGAGCGAAGGGAAGAACCTACTTTCACAAGTTGTCTTCTGATCTCTCTCTGCACATGCATTACATTTGACCCCCCTCCCCCAAAACAAATAAAATGTTAATGTTTAAATGAAAGAATAGTAAAATATTAAGCTATTCATATTTTTAATATTTTTCAGTAAATTGATACATTAAATATTATTTAGCACATTTACAGAAAAATTGTATGATCATCTCAGTAACAGCAGAAGCTGTTAAAACCTAAAGCAAACTTACTTAATTTGGCAGACACTTACTAAAAGGAAAAACCTATAGTTTTGATTTTTTGTTGTTTTTGTTTTGTTTTTGGCTTAGTTTTGGTTTTTGAGAAAGGTCTCTCCATATAGCTCTCATTGTCCTGGAACTCACAATGCAGACCAAGCTGGCCTTGAACTCACAGAGCTCTGCCTGTGTATGTCTGGATGTTTTGTCTACATGTAGCATGCCTGTGTGTGCACCCTTGTGAGCAGTGCCCACAGAGCCCAGAACTGAGTCCCTGGGCCTGGAGTTACAGATGGTTGGAAGCTGCCATGTGGTGCTGGGACTCAAACCTAGGTTATCTGGAAGAGAAGTCAGTGCTTTCAACTGCTGAGCCATCTCTCCAGCCCTTAATATAGGTTATTCTTGATAAAATGTCAAAACCAAATTGTTTTGAAATCAGAAACAAGACAAAGATGCTACCATCCTTACTCCTGTCCGTTATTTCAAAGGTTCTTAGTAAAAGAAGGCAAGAAAAAGAAATAAATGATAGAAAGATTAGAAAGGAAGAAGCAAAAGGCATGGTTACAGATAAAATAAAAATCAGCTTTTGATTGTGTGTCCATCAACAGCAGCCAGAAGTGTAAAATTTAGCAAGATACAACAACAAAGAAAAATACAAGTAAGTTAACTCGGAATGAATCTAACAAGGTTTTGTAAAAACTTAATTGAGTCAGGTGTAGTGGTGCAGGCACTCATGAGGCAGACAAAGACAGCCTTATGGGCACAGTGAGTTCCATGACATCCAGGGCTAGGTGGAGACCCTATCTCAAAAGGCAAACAAACGAAACTTAATGGAGAAAAGGAAATGACATGATCACGCTGACAAACATTAAGGCTCTAGAAAGAGGGCCAGGCAGACAGCTTGGCGTGTCAAAGCACCATAGATCCTAGCAAGTCTAGACTACATACAGTGAGTTAGAGTGGGCAGCCTAGTGGGCAAGGCTGCTTCAAAACAAGCAAGGAAAAATGAGCAAACAGTGAAACAAAGGAAGACAAGTCAGAACAGCAACTGCTGCTCAGGGGTAAACACAACTGTTGGCTAGTCAGTTTCTAAGGCTGGACAAGGGCTCATCAGTGCATACTGTATAAAACGATAACTCATAAATTACCTATTTGACCTTTTAAATGTAGTTACTTACGTGTATGTTTGTGTGTAAGGTTTACGTGGATGGGGCTGGAACACTGTTCCTTCCATCCGCCAGCTATGCCTATGTATGTGTACGCATAAGGTTCGTGTGAGTGAGGGTTGGAACAATGGTCCTTCGGCCCATAAATATGCGTGTGTATGTATATATGTAAAGCTTGTCTGGGTGTGTGTTGGAGCTTGCTCCACCCACCCCGTGTGTGTGTGTGTGTGTGTGTGTGTGTGTGTGGGTGGGTGTGTGGGTGTGTGTGTGTGTGTGTGAGAGAGAGAAATGTTTGGAGCCTGCTTGCTGGAGCTTTGCTCTAAACATTCCATGTGTGAATGTGTATGTCTGTCTATAGTTCTGTATGTTTGTATGCATGCTTGCATGTATGTATATATTTGTGTGTATGAAGTTATTGGACTCCACCATTTGTTTCATTCACTCATGGGTGTGTGGGTGTGTCTGTGGGGGGGGGTGAATTTTCTCTCTTTCCTTCTCTTTCTTGCTGGCCCCAAGGAGTTAAAAGAGTTCATAGTTTTTCTGCTGGCCACAGGGAGTACCAGCCCCAGTAAATTAAGCTTTGTTCCTTCAGAGAAGTCTGCTAAGTAACTTCTCTACTCACTGGCTGCCACTGACAGCAGCCCCTGTAGGTATCTGGATCCACCTCCCCCCCCCCCCAGCAGCTCTAAGCACTGACCCACAACAGCTGCCTGCCTCAGTTTACCCACCACATGGATGCCAAAGCCAGTCACTGGCACTACACCGCAGAGGCCACTCTGTCTGCCTCTAACTTTAGGCATAAATATCTGAGCCAAGATTGATTAACATCTCATGATTTTATATACTCCTCTTACGGTTATTTTGCATCTATATTAACATTTATCTCACACATTACATTCAGGTACTCACTTGTCCAGGAGTCAGGGAGAGTACAGGTTTAAAAAAATCAGAAATCATGGCCAGTTGCGGGAGCACATGCCTTTACTCCCAGCATGCTGGAGGCAGAGGCCTGCCTGCTCTAACACAGCAAGTTCCAGGCAGAGAGACCCTGCCTCAAACAACAACAAAAATCAGAAATCATGACTTGATCTTCAAATTTGTTCCAGAAGAAGCTGATCTAATAAGAATACATCAACTTCCTGAACTTTGTTCCTAAATTTCCCTGAAGACTTGAAGGCCACATGGATGCGCTGAAGAAACCAACACTGCTTCCCAGAAATCTGAAGCACTGTCTCTAAAGGCCAGTACACTCGCTATCCTGCAGCATCTTGGATTAAAAATCTGGCACAAAGATTGCTTACATTCTTTCCAAGGCTCAATTATTTTTCATTTGAAAAAGACTTTCAGTGGACTATACACACACAAAGAACTTTTCTGCAAGAAACTTAAAAAAAAATTTAATTCTAATATTTTTCTTTTTCAGCCTGTTTGTAGATCTTTGGCACTATTACAAATTCTAAAAAATAAAAAAGAATAAAGAAATTTTTTTTAACAAACAGTACTTAACAACCCAAACTATGTTCAGAGATCAGAACCATTAAAAAAGAAGAAAAAGTCATCACTTAATCTTTGCCAAAGAACAGCAATTGCAGTCAGACGTGATGACACGCACCTTTAACCCAAGCCTAAGGGAATGGAGGCAGGGGGATGCAGATGCTAAGATCATCTCCTCCACAGAGGCAAGGCGAGGCCCAGCCTGCCTATGTGCAATACAACCGAGGGCAACACTGCCACTTTATGGTATTTTAAAGCTGATGTGAAGGTTCCTGCTTGTGACCTTATCACTTGGGAAGCTGCCGCAGGACGATCCGTGAGTCTGAAGCTACTCCAGGCTACATAGTGAATCTCAGGACAGTTTACATTACAAAGTCAGGTTCTAGTTGTTTTATTTTAAGAATTTTAGGGCAGTGGTGGCACACACCTTTAATCCCAGCACCTGGGAGGCAGAGGCAGGTGGATTTCTGAGTTCGAGGCCAGCCTGGTCTACAGAGTGAGTTCCAGGACAGCCAGGGCTACACAGAGAAACCCTGTCTCGAAAAATCAAAAAAAAAAAAAAAGTTTTTGTGATGTGTTTTGTCTACACGTGTGACTGCGCACCATATTTGTACCTTGAACCCAGGAAGGCCAAAAGAGTGAATCAGCTCTCGTGGGCCTGGAGCTATAGCTGTGAGGAGCTAAGTGGGTACTAGGAATAGAATCTTGGTTCCCAGGAAGAACAGCCAATGCTCTTAATTGCTGGCTATCTCTCTAGGGTGGGGTGGGGGACAGACAGACACACACTGAGACTGTTAGGGCTACCACTGCTGCAATGAAACACCATGACCAAAGCAATGTAGGGAGGAAAGGTTCATTTGTCTTCCACTTCCACATCTCTACGCACCATCAAATGGTCAGGGTCGGATCTCAAACAGAGCAAGAACCTGGAGGCAGGAGCTGATGCAGGGCTCACGAAGGGTGCTGCTTACTGGCTTGCTTTCTCTGTGCCTTACTCTCTATGGATTGCTGAAACTGCTTTCTTATAGAACCTAGGACCACCAGCCCAGGGTAGTCCCCCCCCACAAGGGTCTTAGTCCGCCAACATCAATCACTAATTAATAAAATGCCCTAGAGACTTGCCTGCAGCCCAATCTTATGGAGCCATTTTCTCAATTGAGGTTCCCATCTTTCAAATGACTCTTGCTTGTGTCAGGATGGCATAAACCTAGCCAGTACAGAGACAGAGAAACAAAGATACAGAGAGACAGATACAGAGACCAAGAGCGACTCTGGTTTATTTCATGTGCATGGATGGTTTGCCTGCATGTATGCCTATGTACCATGCTGAGTGTCTGGTGCTCACAAAGGCCAGAAGAAGGCATCATCAGATCCTCTGGAACTAGAGCTACAAATGCTTGTGAGATGCCTATGGGAGTTGAGAACGGACCTCACGCTGGGTCCCCTACAAGAGCAGTAAGCACTCTTAACTGCTCAGCTACCTCTTCTGACCCCCACAGACTTAAACGGTTTTAACTCAATAGTCTATGTCTGTGTAGAGGAAAAAATTTTAAAGACACAGTTCTTAATTTCAGGGAGTTTAGAACTTAACAGAGATATATATACGAGTAACTATGTTTGTAAATCTCAACCCTGACTTTAGCTCACTAATTCTCAGAACCGGTTAACTGCTGTGACCACTACCATCCAGTTATGAAGAGCATACAGAGGGACGCACTGATGTGCTGACAGCTCTGAGCCCTTGGCGTTTCACGGCAACAGCCTATCAGCTTCTTTGACTTTTCCTTAACCCAAGGAATTCCTTACAAAATACAGGAAAGGTCTAACTTTCCACACAAGTAGTTTCATGTCATTTCACTTTCCTCAAAAGCAAAGTCGGGTTTCAAAGCTTACCTTTACTACGTTTCACTAAAGTCCATGACACACATGTATGTGCCACTTAATTAGCTATCATCTGACAAAAACTGAAAGTCTTACTTATTACTATTTACATTAATCTACACTACACTTCAGTAATACCAACAAGCACCTCTCTCTACTACAGCTGTTTCTAGTACTTGGTTTCTCAAGTCCCGAAATATCTGCCACACTACTACAAGTTACTACTCTGAAACGCAATCCTAATCCTAAGCATGTTTAGCTTATGTGTTTGTTTTGTTGTTGTTTTTAAAAAGGAGGATGCTGGGCCTACGGCTCAGTTGGTGCTGGGCCTACGGCTCGGTTGGTAGAATGCTCGTATGAAGCCCAGGGCTGATCCCCAGCCGCTCACGAAGCCAGTATGGTGGTACACATCTGTATTCTCAGCGCTGAGGAAGAGGCCATCAAGATGTCTGAAGCTCCAAGATGAAGTCAGATGAGCTATATGAACCCTTTGTCCCCCTCTTCCCAACTCAAAATTATTAACCACTTATAAACGAGTCTTTGTTCACTGGCGAGTGGAGGCACAGCCTAGTAGTCCAGGCCTATAAGTCCAGAAATTCAGGAGGTAAGGAAGGAGGACTGATGGTTCAGAGCTAGTCTGGACAAATTACTGAGAACCTACCTTAAAATAAATGAAGGTTAGAAATGCACGTTAGTTGTGAGAACATTTGCCTAGCATGGATGAGAGTCGAACCAATCCCCAAGACTGAGGAAAAGCTGCTGCATGTGCTGCAGGCATCCTCACGGAACCGACCCCACTTACTTGGTCATGTAAATTTAGTTCCCACCTGTGTGGCTCTGGTTTTGTGGTTCTGGTTTTCCCATTACTTCGTGTACCTTGGGGCCAATCATACTGATGAGTATTGTGCTGTACACAACAAAAAGCTCTGTACTAGTCCAGGTATAATTCTGTACGTGCTGCCGTGTGTCTGCATGGCTGACAGCTTCGTTCCAGTCCAGTCCTCACCATCTAAAAAGGCAAGCTTGCTCTGTAGTGAAGAATTTCCACATTTCTTACACTAATCAGGGAATATTTTAAATACTGATTTTATAGGATATCGATATCTTGTTGGGTGTTTGTGTACGTGTGTGTGTGTGTGTGTGTGTGTGTGTGTGTGTGTGTGTGTGTTATATAAAAACAGAGACTGATGATGGATTTCTTCCTCAGGCACGCTCCACATTACTTTTGAGACCGGATCTCTTCCTGCACTTAGAGCTTACCGATTCCACTAGGCTCGCTAACCAGAGAATTCCAGGGATCTATCTATGTCCGCCTCCCACAGTACTGAGGTTTTATATTGGTACTGGGGATCAGAACTCAGCATGCTTGAGCAGCAAGCACTTTACCAACTGAACCATCTCCCCAGCCCCACCCTTAAGTATTTATTTATTGTTTTTTGAGACCGGGTTTGTGTAGCTGTGGAACTTGCCTTGTAGACCTGGCTGCCCTTGAACTCACAGAGTTCTGTCTGCCTCTGCCTCCTAGTACTGAGACTAAAAGTATGCATTACCATGGCCCTGCCCTTAAGTTTTTAAATAAAATGTTTTACCTATTTTCCTAACGCACAGTGTATATAATAGGCCCCAGTAAAAATTTTTTTTAATTTTTTTTTATTTTTGATATTTTATTTACATTTCCAATGTTTCCCCTTTTCTGGGTCTCCTCTTTGGAAATCCCCTATCCCCTCCCCAATCCGCCTCTATGAGGGAATTCCACCTCCCACCCACCCGCCCATCCCCATATTCCCGCCTTGACATTCCCCTTTAATGGATGGAACTTGAAAATATCATCCTGAGCGAGGCCCCAGTAAAATATGTTGAACAAATAAACAGTAAGACAGTTGCACACTAACTCATAAGAACTCTGTGTGTTGGTCAGGCATGGTAGGGCGTACCCAAAAGCTCAGTCCCCAGTGGGAGAAGTTCCAAGCTAGTCTGTATTATTTGGCTAGATCACATTTCATCCAAACAAACAAGAAATTGAGTTATTTTTTGTGGTTCTAGAAGGCATATCAAAACTATGATATTGTGTAGCAGAATTTTCCCTGTCCAGTTAATTTAAATATTGCAGCAAGAAGCCTGTGATTGGACAGGGGAAAAGGAGGCGGGGCTAAGAGTTGCAGAGACAGGGAGCAACACAGGCTGAGGGGAAAGGGAAGGAAGCAAGATGGAGGAAGAACAGGAAGATTCCGATTCAGAGTGGCTTTAAATAGCCACAGGTAGCTATAATTTCATATAGGGATAGAATAATTGGGATAACTTGTCCAATTGAGAATTTATCCACATGTAAATCTTAGTGATTAATTACAAGCTTCTAGAGTTTTGATTTACTGGGTTACTGGAATTTGGGACCGCCGACCACAGGAGGTTTATGGCTGAGAAGGTACGAGCGGCTAGGAGACAGGCGAACTGGAGAAGGGAAGAAGACTGCTGACTTGGGCTAGCTAGAGGTGGCGAGATGGCCAGGCAAAAAGTAGCTTGGTGTAGCATGGGAACTTGCCATTCTTTTTTTTTAAAGTATAGAAATAGAGTTTATTTAGGGCATGGGAAGGGGGGTTAAGAGGGTAGTAGAGGCAGAGAAAGGCAGAGAGAGGGAGAGAGTAGAGAAGTAGAGGAGTGGAGGCCGGCCATGACCACGTGGAGAGAGGGGGAAGGGAATGGGGCAAGGTAAGAGAAATAGGAGAGAAGCAAGAGAAAGAGGTAAGAGAGAGAGGAGGGGGCAAGCAGCCTCTTTTATAGTAGGCCAGGCCCACCTGTCTGTTGCCAGGTAACTGTGGGGTGGAGTTTAGACAGAATGCCAACATTCCCCCGTTTTGGTTTAATTAAAAAGAAAAATTAGGAAGAGGCAATGGTAAAGCAGGTAATAGGAGCGTTGTAATATCTGACTGCTTCATGCTGGCATTGGGGGCGACGTGTCTCTGGGGAACCTAGAAGAATGGGGTGGGGGATGTTTGTCCAGTCGTAGGAGAGTTGGCAGTTTCCTTGCTGTCCAGGGTCTGTGGAGCAGTCTGAGGGTAGGTCAGAAGGAACAGGTCCAGTAGAAGTGTCTGTCTGAGAGGAGATTGGAGCATCTGAAGGTTGCTTCTCTGGAGCTGTCCTGGGTGAAGTAAACACCTGGACTTGACAAGATATTGAAACACATTACTGGATGGAGTCTACTGGGTCCATGAGAGGCAGATCTGAGTGGATTTTCTGTAGCAATTTAAATGCCGGTGCGTGTTTGTGGACTGCGCAGTCAGACAGCCAGAGGCGTGGAACTGTTTGTTTGGTGTGGCGCCACGTGGTAGAAGATTTTGAGTGTGGCGGTGGCTGGGCAGAGCAACAGCAGCGGGGCGGCGGTCG
Organism: Uromys caudimaculatus; assembly: GCA_028551405.1. Classification (NCBI taxonomy): domain Eukaryota; kingdom Metazoa; phylum Chordata; class Mammalia; order Rodentia; family Muridae; genus Uromys; species Uromys caudimaculatus. The sequence continues at coordinate 21,495,137 of CM052703.1, forward strand.
TGGTAGCTGGGCAGCAGCAGGGAGCAGCGGTCGCAGTAGAAGTCTATGTCTTGCGGACGGTGACGGAGGTCAAGGTTGCAGCGGTGGCGGCAGACCATGTGGGCGACTGGAAGGCCGCTCCAAGCGGCCACCCGGGCCCTGGCCGGACCCTGTAGCAGCTTGCGTTGAAGTTCCCGGGTTTCGGCACCAATGTTGTAAATATTGCTGCTACAGGTCCGGTATGTGCTGCGGTGGAGACAGTCGCACGTTCCAAAACCACACCAAGCCAAACAGTTCCACGTGAGGGGTTTATTGGGGGGGGGGGGGGGAAGGTAGCGGCGAGGAGAGAGAAGGGAAGAAGAAGAGGAAAAAGCACCATTCTTTTTTAATATTTCATACTGTAGAACTCTGGGGAGCCTTACCTTCCCAGAGAACCCTACCACCTCCACCAATGAACGCCATGGAGTCAGGAATTGGTGCAAAATGCAAGAGGAATTTATTGTTCCATCATGCTGGGGTAGCCCTGCACACCAAGGCGGGAGAGACGGAACATACAGCCTGTTCAGTGAGCTTTTATACAGTTTTTAGAGCAGCAGCCATTAGGCACAATGTGATTGGCAGAACAGTGTGGCTTTTAAACTGATTGGTCTTTAGGGAATGAGGTAGCAGGGGCTTAATCAGTCCCTCCCTTCCAGCCTACGTGCTTTCTAACCTGTTTCTTCCAGGAGAGGAGGGGTGCCCATGTGCTCAGGGGCCTGGTGGAATTTTCCAAAATTCCTGAGCTGACCTCTCTTCAATGCAACAATATTGTGCTTCAACATAAAGACCATTCTAATGATACCTTTTGCAGGCTGCCTTAAGAATCTGAACTCAGGTTGAAACAATGCAAATGGGGTAAGTTATCAGTATACTCTCAAACCCCTCCCCAAGCTCTGCTGTTGTTGGTATTGCTGGGTTTCATTGATATTTTGCTCATGTGTGATAAGTTAGGTGAAATTCCAACTATAACCAAAGATATCTTGTATTTCCTATATAGTGGTGTGCTTCTACGAAATGAACAACTAAATTGCTGGACAGTTCAATGATATTAATAAAAACAAGAGAGTCTTAGCTCCTTGCTGAAGTAAGTGACAGGCTATCATTTGACCCAAAGCATGTTATAATGGCTACCCTTTGCATAGGACAGTTTTGAGTTACTTGGAGCTACAAGACAGTACTGGCTTTACTTTTTGCTTTGTTTTGGTTGCTGTGTTTGAGATGAGCTCTTACTGTGTCCTTCAGGCCAATTTAGAGATGTTCCTGCCTCAGCCTCCCAAATAGATGGCACTAAGGGTCCACCACCATGCCCCGATGTACCAGTTTTAAAAACCAACCCCTATCTAGTATTCCTGACCATATCTCTGTGCTTTGGGAATTATATTACAAAGGCAAGCATCCTCCTCCTCTAAGTCTATGTTTAACTATTATGCTGATTACCTTGTACAATAATGACAAAAATATCATTCATCTTTAGAAAATTTTGGGAATTAATACCCAGTTCCGAATAACAAATCCCTTAGTTCCCAACATTAGCTGTCTCTTTAATTCTCAGTAATACTGATATAGTAAAAAGTCAGTTGGGGTCAGGTATACTGGGGTAGGCCCTTAAACCTAACAGTGGGAGGCAGAGGCAAATAGATCTCTGTGAGTTGGAGAACTAGTCTAAAACAACGACAAAAACAAAAGTCACTTAGTGGGGAAAGGGCATTTACTACCAGGCCTGATGACTTTAGCTTCATCTCCAGTACCAGACGATGGAGCGAGAGAATTGACTTGCCAAGGTGTCCTCTGACCTCCACATATGCTTTATGGCCTATCCTAGAGTTCATGCACACAAGCACAAACTTTTAACAGTCAAATGGGGGTAGGAAGTTAGTGAACCATGAAAGTCAAAACAGCAATTTCATTTTCATTCTCCAGTGGAACCCTCTATTGACACGATTTTAAAAGGTCACTACAGTGGAAAACAGAATATACAAACTGTTAAGATGTGATCCTTACACATTTAAAAATTTAATAACGACTTTAGAATTGAATTTCTCCACAGCAAGTTTTTGATAATAAACAATGAATTTTTTTCCTCATGAGTAGGAGGGGTTTAAATACCATTTAATAGAGTTAAAGTTAGTAAGAAAAATATTCCTTTTTTAGCTCTGGAACTCAAGTAAGAATATATTATATAAAACTGTATTACATTTATCTCACTTTTGTGTGTTTGCTATGGAGACGGTCTCCTGTAGCACTGGCTGGCTTTGAACTTGCTATGTAGCTAAGGCTAACCTTGAACTCTTGGTCCTCCTGCTTCCATCCCACTCTAAGTTTAGGGACTACAAAAGTGTGTGTCACACCTGGTTGTCTTAATTTTTCAAATGTATATTTTTTATTTAAACCTTTATTTAATTAGTTAGTTTTAATTTATTTTAAATGTAGGAGTGCTCTGTCTTCATGTACACCTACATGCCAGAAGATGGCATCAGATCCCTTTATAGAAGGTCATGAGCTACCATGTGGTTGCTGAGAAATGAACTTAGAACCTGAGCAGTCAGTGTTCTTAACCACTGACTGCCATCTCACCAGTGCTCAGATATGTATTTTAAAAAAAAAAAGATTTATTTTTACTTTATGTGTATGAGTGTTTTGCTCGCATGTATATATGTGCAACATGTGTGTGCTTAGTGTCTCCACGGGCCAGAATAAAGTTTGAAATCCCCTGAAATTGAGGTTTCAGATGGTTGTGAGCCACCATATGAGTACTGGGAACCAAATCCAAGTCTTTGCAGAAACAGCAAATAGCTCCGACCTGGTGAGCCGTGTCTATAACCCCTCATACATGTACTTCTTAATCCCCAGATTTGCCCAAATCAGCCTGTAGAACCTAAACTAAAATTATAGTGGTGCATACCATTAGCCCCAGCATTCAAGAGGCAGAGGCAGGTGGCTCACTGTGAGTTTGAGGCCAGCCTGGTCTATACAATGAGTCCCAGGCCAGCCAAGCTGCACAGTAAGACTCTACATTTAATTAAAAAAAAAAAAAAAAAGAATGAAGAAATTAAAAGAAGCTACCTAAAGAATAGAAAGAGTTGAAAGACATAATCTATAGTTGCGCCCTGACAGCCACAGGTCAAGGTCCTGGCTAAGTCATCACCAAAGGCTAATGTCCACCTGCTGTCACTCACTCTTGCCAGCCAGTCTCTCTCTAAAGCTCTTCACATTTGCTCTCAGCAGCAGCTCACATCCAACCAGGCCTCCAGCCTTCACCTTCTTCCCACTACCTGAGTAAGAACAGTGTGGAAACAAAGCAAGCAGCTTTGTTTTCTATCATAATCTAAAGCCTGCTTCCTCCCCACCCCCACCCCCACCCCCAAAAGCCGTTACAGTTCTTGAATACGTTTGTTCAGAGACAATAAGAAAAGAATTGCTTCTAGTTAACTGAAGTCTGGATGAAAACCAAATTTGGAAATCTGATGGATGGGGGCACCTATATATTACAGTATTTGAAGAAATACAAGGAAACAGTAGACAAATGGCAGAGGCAAGTGGATCTCTGAGTTCCAGGCCAGCCTGGTCTACAAAGCAAGTTCAAGATACACAGGACTACTCAAGGAAATCTTATCTTGGGATGACGGTGGGGTTGGGGTGGGGGGATGGAGAAAGAAAGGAAGGGAGGGAGGGAAGGAGGGAGGGAGGGAGGGAGGGAGAGGGGGACATAATTTGATTTAAAAACTATCATGTTCATGCAGGTCCCTCAACAACTGGAGTGGGAGCTGTCCCTGAATTTGTTGCCTGCCTGTGGATCCTATTCCCCCAACTGGGTCACTTTGTCTGGCCTCAGTGAGAGAGGATGTGCCTAGTCCTGCAGTGACTGATGTGTGGGGGTTACTGGGAGAGGAATGGGAGGTGGGGTGATACGGGGGGTGGGGAGAGGCTTCCCTTTCTCAGATG